>WBMZ01007565.1:0-66100 GCA_013400975.1 Atrichornis clamosus | reverse complement strand
GCCTCCCCTGGGCGGCGGCGCCGCCTGGCGGCCGCACGAGGCCACGGCCGAGCCGCCGCGCCCGGGACCTGCGGAGGCTGCGGAACCCAGGCCCCGGGAGAGGCTTCCCAAAACAACACAGAGGAGCCTTCCCAAAACACAGAGGAGCCTTCCCAAAACACAGAGGAGCCTTCCCAAAGCACGCACTGCGCCGCACACCAGCACCCTGCCAAACGGGCGGGTTTTTCGCCACACGGCGCTGGCACTCCCCGCCCCAGAGGGCACGGCCCATCACCCCTTACCTGACCGTATCCAGCTGCACCAGTCCATCGTCACGCCTGTCCGTGGGATGTGCATTTTCGCCTCAAATACAGAAGGGCACATACTCACAATCGAGCAGCCTTGTAAGACTTCAAGCTCCTTGTTTTTGAAACATAATTTTTTGAGATGAAAAACTTCCAAAAATAGGGCAATGAGATGAATAAAAATATACACGAAGCTGAATGTAATAATTTTCTAAAAAATTAGAATCTTACAAAAAGCCCCCAACCATTTGTCACAACATCACTTCCAATGCCAAATTAAGAGCAAATGTCAAGTCATAATGTCAATGTATTGATCTTGAAAATGCAAAAAGTGAGACATTTTCCCTAACCTTTATCACCAGTCTGTAGTCTTGCTTTGTCTTCAGTTTTAACAGAGTTGTCTCAAAGTGATCAAAAATGATGCTTTGATACAAAATGTAAAATGGGGTGTGCGTGTATGTTGCCTTATAAAAGCAAATACTATCCCTCTCGCAGTTTTCCATGGCTTGGAGCATGTGCATTTCCCCTTGGGAAGACAAGCGCTGCCACCTAACAGGAGCGCCCTTTTAGAGGATTTCCATAATTGCTAAGAATGACCTATGCAATATGAAACAGAACACTAGAAGACAGATAGCTTGGAAGCTTATTTTATTATACTTTGGTAGGTGTGGTTTCCTGCTGATCAAGACAGACAAGTTGTTTGGACACTCCCAGGTTCCCCCCAAATACAGTCTGGTATCACCTTGCCATGTAACTCCTGAGCACATTTTTAACTGATAACATAAAGAGGTATATCAATATAAAGAGTGTTTTTTCTAATGGTAAAATTGTTCTTTTTTACTAAAAAAAGTTCATTGAACATTTTAGGCTTAATTTTAAAAACCCAAAATGATCTAATAAATTTTGCAAAAAAATGGAATTTCTAAGAGGATGAAATGCTGATTATAATTTAACAGCAGCCATTGAGAAGATATGCTGTAGTAGATTTTTTCAGAAGTTACAAAATATATACAGAATATATAATCTTAAGATGGCTTGGGCATTAGCAATGTTAATAGAAATACAGAATTTAAAGGTCAAAACTACTTTAGGTAGCTCTTCTACAACAATTTTTACAATGGCTGTAAAGCAAACTATTCTGATTATATGCATCATATACAATACGCTGTCTCATACATCATTTCCAAAATAGTACACAAAAATATTTTAAACAAAAAAATCCACATAAATAATGTTTTCATTATGTGAAGTATGTGACCAAAGGTTTAAAATAAGTACCTTTACAACAGAAACACATCCTGATGTAACCAGCACATACAGTCTGAAAGATAAAACGGGACTCAAATAATCTCTGCTAAGGCCACAAGCACCTTGTGTTATGAAGAGCACCAAGGCAACATGGACAGGAAACACAAAAGAGGTAGTGTGCCATCTGTTCAGATGTATGTGTCCACAAAGGACTAGAATACAACAATGTTTAAGAAAAGAAGACGTATTGTACTGTACTGTGGCATGATTCACTTTTCATATATAAGCTATTGCACATTTAGGAGCATTAGCAGGTGTTGCTCCTCAGTATCATATGTCTCCAGCTTTTCTCATGATGGTTTTTTTGCAGTGCTGTTAAAGAAATTGCTAAAAACCCTTGAGGTCCTGAAAAAAATCCATGTTCATATACGCCATTCCAGAAAACTATGCAAGAAAGCACCAAGAAATGTATCTTTTAATACTTTAAGAGAATTGTTTTAGTCTTTTCTTTCTTTATTTTTCAATGCCACTTCTCCTTAGGAGGAAGTCTTTTTCTTCCTGAGATTTTAACCAACAATATTTGAAATGATTCTTCAATTTCCTAGTAATTTTGCCTGTAATGGATCATTACTTTCGCATTCAATCTATGCAGCAATTCCATGTTGGTGCAAAAAACCCCAACTAGGACAGAAACCTTAAAGAAAGCACACAGAGCCACTTTCTATGAAGTGCTGCTGTCCTGGTTTGAGGTGAGGAAGTGCATTAACTTGAACAACTGGAAGCTGGTTAGTGTCCTGAGTGTGAAAAAAGAACTGTGTCTTACGCCAGCTGCCATCTTCGATCTGCAACACACAGGAGAAGAATATTAGATTCATAGAAAAGATAAGCTTCAAAACACAAAGGAAAATTGTGCTTACAGAGAGGAAGAGAAGTAGCGCACAGAAACATCTCTCTTAGCAGTTCCTAAAGAAACTGTATTATTTAACAAATGCATTTCTGAAGTTTGAATTTTCATTTTGCGAGTAATTGTTTCTAAATTTTCCTGGAGGACCTCCTTATTTCTGTGCTTGAAATACATGAGACACAATGCAAACAGCAGGCATAGATACCTTGTATCACTGCAATTTCTTTTACCTTAGAATACACGTTGAATTTAGTATTAAAAGGCTGGCATATGCAGAGCTATGTAAAGAAGCAAGCTTTAAGGGATGTGAATCTAAATGATTGTTATTTATTTGCAGAAAGTTAGGAATGTCTAAACAGTACCTTTAATAATGCTAATGCTAAAAAGGATTTACCATGCATTCATCCAGAAGCACCTTTGGTTCAAGTAGCGTATTTGCTTTAAATATTTGACCATTCCATCCTTTGAAGGCAACTGATGTCTTCCGGCCACCCGCGTTATTTAATCCCCACATTGGCGTGTTCAGACAGTGGACTGTGATGCTGTGGGTTGCTTCTGAGCTCAGTAAATGAAGGAAGTTCATCTGCACTTTTCCCACACCGAACTCCAGCTAAGCTCCGAGAGAAAAGCATCGTTAGACTTACAGCTGGGCTGTGCTGAATGGCCACAGCAACACACAGTGCCATCAACACACAAATCTGGTGTTCAGGCGTGGGGGCATGTATACGTGTTTATATACATCGGGGTCAATGCCAAAGAGCGTGATTGGCATTCTTCTGGGGAAACGTTAGGTTCTATTACAGGGATTACTATAAACAGAAGCTTTCATAGGACATTTTCAAAGCTTAAATATAAATGTTTGCTAATGTTTACAACATTGCTGAAGCACATCTGGGTAGAAAACACTATTTTTAAATAAAGAAACAAATCACAAATGCTTTTGTGATCCAAACAAAGATATTAGCAGCAGCAGTGTTTTAACTGAAGCCACATCACTCTGCTGTTTAGTCTTCTTAGACCACAAGTTCTGGTAATACCAATAGTCCATTACAAATGCAAAAATTCGTAAGCATATTTTGATATTAGACAGAAAATATAGTTACTCATTACCCAACAAGAATTTCTGTAAGACTATTTCATATTCAGGGATCTTCCAAATGTAGGGATACATATATGAACTTTATGGTATTTCTGATGCTCTTCAATGACTATGGTGCATATGTAGAACTCCACAAACATAAAATTTCTATTCCTAAGAGTTCAAGAACTACATGTAAAGAGGAGCATCAACTAATGACATTAGTCTCTCCCTAATGGCATTTAAAAGTACCTAAATGTTGGAAAACTGTAATAATTTTCATCCTTCCTATTGTAATGACCTTAGCATCTCTACACCCAGGTGCCCTGAGTGATGAGATACTAATGTCGTTTAGAAGCATTTCAGGCTTATTTTTATGCCTTGTATAAGAAAGTATAAAGCAAAACAAAATTCTACCAGCACAGAAGGTGAGTAAATGAACAAAATGAGAGTTATACTAATATAGCTTCCAGAAAACCTGTAACAGAATACGCAACATGTCCTTCCACAGAGTTGCACAATAAAAATCCCCTGAAATCTAACACCTTTTCAAGAGTTAATTAAATAAGCATGCATTTGTTTAGAGCTCAGGCACAGACACAGTGTCTCTAGAAGCAATGCTGACCTTTGTCACAGACAGTGGCGTTAAACATGTCTGACCACCAGCAGTGAAGTTGCAGAAAACTTCAATGGCATCAGAAGGACATCCAATATTTGGGTCAATCCAGTATTTGCCTATTAGTATATAATTTCACATGGAAAATAAAGCCAAAATATAATTACCACTAAGCAAACTGCTAAAATATTCATACTTCTTGGCAAGTATTACACATATTGTCACCACAGCTTTACAAGAAAATGAAAGGAAAGGAACATGAAAATATTTTCACTGTTACAATTATACTAATAACAGATACTGAGCAGAATTATTGCAGTCATCCAATTATGATTACAATAACAATGACATCACAGGTTTAAATAGGGTGGGTTTTTTTATTTGAAATATTGATTCAGGAACTTCTAGAATGCAACGATTGTCAGTGTATCTGACAGTGGTAGTGTATTGTATACAATTTTCTCAGTAGGAATCTAGAGACTGATATACACAAAATTCACTGCAAGACTAGCGATAAACACTTGGAAAATTTTTAATCACAAAATTGGATTCAGTTTCCAGTTTTCTGGATATATCTCTTTACTGATAGATACAATCTATCTCTAATATCTATATCATTTTAGATAACTAAATAGAGACTTCCACCTTTAAAATTCAGAAATTTTATCTTAAAGGTGAAATAAAGATAGTTGTGACAGGCACACTGCAACAGAACACAATAAAAAAAATCTACACATCAGAATTTTAATGTAGAAAGCAACACTTGGAAGCAATACATTTCAAAGTTACTTGTGTTCAAGCTTTAGTGAAAGGGGGCACTTACCATCTGACACTTTACGTTCACAATTAAGCAAATCCCTGCAGATGCGTGCTGGGTTATCCCGCGTGCCAAGAGGGTTCTTGATGCTGTGCAGTAAATTGCTAAGGTAGTGGAGCGTTTTGAATATCTCTGTACTGTGATCTAGTAAAGTTACTTCAGTATTCTGGTATTTCTGCCAAGGGCCATTAGCAAATGTGTTACCACAAAGAAGTATCACAACAACAGTACACGCAGTAAAAGTCAAATGGCCACTGAGTAGCCAGACAGAATCAAAGTGTTTAAATGAACGCAATCAGCCATATAAAGCAAGGTAAAGATAACATATCCCAATAAACAAAATAGTACATTTTATTAAAATTGCCAGAGCAGTGATGTTAAGGCAGGTTTAGGTCATGCAAATTTGTCATTATGACATATTGACATAAAAATATGGATACAGGGGAAAAATAGAAAAAGAAATTAGTGCATTTTTAAAGTAAGCTTGGAAGTTTCAGATTTTGAATAGTGAAATCTACTCTTAGCCTTAATCTAGAAAATATATGCAAATTTATTTAACTTCACCCATGTAAGGGATTTTCTTGCAATCAATGGGACCATGCATATATATGTCAATATTGCCACTATTATCTGTGGCTGAGCAGATACAGTCCACTATGTGTGATAATCAGTATGTTTCCATTACTACCAATCATGACAAAAAGGTAGAAGTTTTTCTTAATTTCATTTCAACTATATCCTATAAATCCTAGCATGTTTCATTACATTCTACTATAATTACTTGCTTACATTATTCATTTTAAACTAAGTCTTTGAAAAGAAACCCTGTTCTATCCTCAAAAAAAAGAATTATAATTGCATACCCTGTATGATAATATAAATACACTTAAATATATACCTCCATCTGCAAGGCAGCATTTGACTCAAACAAAGCTTGAACAGCAGCATTGAGATCCACTTGTTTCTAAAAAACAGGTATTTCAGAAAACAAAGAGATGAACAAGAATATACAACAATGCAGGTGGTAAATTCTTTGAGCACTGGAACAAGCAGTGCATTTGAAGAGGATCCTGCTATTTCCACTTTCAATAAAGCACTGTATTGTAGGTTAGGATTGTTACAGAATTTACCCTTGGTCCTGGTGGTCCAGGTGGTCCCTGGAAAATGGGAAAAACCAAATATTAGGTGCTTCACATCCTTATATAATGCAATCACAATGGAAAAATACAAATACAGGCACAGTTTTTCACGCACTTACAGGTGGCCCTGACTGGCCCTGCAGTCCCTGAGGCCCCTAGAAGAAATGGAGATAAAATGCAACAGTTACACATTAACATCTCTGGTTTCACTTTTACATATTTTTTAATCACAAAAGGCCCCAATGTGTACAAGGAAGAAGACGTGATACCAGCTGTGGTAAAGGTGTAGGTTAATAGTTACTATTGTTTAATCACCCTACTCTGTCAACACATGAATATTCATGTTGAAATTGCTGTGTTGTCTGGTTACTTGTATCTCCAATTACTTTTGATATTAAGGGAACATTAAAAGTCATAGAAAATATTAATATATAACGTGCTATACACTGTGCCAGTGATACATGTACGTTGACAATATAACTACTACAAGGGGTAAGTGATCATAAAAGCATTGTCAATAATGTTATCAGTAGTTGCAAAAAACTAACTGAACCACTTTAGCCCATGAGAATGCACTAGGCATTTATTAGTTTAATTTATTAGCAGTGTCAATTTTGAGCCAGAACATGTTATGTTCATTGTTGAACAGTGATATTGCAGGCCTCCTTTATATTCAAGAAGTTATGCCCTAATTTTCTCATTGTAAGTGGCATCATTTTAGTGTGTAGAATGATGCAGTGGGGAAGAGAGAAGGAGGAGGAACGGTTGCTTTTCCTTAGCTTACAGTGCCTACAACACACATAGCCTTAAATCTGAGTTTTAGGCTGCCTTAGGGTTGAACATGGACCCTTCCAGTACAATAAACCCATCTGAATTTGTCTTTCTTTGATCAGCTATTCACATTAGGATGGAATGATTGTGAATATCTATTAATATGCAGTGATATTTGCATCTCTGTTAGATTCTTATCTTCAGACTCTATATACTCAAAGCCTCTAGAAGCTGTTGTAACATAAACAATGGCACAAACATTGACAAGGAAAAGGATAGGTGCCAGTGCCTTATGACGAGCAAAAGAGAAGAGAGAATGAATGAAAGGCATAGGCTAGACCTGCACCTTAAATTAGTAACAACTTTTCAACACAATTGAGTCAATTTAAGCAGAACATTCTTTTGCCGTTGCTGCTTGTACCAATTACTTGAGCACAATGAGCTGTTCCAGCAAAAGCCCTCATACGTCAGTATAGTCACACTAGTACTAAATCTGTCATGCTGACAGATATTGTGAAACTGATCTAGTCAAATAGCAATTAAGTAATAAATCACTTGGTATAGTAATAAGAAGTGCTTCTGCTGTGAGATTGCACAGCAATCAAGATCTGTGTGTCATTTCATACTACAACTGCTGTGCTTGGGCTGTGCTCAAGCTGCCACCAGCAAGGGCAGCTGGAAATGGTTAAAGAAAGGCCAGATTCAATCTAACATCAATTCCTATTTAAAAAAAGGATCTCAAAGTAGATAGGAGCCCTGGACTTCAATCACTGAGGCTGCAAATTTATCACTTCTTAGGGGAATGTCAGCTGCATTTCTTACTATCTCTAGACATATTCCTAAGGCAAAGCATGTGGTAGTACCAGGGAATGCATCTGCCAGGGGTCACAATGACAGCTGCACAACTGAAGTATGCTGCAAAGCACCTGCCCTGGCCATGCCAGAGGGACTCAGGTGCTGGATTGTGAAGGGTGTGAAATGTGGGGGCCATCATGTAATTCCAAGTACCAGCTCTAGGCCAGCAAGGCTATGCTGATGGACTGCAAACAGCTTCGAGGCAAGATCCATGTTTTACATGTGTGGAGAATAGAGGAAATTCAAAACTGAAGCTGTTTCTGGATGTTTCTCTGATATTTCATCAAGAAGACCTTAATAGCTCCAGGGATTGTAAATATAGTCAGCTTTTCAGCTGGTACATCCTGACCCCATTTATTTATGTTTCATCCACTTACACCCATAGAAGGGACTGTAAGCCATCTTTTAGGTAAATGCTTACCAATTAATGTCTTTATAAAAGATGTTAATGATTAATGTTAGAAAATGGATATAAAAGAACAAGTAACTTTAGCATACGTAGTGCTAGCAGTATGAAATCCCTGTGGGTTCTGGGTCAAGTACCTAGCTTTCTTTTACTCTTCTGAGTTTGATTATTGCCCAGCTTGAAATTTTCTTTGAAATCCTATTACTATTAAATGTGCATAAAATATTATTTTTGTTATTCATTATTACCAAACTGATAGGTGTTTACAAAGATTACATTCACTATTTTGGGCTAGTTCCTCAGCTGTTGCAAATCAACTGGGTTTCACAGAGCCATACTGTTGAATGCCAGCTGGGAAGGTTGACTCCACACTAATTAACCAGATCAGGTGCTCAGGTGCTGCTCCAGGATACCTTCAGTCTCATGTGCATATATTACAGGACTCTCTGACTGTGGTTGGCAAAGTATGTTTAGCACAAAATGAAAGAGAAAGTATGAAAAACAATCTTGAGAAACAAATTTGACATTGTAAGGATATATTTGTTTATCGTGGTTCAGGACTTGATTATGCAAATACCAAGTCAAGGCAAGGTACAAAGTCTTCAACAGTTTGTCTCTCAGTAATCACTGCTCTCTGATGAATAGATGTCTTTGTTCTGAATGCTGAGATTTAGACATTCCAGTATATTTTTCAGATGACTGAATGCTTCAGTTAATATTCTATGCTCTTGGCATGTGTCACCATTTTAAGACTCAAAGAGTCTTGGGACTAGAACAGTTCAAATTTATAGTGGTTTCCGAGATAGAACTGAATGTTTTAAAAATAAAAACCTGCACCGTTTCAATGAGTTTAAGGCATTTTGCAAAAGAGGAATGTCATTTGTCTTGATCCACTGTCTCCTTGCCAGCAAAACCCATGTGAAAAAAAAGGTAAATACTGAATGCTATTTGTTAGCTAGAGTGAACTACTTTGTGGAATAACACATTTCTTAAATGCATTAAAACTTCAGAGAGCTATATCAATTATCTTTACAAATATTTAAAATATAATGAAACTGCAGAATATGTTGAAAATCCTGTAGGGATTTTACCAATGCTCTTTCTTTCTGCTGCAGAACAGAAAAATAAGGCTAAATTACACTTTTTGTAGACTAAGTTAATTGCAAAATGTTTTACTGGAATGTACAGGATTACTTTTACAAATCTACTTAATTTAACCTTTGATCACGTTAGAATTTAAGTGAGAAAAGTGTAATTCCAGTTCATAAAAACAAAAGCAGAGACTAAACCAGTTAGTTTCAGTGTGCTCTGTAAATCGTTAAACACTCCATTTGATTGAACCGAAGTTCAAAGGCCAAAACCCCAACCTTCTTCTAATACTGAGAGGCCCTGATTTTACATACAATGGTACATATCCTTAACTTCAAGAACATGAGAAATTCCAAGGACTTCCACATTTTTCAAGACTTTTGACATTTTTGAAGAGAGTATTTTTAACAAAAAATGTGTGCTTCACCACTGACCTCAATAAGGAAACATTCCATGTTTTTCTGGGGATAAAAGGACATTTCTTTCTAGTCATGAACACTGTAACCCCAACAGACTAAAAAAATAGAAGTAAAACTTGGACTACTACGAAAAGGTTAAAATCTATGTGATTCTAGGAAAAATGCCAATATAAATTTTAACTGTATAAGTTAAAGCTCAGAATACACAGTTGGAAAAAAACAGTTTTCTGCCCTTTGTATCTGAAATAGTTAGAAATAAATCCCTTTCTTGGGGAAAGTAATGCGACTGTATATGATTTAAAGTTAAACATTCTTCTTCTGAAGACAGTCTTACTAGATTAACTCATCTTGATGAATTTTAGAACTTATTTAGGAAATAACTTCTTACACACAAGCACCAATAATAAAAACAGATGTTTCTTGTTCACCATTTTGGATGTTTTTTTAAAGGATTATTTTTGGATTACTTTTTAAGTGTCAGCATTTTTAGCTCCCTGCTGTCATAACAATTCTTATGAACAAACTGTAGAAAAAGACAGCTAAGATGGATAAGAGCAGCACAAATTAAGAAACTAGTTTTCCTTTCCTTCTGAGATAGCAATTGCCTCAAGAGCCTTAGAATCAAAAAGGAGAGTTCTCTAAGACACATACAAGAAACTTCATTGCAAGCTTTAATTCTTTAAGACATTTTGAATATTTCTGATTTATTTTTCAAAACTTTTGTAAGGCAAAATTGGATTGAATGTTTTGGAGGTAGCTCTTAAAAGCAAAATACAATAAGTGAAACTAAGTGATTTTAACTGAGATGGGGTGGAAGGCAGGGCAAGAGTAACAGGAACAAGATCACATCATCTAGTTACTGGAAAAGGAACTAATTCTATATCTGTCATAGAAGATAGTATCATTATCAACTTTGTATTCATATTTGCTGTAAATATGTTAACTTAATGACTTTCCACATAGCTGTAATTAAACGGAGACTTTACTGGCTCTAAAACAAATTTAAAATTAAATCCAACATTCACGAACGTACAAGAACTACTGCAATATTCTTACTGAAAAATGAAAGACAGCAAATTCACAAGCTATCAGTGCTGCTGTGGTTCCTACGGTAGGAATACACTGCATGGACACCCACCTGCAGGTCTAGGCTTCTCCTGAGCTTCTCCCTCTCTAGACAAGATGACACAGACCTATGAACACGTGCATGCCTGCTGTGAGTGCAGCACTGACAACAAGGGTGACAAGATTTTCCTGTTAGATCTGAATGTGGACAGATTTGGAGTATGTGACTGCTGTATGACCAGGGGCCATACTGCCCAACAGCTCACACCCACTGGGCATATCTACATAAGTCAACCTGAACAAGAAAAGGTCAGACTGCTGACACAGGCTACCAGCTTTCTTGGCCAGTGCTCTCCAGGAGCACAACATGACTGCCTGGCATTCAGAGCATGCAAGAGTGCGTTCAGTGTAACACAGGAATAGTTTTTACACAGCTGAAAAAATGAAAGCACAAAAGTTGTTTCATCTTACCATTTCACCCCTCCTGCCCTTTTCACCTCTCGGTCCCTGTAAGAAAGAGCAGCTGTTAATCCAATATGGTTTCTAGCTGCCTAGAACTGAAATAAGCAGATTAATATCCATGAGAGTTATACTTCTCACATGAAAAGTCCAGTCTCATCTGCAGAAATATTTACAGCTCTGGGGGTTTAATTTTCCTGTACTACTAGCAAATGAAATTACTTGAAAATATCTTGTAATTCCTATATGTGGAAAGCTGCTTTCTTCAGCTTGCAAATATGTTTTTGCTCAGTAATTTTATGTGTTGTTCCTGTAAACCAGCTGTATTCTCCACAATTTCATCCACATTCAACACATCAGTGCTTCACCATCTTAATAGTAGAGAACAAAACTCAGTACTCTCCGTGACTGAAGAAATCCATTCATCACATGCATGTTTTTATTACATTATTAGTTCTTCTCTCACAATCAGATTAGACACTGTTCTGTTCCCATGGTGTTTTGGCTAGTTTTGCACTTAAATTGTGTTCCCAAGGATGGCAACAATCTTACTATTCTTCTCTGGAAAAATTTTGCATCTTGATGGCTGCATTTCATAACATAGAAGTAATCTTCAACTAAAATGCTTTCTTAATGATAATAAAAAACTATTACATTCAATATGAAGTATATTAAAAGCCTTCATACAAGTACACACAACTGTAAAGTTTTTCTCCTCGATTTTGCAATTGAAAAGAATGAAGCAAGATTTAAAGTACTGATTTTTCCAACAGGTGGAAAGAATTATGGAAGAGATAATCCCCTTCTTTCTTTTTCACTTCTAAGCATTTGTATTTATTACTTTTATTGTATAATTGTTGTTTTTATGATTATGTAAATTTTTAGACATTCTCATTCACTCCAAGTCTAAACAGATCAATACTGATACTCTCTAGAAATATCTCAGACCAAAGGCTGAGAAAGAATATCCAGGTGGTAGTTACTATGTGCTGTTTTACATCTTGACTTGCCCACTGCCCCTGTAGACATGCCTTCTGTATGCTGTACACAGACAGAAGGCCATTGCAATTACTTTTTTGTTAGTGGTTTCCGTAATTTTTTTCTTGTTTGTATTACAGATGCTGGAGTCACAAACATCAGCATACCAGCACAGTATGACAAAGAAGGTCCTGCTAGTTGCTATTTGCAAACAGAAAAATAAGAAGGTTGCTAGTTGAAAAACAAGATGATTTTTAAAAAGGGTAGGTGAAATAACCAAATTATGCAAAAGTGAAGGGAGACTTACAGGCCTGCCAGTTGGGCCTGTTATGCCTTCTTGACCAACAGGGCCAATATATCCCTGTAAACAAACAAAGAATTTATTAGTCCACCATGTTTTCAAAATGAAGAAAATCCTCATGACATGTCCTGGTTTAAAGTTGCTCAGCACACAGACCTGTCAAATATCCAAAAGAACATGGTGATACTCTCTTTCTAAATATTGAGTGCACATTGCAACAAAATCAGTAAGGTAAGCATGTTAATAATTTGTAATAGTTGTGCTTGGAAAGCCCACACACGTTCTTTAATGTGAAAGCTGATGCACTAAAAACAGTGGAAACTTAAGTACTCTGATTACAAGTGACCACATATTCATGGAACTACAACCAACTACATCTTGAGCTGTATTACTGCCCACAAGTACTCTTGCAAGTCTGCCAGTAAGCACTGCTAAAATGTCACTTTTCTTTTCCATTTCATTTAGAGCAAACTGCTCATGTGCAGTGTTTATCCTGTATAGGAATGTTTAGAAAAATAAAGTAGGTATTAAATAGTCCCCTAAAGCTGCTTTTCTGCTTCTGGTTAACTGAACAAATTCAGTTATGTGATGGCAATGGCAGCAGTGAGAGAACATCTTGCAGGAAGGATTCTATGTTTCAACCTTTCCCCATTTTACACTTGATGCCATAAACTGGATGCACAAAATACTACAGATGTTTCCACATTTTTGGTGAGAAGCAAAGCAGAACATCATGAAGAACGAGCTAATGAAGGTTAGGAACCTTACAGATAAAAAGAAAATATTCTTCAGAAAAAGACTACCTATTAATCAGTAATGCCTGAGCAACACTGTTTTACTGCAGGCAAAGTTTGATCTTTTTCTTTTGCTGTAGGATAGAGTTGCACAATCAGCACTTTTGCCAGTAAGAAGAATGTTCAACTCCAATAGACAAAGATATACCAGTCATAAGATTGCTTGTGCAGATGAAATTTTTCTAGGAGAGTCACAGCCAGCAGAGTTTGCTTTTTTCTTTCAAGATTAGAAGCCCAGCTCTGTTTGTGTGTCTGTAAGCATGACATACCCAGAGCACTGTTGCAGTACAAGCAAGGGGCATCTGGAGTCAGACAGAAAGGTTTGGTTAGAGGATTCTGGCCTTGTTAATAAGAAAAAAGAAGATTCCCTAAGATAAAAACATGTGCCACTTGCAAACTACCCTGCCAATCTCTTTCATGGAGTGAAACACTTACAACTTGGCCTGTTGGACCTTTGGGGCCCAGAATTCCAACTAAGCCAACGTCCCCTGCAGGACCCTGAAAATGCAAAGAAACAATTTAATAAAACATGGACATTAGCTATCCACTTGTTTCAAACTCCTGTAATCAGTGAAAGTAAGATCATTTCTAAGAGCAGTAGCAGTGGAAACACCGAGTACACTGACCCAATATGTTTGTCCTTAGAGAGGGAATACACAGTTCTGCCTACAATGTTCCAACAGTTCAGACATACTTTGAACAAATTACTGTGGAAGCTGATTAATTCCATGCTTTCCTCATGTTCTCACTCTGTAAATAGCTTAAGACCTAAGAGAAAAGAACAAGCACATACTTTTGGACCTGGGAATCCTTGAAACCCCATTAAACCTTGATCTCCATCTTCTCCCTGTAATAGAACCAGGCATCCTTACTATTATTTCATGTTGGTAACTCTTGGACTACTTGTTTTGCATCAACAGCTGTGATTACGTACAGTCTGTCCTTTCATTCCGGTGTCTCCTGCTGGTCCTTGGTCACCTTGTGATCCTGGAAGGCCTCTTTTGCCTCGCTTTCCTGGATGACCTAGAAGCCCTTCCTCACCCTGTCAATAGGAAGAAAATATATCTTTTATTACAATTATGAAAGTTATAGATGTAAATACAGGTTTCCTGTCAGAAGTGTGGAATATGCTTTCTCTCTAAGAAATAGACTTATTCCATTCATTTCATTTCCCTCAGGAATGCTTTCAATAATTATGTATACACTAAAACGCAAATGTGACTTGACTGCTCCTTGACTAGGAAACATAAAAACCATACATGTTGGATCAATTCTAGTATGGTACCTCCCACTGCAAGCAGTAAAATTCACAAAATTAAATACAGAACAGACAGGTTAAAAGTAAACTTAAAAAGTAATACTCTGAGCAAGATGTAGTGTATTTGTGGAACTCCCTGCTGTTAGACTAAAAATCTACATTGATTCAAATGGAAACTAGACAAGTTCCTGCAAGACAAATCCTCTGAGGACTATCAAATACATAGAAATCATGTCTAGCTCAGGAGGCTACCAAGCTGCAATAAAGGCTGTGAACATACAAGGTTCATGTTTTGTGCTTATGCTCTTTCCTAGGTTTTACCTTTCTGCTTTAACAAAGACAGTCTTTTGGCCTGACTCAGTATGTGCACCATTAACACTTGTCCTGTACCATATGCGGCAACAGTTTTCTTTCAACTCATCTATTCCTTGTTTTTTAGATTGCTGGCACTTCTGAGCAGGAACTACCTCCTACAGCTCATTGTCCAGGCAAAGGAGTAAAATTCAGACTGGGAGCACTGGCAATAAACACTACAAATAATGAACACAGTTTATACTAAAATATTTTCATGAAAAGGTAACAAAGACAGTATTTCCAATTTTCAAGTAACTTAGGGTTTTAAAGAACTGCTTACCAATAAAACCTCACAAAGAAAATAATTTTAGATAAAAACCATGATTTTAGATAAAAAATGTTATTCTAAATGAAAAAAATTATCTGCAGTGTTTTCCATTGTTAGCTTATTTTAAAACTGGAAGGAGTCCAATTAATAGGAGGATATGCTGATGTCAGGTACCTGGAATGGCCTGGAAAATGAAGCACACTCAGATTTCTTTCTTTCTGACTGGGCAGGACAAGAACATTTAAGTCCTATGATAAATGGACACCCCAGATACACTTATTAGCCCCCAAACCTGGGACACAGGCTTGAAATTATGGTACTTTTCTGCTAATAGATTGCTTAGATGTTCAAATCATCCCAGCTGTTCTCATAGCTACAGAAGTTTAGAAATAAAAGTCAGGAAACATTTGGCCCTAAAGCTGGAGTGATAAATACAAAGTGTTTTGAGTGGCTTCTGGAGTTGGGAATAGCATTCAGATGGATGAGATCTCTATTTTCAAATTACAGTTTACAGAAATGAGGTAAACACAACTTGTAGCGTTACCCTTTACGTAAGTCTGGATGTCTGTAGCTCATATGGTTAACAGTAATGTGGTGGTTCCACAGCCACTAAATGCAGTATGAAGTCGAAGCAAATCAGTAAAACTGTCCTTCAACAATGAGATCCCAAAAATGTACCTTTAGTCCGGGTGCTCCCATGGGCCCTGGCATGCCTGGCAATCCCTTGGGACCTCGAGCTCCAGGATAACCTGCGAGACCTGGTAAGCCTGAGCTTCCTTTATTGCCCTTACAAAATTGAGAATAATGGATTACAAGCAGAACAGCCAAGCATGCTTTTCCATTGTATGTTGAGGCAGGCATGTAACATAAAATCAGTCGAAATCATTTAATGCTTTCTGTATATATGGACACACACTGATAGTATAGCAGAATATATACAAAGACAAGGATCAGCCGCATCATCTGAATTTCTGCTAATATTCCAAAAGTAAAGGCTGAAAATAAGTTTGAAATTCACAGTATTCATTTTTCAAGTAGAAGCAACTCCACATGAAACAAAATGTGACTACCTTCCAAAGAAAAATTCAATATTCAACATATTTATTTCTAAGTATCTGGCATACTAATAATACTAGTGTGGCTGTGGACACTCTGGAAAGATTCACACACAATAACTTTACCACATGAAGAAAGATCAGAACATTTGCTATAAAAATATATGAGAATATCAGCCTATAAACAAAAGCAACTATTTTAAATGAAAAAACATGTTACTGAGTACATGAAGTTAAGCCACTTTTGACATGTTAAAAGACACAAAATAGAAACTTGCTACCATCCAAATGAATATTTCTATGATGTAATTTAGTAGACTTATATGCATATATAGATATTTCTTATTTCATATAACATTTGGTAAGCACTCTTAGAAATAAAAGAATCGTCCAAAACAAAATTTTTAGATTGAACGAAAAAATTTTTCAGGGCTTTTGAATATGGTGCTGTGGTTTATAGATAGATTGATAATAAACTTACATAGCAAAAGTTCTGCTCTTTTTATTCATTGCAGAAAAAAATCAGTTATAAGCCTCTCTTTACTACAAATTGTAATGGAGCTATGGAGTTGTCTTTAATATGATTGCATAACATTTTCAGTGGGAAGGGAAAAATGTAAGAATTCTTACTCCAAAGAATTTTAAGAACTTTGAAGAGGCTCATGATCAGAAACTGGAGAGGTTCGAATGGGGTGCACCTGCCCCCTACAGGTAACTTGTTTAATTTTCTCTTTGTTCAACCAGACTGGAAATTTATGCTTGAAACATCTGTGCCTCATTCGGCACCTTGATTAATTCCTAATGCCAAATCTAATTTGGCAACCTTTTATAACAATTACTGGTGCATCTAAGTAGAACTACTGAGAAATATCATACTTGAAATCAAAGTGATCAGATTTTCAATAATGAGAACATCTCAAGGAATCTTTTCCCTGTCTGAGGAGAAGAGCAGTGCCAGTGCTCCCAAAGGCAGCAGGACTTTTGGCCCACAGCAAAGAACAGTTAGACAAAAAAATCTGTTTCCAAGAATGCTTCCAGATACCTCAGATACCTAATACTTTTTTTCACTGGTTTTGGACAAAGCATCAGAATTATTTAGGTAGAGAAGCATAGATTACAAATCTAAAGCTAATTAGGAAAATGTGGGGTTGTCTTGGAACCTGAGGGGAAACAGTCTCAGTTGGGATCTATGGCTCACTTTTGGGAACACAATTGCGCATTCTCTGATCAAGAAATCATTTTCACTTAGCTGTAGTTACTACTAACTTATGCTAATGCAACAGTTCTTCTCACAGTACACTTCACTTATGCTAACTTTATACCTTGGCCACAACATCAGGTGCAAAAGAGAAAGAAAACAAAAGAATTGGTGTAAATTTCAAGATACTTGGGGAACTGAGAATGGTCCCTTCTTTTTAAATACCTTAAGCATAGAAAATCTGTAATGCAAAATGACAGAGAGAAAAAATAGACAGCAACTTACCTTAGTGCCAGGCTCCCCCAACAGCCCAGTCTTGCCAGGGTTCCCTGGAATGCCTTCTGGTCCAGGGTACCCAACTGCTCCTTTCTGGCCTGCTGGCCCTGGTTTTCCCTTGAAACAAATTCAAATCAGATATAGCACTGTTGGCTCTCTTCACCTTCACCATCACATAACTAGATTTCAGCCACAGTATTTCCTAAACCCTACATAACACAGACTCAGTGATACGAATGAATGCTCGCAGAGGGAGCTCTGAGTTAGGATGTTTGGTTTAGAATGCTGCTGGTTTAACCTCAGCCTTGCTCTGTCATGGGATCTGAGCAACTTCAGCTGAAACCATGGGACTGATCTCCCTGTGTGCCAGCCTGGAAGATGGTTGAGAGTGTCAAGTCTTAAACTGAAGCAAGGAAACCTGATAAAGTCATCTATTTATCCCTGAAAAAACCCAAACAAATACCTTTCCAGACTTTTTTTTTTTTACTAGATACTCAGTACTGGACTTCAACAAATGTACGCTGTTCAAATTTGAACATATAAAAAATACATACAAGCTTATAAAATGGCATGTTTGTGGTAACTGATGCTATACTTGCACAAAAAAGCCTCATGCCACATCCAGCAGAGGAACATTGATTTCTTTCCTTACAATTATTTCATTTTAGACTGACATACATTATTGTAAAGGGCATGGAGTTCTGCAATAATCTTTCTATAAAAGCCATTTATCAGAAATATTCTAATATTCTAATAAAATATTCTAATTCCAACACATCTTGTCTGAAAAAGTATACATAACAACAGCCATATGGAATATAAGAAGTGTGCTATCCTAATCTAATTTCTAACTTCTGGTTGCTGAAGTATCTTTCATTTGGGATGTGCTTTGAAAGTTCCTCAAACTCTTGTTTTACTGCCTTCTCCTCACTTCTCTGTATGTCTTGCCTTTCCTTCTTTTCCTTTGTCTGCTCAATGATACACTCCCTGCAGTCCTCCAGAGGGAAATGCTGAGTATTTATAAAAGACACACAGTTCCTTGCCTTCAAAAGGCTCCTCTTGCACTCTGCCCAGCAGGTACAAGCTCTGTGCAGCAGCTGCATTTCTCCAGTTACTGACAATGTTTTGATGTGAGGTAGTAAAAGTTATTTACAATTTGTGCTTGTGTGGTACTATTTGTCAGGGAACCAAAATAACCTTGGTGCATTTTGATCTTCATTATGTTTACAGAACACCTACTGCTTCCTGCTCTGTCTTCTCCCTCAGGGAGAAGGGGATGCAAGTCAGCTTCTCTACAGTAACTCCAGAAAAAATATTAAAAATTTCAGCTCAGGGCCAGCAAGAGAAACAAATAAACCTCAAGGGATCCACCACATATATCCATCATGGACATGTGGGTCCAAGCCTCTGTAGGCTGCAGCTGATCAAAGAACTGATGGGGCCGGGAGTGAACAAAAGTACAGCTCTGTGCAATATAATGTGGTAACTTCCAAGTGGACTCCAAGCCACATGCAAAAATGATCTAACTAAATAACTTTACAAGTGGAAAGGACCTTGTTGTTAAGTTGCACCTCACTTCCATATGCTGAGTAACTGAATACAATTCAGTACAGTTTAACAAAATTTCAAAAGTTATTAACATTCAAAAACGATGGGGACTCCTTTACACTTCCTGGATAGTAAGAAGGTTCTTTACAGTGAATGTAAGGCCTTCTGGTGACACTGGCATGATTCAATTCTGGTTTTATTAATTAGCATTTTCTTTGTTTTATAACCTGAAGATAGACTGTAGAATCTTGTTACTTACAGGAATTCCAGGTTTGCCTGCCTGACCTGTTGCTCCTTTCTTCCCCGTGGGTCCCTAAAAGTTACAAATACTTGTGAACGGACAAATATCTTAAACACAATCCCCTAAGAAGAGTTGAGAATTGTTCCTCTCTAGTATTCATGTTCACATTGCCTGGCTTTGGACCAGATTATTGCCATTTCAGGAGACAGCAGAAAGTTTTTCAAGTAAAAGCAAATACATTTTCGGCCAAATTGTATATATTTTTTCCTTTTGTGAATTGGTATAGTGCAGTTTTCAGAACTTTTCCAGCAACAGACACAAAAGGCTTTTCAGCATGAATCTGGCAATATTTCTCCTCTATCAGCCACCCTTCTGTGAGGAAATACACTTTTACAGCATTTCCTGTACTCTTTAAAAGGGAAGTCATGACAAGTAGGCAATGTAGATACACTGAGTATCTGTGGAAGACAATACTAGAAAACAGTAGTGTCACATACATGAACATTCTATTTTATCTAAGATCTACACAAAAGATTAAATTTACTTAAACCAGACTTTTTTTTCATCTTGACTGATCTAGGAATCTGTAGTCTTAGAAAACTGAGAGATGCTGAGCAGATAACATTCTTGTAAGTGATTTAGTGACACAGGAGATCAAGCACAAAGGAAGAAAAGCTCAGAATGGGTCAAAAGCTACTCAGAGCGCTTTCTTTATAGGTTATTCTTCACAGAATATAAAGATCTATGGCATTAATTTTATCCTACCTCTAAAAGATGCAAGTGCGGGAGAATAGGAACAAGAACAACACTTGTTAACATAGAACAAGTAGACAAAAGCTTTCAAGATTTTCCAGATTAATTGTTTTAAACATTGTTCTTAAAGAAAAACTACTATGCTAAACTACTATGCTGTAATATGACATAGCATGCAATAAAATGAAGAAGCTTGGGTCATTATAAGTGTAAAGGTTTTATCATTAATATAAATTTAATAAAACCAGCAAAATGTTATTCTATTCCTTAACTTACTGCATTTTTTGTTAAGAACCGCATTAAAAAAAGTCCACCAATCAGAACTGGAATGTGCATATTCAAAGAACTTAATATTGTATTCATTAAGATTTCTGGATGCATATAAAGTAAACCCAGATGATTCAGCATTGCAGTTTATGGGATTAGCTTTGCAAAGCTTGTTATAGCAGCAACAGTAATGCCACTGAAGTTAAGACTATATGAATGTTTTCACTACTAACATTTTTGTGGAAACCTTTCAGCTCTTATGGGTCACTCCACACTGGATATTGGTTCCACATTTCTAAATGGTAGTATTATTCTGAGGAGTATTTGCAATACAAAGAAAATCTTCTACAAGAGGAATTGCTGATTTTGTCCTCTGATGTGAGTAGTTTGTCGAAGGCAATGTATCTGTGTTCATGGCTACAGTACATGCCGGCAATGTCTTCACATCCTGTTTCCTTTCTGTTGCTCCCCAGTTCTAGTATACTACAGATTCTTGTAGTTACCTAGAAAATTTTGGAACTTTAACGGAATTGCTCTATGGAACTTCTCAGATAAAATATCTCATTTAAATTGCAATGACAACTGGCATTGTAAGAAATCTTTTAGCCTAAATCTTTTGAAATCTCAAAAAGCAAATAACATTCAGCCCATGGGAGGATATAAAACACTTTCGGCAATTTTCAACTCATCACCAAGATGAACTATTATTTCTAAAGGGAAAGATTTGGTCTTTGATGTTTGTCATGACTTGCTCTGTCATTATGGCTCTAGTATTCTGCAGCAAATTCCTTTTTTCCAGGTCTCTGAAAACTCAGAGCAGTGCAGTACCAGGAGGCTTCATTTACAGATCAGAGAAGCAAAATCCCAGGTGCCTTCCAGAGTTACTTTACCACAAGAAACTCCATTTTAGGGTATAATTGAATATCACTCAAGTGTTTCCAAAAGAGCCTCTCATAATGCTTTATATCACTCCAAAGTAAAGCTACTTACCTATCAAAAAACACATGTTTACTAACCCAGATCATTATGCAATTTTCTATTTTCTATTTTTGTTTCCCCTGCAGGTATGAAAAAGAAATCCAAACACTCCGTTTTAGCTGTGTAGAACAGTTTTCCAAGGATAGTCAGTGAACAGTAAAAACCTACAAATTCCGATTAAGTGCAGTTTTGTTTCATATTTTTCTACTTACTTCTGATCCTCTTTCTCCTTTTGGTCCTTGCTCTCCCAATTCACCTGGCTCTCCCTTTGAAAAGAACATATATTAAATAAATGAAAAGAGATTTGAATGCAGATGAAAACGTATCTTCAACAGTCAATAGAGAAATCTCACTTGTTTGAAACACTTACTGGAGGCCCTTGTTGTCCAATAGGTCCTCTAAGCCCTGGAAGACCTATATGACCCTGGGAAAGAGAAAATATAACATATTGCAATACAAGTAACTCAGGCTGCCATGCTCTGTGACATGTAGCCTTCCTTGCAAAGCCCATCTTGGGAGGTGCTCGGTGGACCCAGATTCACTCACATGACCTAGATAAAGTACAGTCAGATCTCCAAGATCAACCCTTAGAAAGCTTTTGCCTTTACATTCTCTACTCCAAACTGCAAGTGGAAACTACACATTGTTTAAACATTTCTGCACTTGTGTAAGCACGGAATTGGTTAATTCATTTATTACTATGTCTGTCTGTATTATCTGTGTAGCTCGAACAGTAAATTCTGTGTCAAGGACTGTCTCTCTTGTATTTCAGCAAACCGCATCAGTGACAAGCATGAGTCACCATCCAATTTTTATGTGCTGAAAGACTGAATATAATTAATGAATAATTATTAGGATTAGATTTACAAAAAGCAGTGCTTATATTTCAGAGAAAAATGTTAAGTAGTTCAGTATTACAAAAACACGGAACTGTTTAGGTTGAAAGGGACTTTTTGAGATCCTTTTTTGAACCTTTTTCTCAAGCAGGGCCAGGTAGAAAAGATTGTCCAGGACCATGGCTACTGAAGTTTTCAATATTTCCAGAGATGCAGACTCCACAAGCTCTCTAGGCAGCCTGTTCTGGTGCTCAGTCATCCTCACAGTTAAAAAAAAAGCCATTTCAAAAGGAATTTCATGTGTTTCAGTTTTTGCCCTTTGCCTCCTGTCCTGTCACTGGACACAGTTGAGACAAATCTGTCTCCTTCATCTTAATCCCCTCCCATCAGGTCACATTCAGGTCACTCGAGTCCCTTCCAGCTCATGAGTTGCAGCTCCCATCTCCTCATATGAAAGATGCTCCAGTGTATTCTAGGTGCATCAGGGCAGTGAGGCACCAGCAACTGAAATCTTGTGAATCTTGTGAGAGAAGACAATACTTCTGCTACATCACTCCAGATGTATGCATAGCATGCCAAGTTCAAATAAAAAGAATAAAGCCCAAGAGGTATTACCTTGTAGCCCTCATCACCCGGTTCTCCTCTATCTCCACGTTCACCACTAGGACCCTAGAGAACAAACCAAAGAGAAAAATATAACAGCTGAACTGAAATAATGCTGCAGTGAAGTATGAAAAGAAAGCTGGGATTTCTCTCAGAACAGACTAACCAACAACATGGAACTGAGGAATACAAATATTAAGGTTATCTTGGCTAAAGGAATAAACATAGTTTTTTTCTAAACAGAATGCATTACAGTCAGACAGCAGCCACAGTCTAAAGCATTTTGTAATTGAAGACCAGAAGCTAAAAGATAAATCTTACATGGGGTTAAATGAAACAAGAGGAAGCATTGGCCTCAGTAGAACTTCTCCAGATTAATAGTCATATATATATATGATATCAGAATTTAAAATCTGAATGAATAAACGAAGAGACTGGTTTCAAGAAATGCAAAAGCCTCTCCTGTGGCTTCTGTAATTAATACATTAAAAATTGTGTTCTTTTCTGAAATGACTTGCTGTACTCATAATTTGCTTTAATTCTGAAATTTTTCCTAATAATTTTTGACAGGTTCATAATTGCTGCAGAGAGATACTCCACGTACACATTCAGTACAAAAATGGTTACATAATGCAGTTCTCTAAATCAGCTAAATTAGCCTGCACTGATAATGAAGTAAGTCAAAACATGTTTTTGATTACTAAAGCATTTAGGTATAACTCAGGGTAAACAGAGAGAGTAAAATTCTATTCTAAAAGATGCTGGTCTAAATACAGACTTAAATACACTTAAGCAGGAAAGAGCACATGATAGCATTTTTCAGAGAGAGATTATTTAAAGGACCATCATTCTACATTTTGGTACAAGGGGTGCTGACTCCTGAGGCACTGATATAAAGCTTCAGAAAGAACAGCATTGGCACTTGTCTTGAGATGCACTAACATAATTTTTTTGAGAAAGAAAGACCTACTGGTTCACCTATGGGCCCAGGTGGTCCAAGGACTGTATTGTCTTCGCCTGGGTAACCCTAAACCAAAGATAAGTATTAAAAAATGTTAACTTGGAAGTTCAACCTCATCTACCACGCACACAGGCTCAAATGCTAATTAAAACCAGAGAGCATATTTTATAGATGCTAAAAGTGAATATGATGCTTTTGCTTTTAATGTACTGGATATGGTAACTCCATTTTAACATTCACCTAAGTGTCCCAAAGACATTTAGGACTAAAAAGAGCTAAATATTTGCTCTATTCTCAAAGGCAGCTTTAAAAAAAATAAGAGAATTTTAACAGCTTCCATGTAATCCTGTCTTTATTTAATGAAAAAAGGAAAAACAGGATATTTGACAAGAGATAAAAAAGCAAATTTCCTCCACTATTTTGAGAAATACAATTAATATAGAGAAACAAGTGTACTGAAGACTCCAACATTAAGCCTGAAATCTATTAAAATTTAAATATGAAACAACTGCCATCCAAGATAACAAACAAAAAGTTATCTATTCCAGATGATACTTAGCAATATTAAATATAAAGAGAATCACATTTTAAATATGATTAAGGGTTTTTAAAATGCATCAAAGTGCTTTTTCAGAAGTGACCAAGCAACCTAGACACCTAGCTCGCAACAATATGGCTTTTAGATATTGGTTCTTAAAAGATATCAAAACCTATTTATAACATCAAGCACTAAATGCCCATTTGCAGTATTTATTGTAGACCTGGCTCTAGTATAAGAAGTATTTCTCTGTCAAGGGCAACTCCAAACCAATCTTTGTGAAGTGAATCCATGTACCTGCTTGGGGTCACACAGGTTTCAGTCCGCATACAAACGCAGGATTTGAGACTTAAAAGAACAACAGTAAATTTGACACTAGAATAGCAGTGCTGAGACAACATCCTGGCCCTAACATTTTATATTAGCCACAGACATTTGTCCATCCTCATTGGACTTTCAGGCAAATCTGTGGGTGTACTCACAGACTTAGAGTTAAGTAAATATTTAGCTGGTTCTGCACTGATTATTTTTGTCAGCAGTGCTCACTAAGGGCAGTGGTGCTATCTGATACAATAGAATGTGTTCCATACAATGGGAACCTTGTGCTTTAAAACCTCAAACATTTTAACAGTATAATTTGGGACTCCATCTCCAAATGATCCATCTCCTCAGTCTGCATTTCTTTTCATAGTCTCTGAAAATGCTAACAAATACTGCAAATGGTGGCTTTTGCTGCATGCTGTGGAAAACAGTGGGTGGTGCAGTAACATTGCCCCCCTTTATAATTCCACAAAACAGAACAGTAAAATCCACGTTCATACCTTTTCTCCTTTGGGACCTGGGGACCCTGAGGGCCCTGGAGGACCCTGGTGACCCTAAAGAAGCAAACCAAACAAAAATTAGTTTAAAAATAAATAATTAAAGAAATAATCAATTTCAGACTTTCTTTTAGCTATTTCTTATTGAGTTTTTCTTCTGCTTACTAATTATTCTAAATCATGATATGACAACAAAATCAATGGTAGAAAAGGGATTGTGTGCAGGAAAAGCTCTGTGCACATTGGGAAACCACAGGTTCTGGCAGGGCTTAATGCAGGTGATGGGAGCTGGGCTGGTTCTTGCTTGAGGGTTGGGGTCTCTGATGGATGTTTGTGTTTGGAAAAGAGACTGGACAGTCTGATCTGTAAGAGAAGGCCTCAATCCATCTATGATGATTTTCACAGCTATATTTCAGTGAAAGCCACAATAACTTTATGTCCTTCAACTAACCTGATTCAATCAGTTTCTGTTACTGAAATGGAAACCGCATGGTCAGACACTAAGAAGAGGAGGTGGTGTTTGCTGAAGTCTCTTTATAATGAAGAGCTGTAGTAGTTTTATAGGAACTTTATTCAGAAGGGGTGAGATACATTAGATAAACAAGGGTTTAAAATATGTGGTAAGAAAACCCTGCTAGTGAACTCACAAAAACCAGCCATCATTGCTTAAGGCTAACATTTCTGAGTAGGCAAATATGCCATATAAACATATGTGAGTATCTGGCTTTCCTGAAGATATTTGTGTAGTCTAGATACAGATCCCTATGATATTTGAAATTAGAGTACCACAGACTTACTTTGGGATATATGTATACATGAATATGGTAAAAAACTTACCCCATAACCTGGAATTCCTGGCTCTCCTTCAGGTCCCATTCCTCCTAAGTGTCCCTGTTAAATGCAGTAATCAGTGAGAGAAAAATGAGCTCCTTTGTAAAGTGTTACAACAATGCCTACTTTATAAAGTCAGCACTTGGAAAAATCTTCAAATATTGACATCTGACACCACAGACACCTTTCTTGTAGGTCCAACTTAATTTATTAAAGAATACTGGGCTTTTCCCTCTTCTGTGGAAAAAATGGTCAATGTTTACAGTCCTAACCTTATAATCATTGTGCATAATTAAGATAAATAATATCTGAGCTTTAAGAGGTGTGGAAGAACTCTTTATAAATGCTAGTATGCTAAGAGAAGCTGGGGGTGGTCATAACCTCAGAAAGTTGAGTCCTTCTCTTGAAAATATTGGCCATTAGATAACTTTACTTCTGTATTTCATGTGTTCAGTAAACACTGCTGCATTCAATGGCCAAAGGATTGGGCCCTGGACCACTGAGAAGGGCATGTTGCCTCTCCAGTGTGAACATCTCCTCTGGATGTTTCTGTGCATCTGCCACACAGTGGAGCAAGCCTGGGGGGCTTATTATGAGAGGAGCTAAAAGTTAATGGAAACAGACTTAATCCAGTTAACTTTGAATAAGATTCCTATTTGATAGGAGTAGTAGTCTTATCTGAAATGCTTTGTTTGGGCCATGGCTAAAGCTTATTCTATGTGATAGCAAACCCCTTGATTTTTGTTCTTGGAACTGAAAAGTTTTAATAAATAACCAGAGCAGTGAGGCTATGTGTGGACTGTGGGCATGAGTATTCCATGGTGTGCTCTGGCATCCCACTTCCCTAACTGTCAGATGACCAAAGCATGAGATGGCTCCTTCCAGATCCATGCCCCAGGTTTCTGTCTGGAAAGGAGAACAGGTCTTGTTCTGATGCTGAAAGACCAGGACACACAGGCTGGGAAGGACACCCTGCATCTCCAGCTACCTCAAAAATATTTATACTTGCTACAGCTGTGACTTCTTTCTATGCAGAGACATGATTCTGCTGAACCAGAAATACACAAGCTCTTAAATAAGCATGTTTTGTACCAACCATGGGACCCCGAGTTCCTCTTGCACCTTTGGGACCAGTTTTTCCAGGTTGACCAGAATCACCAGCAGGTCCAGTTTCTCCTGGAGGGCCAAGCTGCCCCTTTTCCCCCTGTTGGTGTTATTGTATTAAAAATAATGAGACTGATGCTAAGTTTCAGGATGTGGTTTATGCTTAATCAAAGTAACAGCATTATTTAATAGGTATGACATTTACTGCATGTCATTATTAGGATGTCTGAACCCAGAACTCTGCAGTACAAAAAAGTCTCTGCTAAAGCCTTCCTACTATTTTTAAGATTTTGTTTTAGCCAAAGCTTAATGTTTTTTAATAGCAGCAGAAACTGTTCGGAGTTGCAAAAGCACATCCTGATGCAAATTTCCCAAGATCTTGAATGTTATTGAAAGCAGAATGATGACAATTCTAATTGCTATGGCTAGCAAGAAAAAAAATTGGCTTGAAGCATGACATAAAACAGGGACAGTTTTGGTTCAATGGAATTTTGTAATGTAAATTTGAGTTTCAGATAAAAGGAAGGGAACTGGAGAAGACGAAAAATACTACCTTCTTTCCTAAACGGCCCCTCTGACCTGGATTTCCTGGTGTTCCTTCGGGGCCCTATAGATTTATTAGAGAGAGAAAAGGAAATTACTGAGAAAGGCCTAGAAACATGTTTAAACTGTGCTCCAAAATGGATAACTAAGTAGGCTTTTGTAATGCAGAGAAGTGGGAGGAAAAATGTCATTAACTGTGGCTGTGAGCAAGTTAGTAGGACTGTTTCAAGTTATAGCAGAAACAAGTGGGCAAGCATCAGGGATCACTCATCAAACTAGCAGAAATGCACTGAAAAACAGGGAGAAAAAACCCCAGTAAATCTTGTCCACACAGAAAATATTACTTTAGGAATAAAATTCCTTAAAAATAAACACTGGTTTTAAAGAAATACAATATAAAACCAGAGAAAAAGGAAAAAAATCTTGGGGCTGTCAAGTGTGAAGAGCAGGACCCCGACACAAATTGCTGGAGAGCAGAGACCCAACTCAGTGAGTGCTGGTGCCTACCACTGCCCACCCCTCAGTGACAGTGAACTGCGTGTGCTGCCTACACGTGAAGGGTACCGTGGAGCTACAGCCCCTCTGCCCTCTAGGCCACTTCAAAAACTGACTCTCCCAGAGGGCTGAATGTGTCCACTGCTCACTGGTTTCAATTTACCCAAAAGCTCTGTGAGTTAGAGGAGGTAATTTAGCTTCAGTTTTGGATGCAGGGAGACATATTTTGGGTCATTGTGATGATAAACCAGAGTAAATATATTTTAAACAGATTTTCTTAAAAGCCTATTTGTTGCTTTGTAAGCTATTGCTAAAGGAAAATGCAATATTACTCTCACCCCCAATGAAACACTCAGACAACTGACTATAGAAAGCTGATTTCCATGTTTAGACTAGGATATTATGATCTGTCTGCATCCCTAGAAGGAAATCAAACCAAAACTGTGATGAGAACACTCCCAGAAGCCAGGGAAGATGAGTGGAGAAGAAGGCAGCTCTGCAGTTGCCTTTGGAACATGTAGAACAGAAATGTAAAAAGCCTCCCCTAACCACATCCTCCCCCAAACACTGACTTGCCAGACCTGCCTGTCTTGCTGAGGCACAGAAGCACTGCTGAGGTTGTTTGTTGTACACAAGTATAGTTACATACAGCATAGTTATTCCAAAGTTGAGCTGTTTTACAATAATTTCTATGTATAAAATTTTCAAGTTTCCCTGGAATTGCCAACTCAAAATAGAGAGACAGAGAAACAAAGAAACAAGACTTGTTCTGTAGCACACTAAGTGTGCCAACAACTAAGAACACTTCTCTCACTAGGAGAGTAGTTTACTGTCAAGAACCGGGGCTAAAGACAGCAGAATTTAACGTTGATGCTAACAGAAGGGACAGTGCTCACAGCTGTGAACAGCTGGCCCTCCAACTAATGTTTTCTCAGACTCCACCATCACATAAGAGCTACACAGAAGGCAGCCAGAGGACTGCAAATGAGAACATGATGATTTTTGGTCAGGGAATCTGATGTCTGACTTGAGGCTGCAATACTTGCTTTGGAAACTGTGCTCCAAAATATTAGTTCTCAGATGTTGCATGCAACTTCATAGATGGATTTTAGCTGCTAGGAGTGATGCCAGAATAAATATGCAAACTGATCTAATAATGTTGACTGTGAATTCCAATACTTGTCTACTATTTGATCTGTGTACGCTTGCTGCCATGTTCTTTGGAGAGGAGAGATCTGAAGTGAGAGGCTCCAGGTTGAGTGGTATGTTTGTCTGGATGATAAATGCTGAGGAATCACTCTTTGCCAAGAGGTCACAGATTTAAGATAGGAAAAGCATTTGTCTCCTCTCTACCAATCCTAAAAAGCTGAATCACATGGGAAACTTATTTAAATATAGTCATCTCTAATTACAGAGAAAATGAGAAAAATCTAAAATAAAGGAAGCAAGCAAAATTAAATTTATTCATTAAAAGCAAATTAACAAAATTTCAGCCTGAGAACACTTACAGGAATGCCCATTATGCCAGGTTCACCAGGGGGCCCAACAATTCCTGGTAATCCCATCTCTCCTTTCTCACCATCTTCTCCAACAAGTCCCTGGTCTCCAGGGTCTCCCTAAAACATAACAAAAAAANAAAAAAAAATAAAAAAAAAAAAAAAAAAAAAAAAAAAAAAAAAAAAAAAAAAGCTTGGTAAAGCTGCTGCTACAGAATTACTTGTTCATAAGAAAAGTGAATTCTGAATCTTCAAATATGAAAAAAAGCACACTGAAACTGATGTGAATCTTACCAGTGAAATTCAGGTCAGGCTCTAAGTTAGGGTAAAGCCCTTTCTACCTCATTCATGCACTCCTACAGCCACCTTTTGCCTCATCCATTGCCAAGTATCTGAGCTTGTCCTTTATAATACCCCCAGTCCCGGCACCTGTCACAGTCCCTGGCACAGCACTGATCCAAGTCAGGGAGCACAGCAGCCTTGGCCTGGGTTTCTCCAGTACCTTAACCACCACAGAAAAAAGCTCTACTCAGTTCTCCAGCTTGCATTTCTTTGTCAAGCCATTCAACTTTGCAGCCCTTGCAGGTAGGTATGTACCTAAAAGGTACAGGAAAGCCTATACTACACAGGACCTCTTATGTTAAAACTAAGGGCACCCAACTGGCCTCTGTTAATCTGGTGTTGATCTAGGATTAAAAAGGAGATTTGGGTCCTTAAGCTAATATGACTGCTTTACATCTGCTACAAAAACTTAGTGTACCTTTGGGCCATCTTTTCCCTGAACACCGTCTTCTCCCGGAGGTCCTGTTTCACCCTTAGAGAAAGAAACAGTTGAAAACAAAGTTATTGCCTAAATTTCTTGACATAGAAGTATTGTCTTGGAAGAACTCATACTAGTTCTACACATGCTTTCTATCTTATGTTGCTGTTACACTTTATTTATTTTCAGTGTCACAGCCCACGAATCTCCAACACAAGAAAACATAAAAGATGATCAGCATTAGAAAAGTGGGGCAATACTATGTCCATATAACACTGGAGATTTAGACAGTGGCATGAGATTGTTGGTTTCAGAGTATACAACACGTAATTACAGTAACCTCAAAAATGTACCTATTCTGTCCTGAAACTTCTGTGTTTATGTGGATAGCTGGTACGTATTGGTACATTTACGGACTTAGCTTAGAGCCATGAAAAGCTCATCATTTACCATCAGAAATATTTTGACATTATAATCACAGAATCACACAGAATCATCAATGTTGAAAGAAACCTTCAAGACCATCTAGTCCAACCATCATCCCAGCACGACCATAACCATATTCCCAAATGCCATATCCAGATGCCTCTTGAACACTTCAAGGGATGGTGACTCCACCACCTCCCCAGGCAACTTATTCCAATACCTAATCACTCTTTCAGTGAAAGTTTTATTTCTAATACCCAATCTGAACCTCTCCTGGTACAACTTAAGGCCATTTCCTCTCATTCTATCACTTGTTACCTGGCAGAAGAGACTGACCCCCACCTCACTACAACCTCCTTTCATGTAGCTGTAGAGAGCAATGAGCTCACTCCTGAGCCTCCTTTTTCCCAGGTTAAACAGCTCCAGTTCCCTCAGTTGCTTCTCATCAAACTTGTCCTTCACCAGCTCCGCCGCCCTCCTCTGAACATCCTCCAGCACCAAAATGCCCTTTTTGAAACGAGAGACCCAGGGACACAAAATTTGAGGTGCTGCTTCGCCAGTGCCAGGTACAGGAGGAAAATCACTACCCTGGTTCTGCTGGCCACACTGTTTCTCATGCAGGCCAGGATGCCATTGGCCTTCTTGGCCACCTGGGCACACTCTGGCTTATGTTCAGACACTGTCAACCAGCACTCTTAAGTCCTTTCTCCGCAGCAGCTCTCAAGCCATTCTTCTCCAATCAATATGCTTTTTAACTTGCTAAAATATTACACCTTATTTTAAAAAAAAAAAGCTATCAAAAAATAGCTTCTTATTGAATTCTTCTGATAAATCAAGGTTTTTCAACCTGCACTTCATTTGTAAGATACTTTGCTGTTTTGTAAGAAGATTTGTATCCACAGCTTACCCTTAAACCTTGTTCACCTGGTTCTCCAGCCTTCCCAGCAGGTCCAATGTCTCCCTGGGATATCAAATGGAAAATCATTGGATTTTAAAAGACAATATTCCTAACAATGCCCAGGCTTACCGCTAATGCAGTCATGACAATAACGGTATTTCTTAGTGGTTTATTTCCTGTATCACTATCTACTTGACTAATGAATCAGACCTCTCTGATTTGCTTTCATGCAAATTAAAAAAAATTTTAACAGCATAAGAGAGTAATTCCAACATTTACCTTTGTCCCTGGTTCCCCCTGCAGGCCAGGTTCTCCACCAGGGCCAGGAGGTCCCTGCATGGTACAAGAGCTATTGTTACACATGATCACTAGCAATAATTTTGCAACCACTAAATAATACAGCCAAAACTGAAGGATGAGAATGGCATGAGACACTGGGAAAGATGAATGTCTGAAAAAACAAATCTGGACAACATGGTTCTTTGTTCTCTCAAGAGCCAAACAGAAAAGAAAGGAGGGTGTAGGAGTTCAGGAAATATACTGTGGGTCAGGAACACACTGAAGACTCAGCAGTACCACTAAGCCTGTACCTTTCTCCATAAATTACTAGCAGGCTGAACAAGCATCTATCTTCTGTAAATCTGACTGAGAACTTCACCATTTAGGCTTGGAGCCAAGTAGATACAGCCAGTGGAGAACAAAGTGCTTTTTGGAGGCCTCAGCCCTTAATGAGTTAAAGGTATCAGACTGCCTCTTGAAAAGTTTCCATATAACCCTTTTCTCAATAGTCACTCAGAAGACTGGATTTTGGGTCCCTGTGGATGCACGTTTCTTTGAGTAAGCCAAATCCCTACTGTTCTAAGTGAGCTCATCCCTCAGGTACTTCACTACAAATGTGGCTAATACATTCTTGTCACATTTCTTTCAATGAAATATTAAAAACAAAGCAAAAAACAGAAGCAGAAGTTAGCAAGAAGGCTGTCTACAGCTGCTTTCCTTCATGTACAATTTGCGATATGATTAATGGTGTTTTACTGTCTAACTGCAGGGAGAATGTTGCTTCCAATTTTCTCAATTGTTTGCTCAATTAAACATTCACCTTCTGTGTGCAGATGTCATGAACACATGCTCAAAGACAGTGCTCACAGCAGAAAGAGCTATTTATTTTAGACTCTTTTTTGGGTAACAGCTTTAAGTAAGAGTCTCTCTGTAGCTCATGGTATTCAAGTCAGCTGCAGGCAATAAAAATAGTATTTTATAAACATATTGTCCAGGCTTAGTCAGTTGTTTGAGTCTGCAATTGCTATATAAATTATTAAAACTCACCTCAAAACCCATTTCTCCAATAGGGCCAGCATCCCCTGGTTGTCCTCTTGGACCCTGGCATTAAATAAGATTTTGGATGCATCATTCAATTAACACTAAATTACACAGTATAGTCTTCAATTTGTCTCTTCACAACTTTCCCAAGTGGCATAAAGAAGTGTATTTCATTGTCTTTTCTCCTGAATCCAACAGTGTATCTAAGTCTCATGATGCCATACAGTACCAAAGACCTCACTGCCAACCTTGACACACTGAAATAACAGATCTCAAATAACAGCACAGATGTCTTTTCTTTTAGACCAAAAATAAATTATTATCTGAACTAAGCTCTTCTCTTGACTAACCGAGACTTTGTTTAATTAAGGTTTGTTAGACTGTCTGGTTTGTTTTGTGGAAAAGCCTACAGTCTGGTATGGAATTAACTGAGAACAACTACTGTGTGCTTCACCACAGATTTAGCAGCATTGGTACAGAACAGTCACTGAGGTGTAATAGACTAAAGGCTGGAGTCTTTTTGGTAGTATTAGCAATTATACCATGAGCATTTTATTATAAGCCTGACAGTAAGTAATAAATTTACTGCAGTAATGCATAGGGATCGTTTCCCAAAGTGGCATGTTAAAATTCTCTGCCCATGGGAGATCTGGGATCACAGAGGAGGATTTGTGTGGAGTAGAAGCTGCCTGTAACAGCTTACAGCTGATTCTACAGACACTATGAATGTATGTCAAGACAAATCAGCCCTCTGGATGCAACTAGTGTTTGAACTTTGAGAAAGTTTGTATCTATTTACCCCTTTGGGACTCATCTGTGTTTAAATACATTCTAAATTCAAGACATTTTGTTGATCTACTATTCTCATGTAAAAGAAAGATGCTGCTACCCGTATTTATGATAGAAGCCTTTTAAACAAATATTTACTTTATTTTGTTTCACTTCCTCTTACAGACTATACATATGGTTTTGCTCCTCCTGATGACCTAGCAACGACAATGGGAGTATTTTCTTCCCACGTTAACAACAATGTAAACTGCACATTACTGACAGTATTTCAGCAGATGCATACATTTGACCTTATAGCTTCATTTAAATATGAACTACTAAAACTGCAGTTAACTTCCTGTTAGGAATACACTTAGTCTTAAACTAAGTTCATTGATTTTCCTTTGCAGCAACTCCATGGAATTCCAACAGGGAAGAGTCACAAAGCTTCAGTTTGATTCACAATTCAAGTATTTTTCCACATTACCATGGAGATAAGGCTGCTTGATTGGTAATTTATCTTTCCCCCGAGACTTTGAGAAGCCAAAAATTTATAGCAGTATAGGGACTCCTTTTAACCATTAACATCAGGTAATATGCAAATGATTTTACTGTAATGTCTGACAAGTAGATAAAGTTTGAGTGCAATTTAGATCAAGCCCATTAATACAAATAGTTCTAATTGCTTATGTTTTTCTGCTTCTCCACCAACAATTAGGGGTTTTCTGCTCTGTGTAGAACAAGGGACAGGGCCAGAAAAACTAAGCAGCTGCCTTTCATATAGTGACCAACTGACAGAGAATTAAATCAAGCTGCCTTGGATGGGCAGCTAAAAAAAGAGCCACACATTTTGTTTTGCGACATCTTCTGTAGTTTTGTTACTTCTTTCTAGTTCCACAGACCATTTTTTGAAGACATTTTACTCTTTCAACACTTCATAGAAAAGATATGCTGTTCACAGGACAAGCTTTTCTTCTGACACTGAACATGTAACTTCTAGGATGATGAGCACAACAGAAACATAGACTGGTCAAGAGTAGACACTTAGGTAAGGCTGACTGGCATTCTACTGATATGAAAATTCAGACTTGACCAGAAAATGGCAGGAATTTGACATATAAGCCTTGCATTGTAAGGCTCTCAGATGTTGCAACATCAAGATAAGATACAATAAATGAAGGAGATGAAGTAACAGGTATCCAGTGATAACCATGAGAAAATGCATTTTTTGTGAAACATTTTGCCACTCCTACAAATTGGCAGCTCAAGCTAAGCAGGCAATTCTATCCTAAAGAAAATTTACCAAAATGATTGTGTGGTGTTTTTCTAGATCCCCAAATTCTGCAATTACTTTCTGTAAGCATGTCAGGCCGTGGATTAGCAGAAATAATATTAAAAAAACAAACCTAAAAATAATATAACAGTTCACTTTCCAGACTTAAATTAACCATGTGAAATTTACTGTGCAAAATTACCTCCCAGAAGCAAATATAAACACACAATTTTTGACAACTCTATTAGACTTCTGCACTATAAAATGGCAGCCTTCTCCCAGGTCCCACTAGGGCAGCACACATTCTTTCACCGTATTTGTATAATCTGATTTACCCCCAGAGATGGTGCTGCAATACTATTCCTGTCATGGCTATATCTAGCAGAATATTGCATACATTTGCTGCAGATTCTGCATGACCTTCTACAACAATATTAGCCACATGAAAGTGAGCGTGGCTTTGACACAGCAACAAGAATGTCTGAGGTTTATTGTAGCAGTCTCTTCTTGAAAATGCCAAATAGATGTGGTCCCTGTGTTCCTGAATAACTATCCTAATATTTGCCTAAAAAAATACTACTAAAGTCTGTATTGGCACACACATTTACATAATGCATAACATAGATGTCTGCCTCAATGTGGTGTAAAGCCATATAATATTGTGGTCCATATTCTGTCATGGTCTCTTATGTTGTGCATCCCTTACTACACAGCTTTCCAATTAATGGGTCTCCTTATGAACAAGTTACACTAAGCAAGGGAGACAGACTCTAGCTCTGCAGTTTTGGAACAACTGCCCCACAATTCCTACCTAACCACAGCTGGCAAAACAGAATCTTGGTAAAATGGAGTTTGAATTGTCAGGGAGCTCGTATAGTACATGGAAAAACTTTGAAGCAGGCATAAGGATCAACTTACTGGCTCTCCCATTGGTCCTCTGTCTCCTGTGTTTCCAGGAAGCCCAAGTAAACCCTGGAAGATTAAAATAAAATAAAAAATCACTGGAAACAAGCTGCTTCATAATCTGTGAACAGCCATGTCCTCTTTTACTTCTGCTCAAACAATAACTTACACAGAAACATCCAAGAAATATGTGCTTGGCATGCATTGACATATCCCTGGCTCCTGTGGCAGGTGAGGGAGTCCTGATGTAAGTCCAGTAAGTCCTTCCTCAGTTTATTTTACATAGGAATGGATCTTAGCTAAGCCACTGTTTACCATTCCCCATAATTCCCATTAGAACTATGTGCTGCTTGTGTGTGCAAAGTGCCCTACAAGCTGCATTTGAGATAATCAGTGAAGTTCACAGCACGCTTTTCTCTCTGCTCAACCTTTCTCATAGCATTTCTGTCTCACACTGTCTTCTAGAAACTGTAGCTGCAGGAGTAATAGAGCAGTGTCTTGTACTGTTTCACATCATTTCAACCTGATGAGGTTTTGCTTCATTCATTTCTGCATATATCTAAAAGTTCTAGTGAATGAAGGTGAAATGAAAACCCATCATGTCAAAGGTGAGAGGCAACAAGCTCCTAAATCTGAGCACAAAAGGCAGAAGTATAGTGACAACCAACATTTTGAGTCTCTACTGCAGATCACCATCATTACTGCCTTGTTTCTGTTTTTCTGCTTCCTTCTGAGTTGAAAATCCAGTACAATTTGGACTGGCTGGTAACCTGCTTTGCAAAAGAAAGCCTCAAATAGAACACATTAGATTTCCATTGAAAGAAGCCCTAAAAGGAGGGATTTTCTCCTACACAAAATATACATTTTACATGTTTCTATGTTTATACCTACACTGACAGCACACATCTACCAAAATCTATCAAAGAATTATTTTTCTATGTCACAATGACTTCTGTCCTTAAAACTGCAACAAAACTATAAAAAAACCCCCAAAGAAACATCTAAGACCCCACTATTAACCACAACGGCCATTTCATCTGCTGCAATTTGCTGTCATATTTTATTCTGTAGAGCATCATCCATGAAAATACTGGTCTTATAGCAGACTGTGTCACACTTGCTCTGTCCCTTATTCTTTGAACAAATGCAAACTGTACTCTCAGAGTTTTCCAGCTGCTCTGAAGCAGATAAATTTCCTCATATCTGAGTGTCAAACAAAATATGAGATTTTCTGGATTTTTTCTGGCAGAAGTACTAGTGAATTTCATACTCACGAGTGCACCCTGATCTCCCCTTTCTCCTGGATTTCCAGCTTTACCCTGATTAAAGAGAAATATCAAAAGACAACGCTGGCTTCAGGTAATTTCCAAACACAGCTCAGAAATCAGTAGTTACTGTGTTAAAGCTTACTGCAAAGATTGGTTCCAATACTTACAATGAGTCCTGGAACTCCTTTCTTTCCTGGATCACCTCTTTCTCCCTGATAAATAACCAACAACGTGTGAATTCTATGTGCATTTGCTAGATCAGCTGCATACAGTTACTGTCAGTTTAAATGCTGGGTGACTGCACAAAATGCAGATTCAGGCTTAGATGTGCTCATACCATAATAAGTAAATATGTGGAAAAGGCAGAAATTTGCAAATCTCTTGGATTAAATGAACTCTGTGAGTTGGGGTTTTTTGTGCTTGTTTGTTTTGTCTGTTATGGTCTACCTCAGTGCTTTGTACAGTACTGAGCAATGCAAGCACTCACCTTAATGCCTTCTGTTCCCAGTTCTCCTGGAGGACCGTCTACACCTCTTGGTCCCTGAATATTGAACAAGTGATTTGGAATAATAATTATGCATTATTTTTGGTTATCATTTAGGAGATACATAAGTTTTAGGAGAGAGGAAACACTTTGTTAGCACAAAACCCAATTTTCATTGTATGCCAAGGGTGAAAAAAAGCTTCATAGAATAAAATAAGTTTCCTGTTTGGTGAATTACGGATTTCAGAAAAAAAATTTTTTGAAAAGTATGTAAACAAAACATTCAGGGTCTCTGTTGGAGACAGATGGCAGGCTGGTATTTTCTGCTCTCTTTTTTATCCACTTAGTACTCATGCAACACACACATATTTAGAAGAATTTAGATGAGCACTGTATATATGGAGTGCTGGCTTTTGAGCATATTTTAAGTTGTACATCCAAAAATACGTCTTACTAGTTGGATTCTAAAACAAGCAGATAAAGTTCTTCCATTAGTAAACAAGTTTGAGGTGAGATTAAAAGCGATTTATAACTGTGAACTGCTCTGTTGTTGGACTAAAATGTCTCTTGTAAATTGATATTTATAACCAATAGATGAACAAAGATAATCTGTTATATTATTGTAGCAAAATATAGCAAATACTTATTGCCAAAACATTCAGGAATTGTTATTTAAGATTGGAAATCTAAATCCATTACCTTACAAGCAAATGAAAAATTCTCAAATAGGTTATAAGCAAAATGGAAAAGAATATTATCCATGCTGGCTCAGGAGGTTTTTTCAGTAATTCTAGAAACCATGACTATTTAGGTATGGAATATTAAATTAAAACCAGTTAATAACAACTTAAAACTAATGACCACTTCAAAGGAAGAGCTAGATAAGTATCAAGACAGGCTCTCTACAGCAGTATGCAGTGGGAGGATGAGACATAACAGCTTTCCTGGTGGCACTTGGGCTGGGCTGGCATCAGTACACCATTGTGGCAGTGCCCAGAGGAAAACAATCTCCCTTTCTCTAGTGATTTTCTGAATTGAAGAAAACCTTACATATTGGGTCATGGTTTATAGTGAAGGGCATGTGATCATGCCTGATTTTCCGAGTTGTAACAGGTAATAACAGGGGCTTGTAAAATTACTTTTTTGGAAGAACATCTGATTTAATTAAGATTACTTTCCCTGCAAAAATATCTGTGACTTTCATATCTCTCTCAAATACTTTGAGAAAAAATGTACCAGAATTTGTTCTCTCTGACTTGGATTTACTGATCCATATCAAAACCACTGTCAGAACATATGGTGAGCACCCATCCACTTTTCTCAGGAGCAAAAGTGAAAATGGCTGACTGGTAACTCAGGAACAGTGTCTACCCAGAATCATTTAGGCTTTCCTCCTGAAATGAAAACCTCTCAAGAAGAGGCCTTTCCTGTGGGCTGATGTATAATTGCAACCCCTGGCAGAGCCAGAAATATCCTGTGAGAACTCATCTGTCAGCATTTCAGCACTGCTACTTCTGGCCAGCACAAGGAACACAGAAACCAGAGGTAAAGGAAAAAGAGTAGGCAGGGAAAGCTGTCTGATACTTCTGATACCTCTGTAGTTTGGGACACAGCTTTTGTGAAGCAATCCTTGGGTTAGTCTGGCCACGTTTCTTGTTTGGGTGTAAGACAAGACTGAGCATTTACAGCCATTTTTTTTGGGCTAGAGGACAAAAGCAGCTACAGGAGATGACATTCTGAGCTGCCACATGGCACTCGATGAGAAGGGTCCCAAACCAAAGAATACTGAAGTCTGTGGAAAAAACCCAGTGACTTCAATGCACTCAAGAGATCAGAAACAAAACACTAGTGCTGTTTTCAAAGGTGAAGGAGGACTGCATTTAGATCGGGCCTCAAGTTAAGATTATGCAATTGTGTAACTAAATTATTGAATTATTACATAGCATAGATCAAAAGAAAGCTAAACATCTTGACCGAGTTAATGTCAGGTTATTGCTCTGCACTTTCTCTGTAACTGCTATTTATAACACACACAAAATGGGTTGTTATGAAAATTCAAGGCAGATTAAACGGGTTTGTTGTCCCCTGATCTAAAATGTCTCAGAGAACAGGAGGAGAAGGGACAAGAGGAAACTGAGATGGAGTGAGGACAGGTCATTAAGCTAGGGGAATAGAAGGGAGAGAAGCTCAAGGAAGAGCTGTGGAGGAATCACCTAGGGCAACAAGGAAGGGAGAAATTGAGAGCATTAAGCTGAGCAATTGTAGGATAGTTTTAGAGCTTCTCAGACTTTTTAGATCGGTGATCTGTCATTTCTCTTTGTGCATTCTCCACAGGGCTGACAGGGGGGTAGAATCTCAAGATAAAATATTCAAGGAGGTAAAAGGACATGTTTTCCTGTTACAGATTTGTGTAATAAATTTCTTTCTTTCTAGGTTTTATCTTTTATAGTTAAGAATTACCAGATAAATTCTTTGAAACTTGTGACTTCCTTTTAATCATAAGTAGAGAAACAGGCCTGTCAGGAGACTGCATAAGATTCTGAGTCTGTGTCATGCACATAACACATCAAAACCTTTCTGCTTGTCACACAGACCTTCATTTCAATGGAGTTCACGTTGGCAGCCCATGACAACTGATCTGATCACTAATAGTTAAAAGATCTACCATTTAAAACACCAAGCTTTTACTACAGAACTTTGAATTAAAAACAAAGTACCAGAAACCAACATGATCCTCTGGGCCATGCCTGCCTTTAGTCAGCCACAGAACAGGGCAGGAATCCAAGGGAAAGGCAATGTAATATCCTAACAAAAGCACACCATAACATTCCTATAAATAGTATGGTGTGACTCCTTATTGGCACAGATTAATTGGATTGTATAATTTCTTACTATAGCCAGTACAGAATGAGAGATACACTTGCTTTGCCTGCTGTTATTGAAATTAGGTTGCAACAGAGCTGGGGAGTAAGGCTGCCAAACAATTGCTACTACATTTTTCTCTGGCATGGCTTCAGCTTTGTTTCTAAAATGGAACATCTTACATTGAAAACCCTAGGATGATAAATTGAGAAAAAGTTCATCTAAGAAAGTAAAAAGCACAAATTAACCTTATTTATTCTTTCTCATCCTGTCTCCCAAATATTAGAAAAGCAAAATAATATAAACACACTATGTAGCTTCTTCTCTTTTTTGATGATTGACAGGAAGCATATTAGAAAACTACATCGATTTAGTCTCACTTCCTTTGAACAATTACGACAGACAAACACATTCAGCTATTGATGTGCCATCCAGCACACTGGACGCTTGTTTCACATAGCCCTGAAGCACACACAGTTTTCTAGGTTCCATATTCTCTGCTGGGAGAAGTATGAAAGTTATTGCTCATCAAAGCTAAGCACTGATGTCCTCAGGCAATTGAGGTTCTTCATGCCAGCACAGACACAGCTGAACCAGGGACAACCCTACTGGCTGCTAGAGACATAGGTTGCTGGTGCCTGACCCCAAGTTTACGGCAGTTCACTATGTCATTTATCTGCGTTTTCAAAACTAAATTTCATGAGCTGTATTCTAGGAAAGTAAGAGCAGAAAAATTACTTCTTTTGAGCTTTAAAACACCAAATGCCTATCTGAAGAATATGAACTGCTAAGATTTTTAGCATCTACTGTGAATTTTGCTTAGGTCTCACTCATGAAGTGAACCTAATGATAAAGGATCTCTTCCTCTCAAACTCAAAGTTACAGTTGTATTACTCCAGGATTATAGGATGAACTAGAAGCAGGACCAATCTCTGACACTGTGGTTTACTTCACACATCAGCAAACAAGAACAACAAAAAATCATGCAACAATGACTTCATGCCTGCTTACACTGCCAGACTTCCAGGCTAATGCATTTCTTCCTTCTGGTCATGAAGAGAAACTCATTCTCATACATACAGATACTCCCACCCCCAGTGTCATTCTGCCATTGAAGTATCTACAAAATAGTGCTCTCCCGCTGTGTTTTCATGAGATTAACAATAAAAGACAAAGTGCAATAAGCCTTCCACATGGTTGTAGCCAAGTGCATTGAGTCTCAAGCTTGAGCTGAGGAAGTTCTGTGCTAGTGCTATGCTCAGTGGCATATTCCCTCAAATCCCCTGAGAGTGAGATACTCCACAGACTCCTAGACAGCCCGCCTTCAGCCAGCCAGAACTTCTGGGTGGACTGGAGAGTGAACAGCTGGATACTCTCAGACAGAAGTAGGCTGCTGGGTAATCTTGGATGCAAACCCATTGCTGAAAGGTCCAGAATTTATGAAGTCAAGGAATTCTACTCTGTGACAGTAGTGGAGGCAGAAGTAGAGGGTCAGTGCTTCTAAGACTTCCCACAGATCCCAGCTGTGAAGACAGGATACGTTCTTGTTTCCATACACAATGAAGGGGAATTTCCATATGCTTCCATTTAACTTCTGTATATGACTGAGGTATGCGTTTTTCCGAGGCCTATCACTCAGAGCTCAGGGTTCTGACAGCTCTCCTGAATCCAGTGATGACAAATCCCAGGTTTCAGGGCACCTCAGATATTTTCCTTATGTGAGATTCCACTTTTGGCCTGATATTTTGATCTTGAGAGCAGATAAATTCTCAGTGGTTTCTGTGGGAGTTTGTTCTCAGAGCCTGAAGACCTGGGTCTGTTCTGAGCCCCTCTTTCACGAAACATTCCCAGTCAGGCAAAAGCATAAATCACGGCACTTTCACAGAGTTTGGGATATTTGAAATTCATTTTGAGTGATCTTTAATTATAAGCACTGTACTCCATGATGTGCTGCCAAAATCATGGAGACAGATTCCCTCAAAGATTCCTCTTTCAGTTGGCAGAAGATGTGACACTACTTAACTACCTTCTACCTTCATAAAATAACTTGATCTCCCATAAAAATAATCACCAGGTATCAGATGCTGCCAGGAGGGAGGAGAGCCTGCAGGGGAGGACTCATGTTCCCATCAGTAGCTTGGCTTTGACCCCAGTTCTGGTGATGCTGGCAGACAGACTTGCCATGAGGGAAGGCTCAGAGGAGGAGTTCAGGGGGGAATGCTATGTCCAGGGGAATTAAACTGTGCAATTTGCAGCAGCTCTGTACCAATCTCAGAGATAACTATTTATTTCAAATTACTTTTGAGCTACCCCTCTATCTCACAGCATCCTGTAGGCCACCAGTGAAACTGAAACTCTGGTGGACCAACTGAGACCAAGAGATTTTCCTTTCTAGATGAAGCTCAAACATCAGCATTTTACAGCAAAAATGACCGCATCTTATGTCACTAGCTTGTGTATCCTGATTCAGCACAACACTCCAGCACGTATTTCCCTCCCAGACATGCTTCTCCTGAAACCAGGGAGGTAAGGGGTCACTTGTAACATTGAATCAGGCCACTGAAGAAAAAGCAGTGTCAAGCTGCTACTTCTTTCCAGGCTCACAATTGCTTTGCATTGCTGTTTTGTATTTGACGAAGTCCTTTACCCTTCCCTTCTCTAAACCAAAGCAGAGATTTCCGCTCCTGTCAAAAGGCTGCCTTAGTCACACCCAGGGCTCCCAGAGGCCCCTAGAGCCCCTCTCCACTGACCACATTTGTAGAAGCACCTTTGGAACAATTCAGGAGCTGATGTCTGGGGTTGCCCACTCCTGCTTACATCAAATCTTGGTAGTTCACTGTGCTCATCAGTGGGAGTGGATTATTACCCTCATTAAGCAGCTCATTAAAGTTTCTCTTCGAATTTTGTTAGCTATTTTGCATAAACAAATATATTGGCTCTAGTTCTGCCTGATAAACAGCCCTCAATAAACTCATTTTTCTGGGCCCTGATAGATTATATATGTGTAATATACTCAGTTCAGAAAATGAGCAGGTGACCCTGTGGGAAGCAATTGCTATTTGAGCACATAAAACTATTAAAATAATACTGAATGCTTCTTACTGTAAACAATTTTGTGGGGTTTAACAGATAATTCATTATTAAATTAAAATGTATACTATTAAATTAGCAAATTAATTCCCTTGAAATACTTTTTTTGCTAAACCTTTTAAATAGGCTTTTACAAAACAGATCTATTAGGGGAAAATGAAGACTGTCTTCAGAAGGCCATTGAGATTCTCTCTGATGATGTATGTCCTTTCCCATGAGCTGCAGAGACACTGTCCTTAATCCCAAAACCGAGACTCAGACAAATCTTCTCCCTACAGGCACTTCAGAGAAGCACAAGAAGTTCTAAGTGTATGTAGATATATGCTCAAATCTATTTCACCCATTTAAGGAAACTGAAGTTTGGGATAAACTACATACTATGTCTGAAGTTAAATAAAGACAATAACAACCCTAAACACTTGGCATTGCCAGCAGGAAACCTCTCTAATAGAGGGTAACCGCTACTGCAGACTTGTAACAGAAATGATGCATATGCTACATTTCACAACTTGTGCCTACAAACTGCACCATGAACAAAGTGGTAAATTAAAAAAGATTCCTTCTGAAGGAGGAGGAAAGCATACTAAAGAAGGAAGAGTCACCTGAAATGTGTGCAGTTGCCCTTTGACTAATCCTGCAGTGCTCTGCAAAGTTGCTAAACATTGCATTTTATACAGAATATTCAAAATATTGTATGTTTCAAAATATCCCATACTTCAAATATGATATATATTCAAAATATGCTTTCAAATATAGTATGTTAATAATGTCATATGTTCAGGTATCTTATTTTGAATATAGTGAAAATATAACTCTTTAACAATCATGAAAAAGTAATGTAGAATAATATATAGCTGATAAATTTTGTATTACAAAGTTTGCTAATCCCAATATTTTCTAATCTAAAATCTTATTTAAAATGCAATGTGTGTCTCTCAAATATTCTGTCAAACTGTGAGGTAAGGTGAGAGACTCCTCACTAATGTGGGCTTTGGATCAGTGTTCTGTATATAGTGAAAAAATGGTTCTCATTTCCATGATAAAAATGCATGAAATGGAAATGACAGTCTAACAAGTGGAGGTTTGAGATTCTAGCCTATCTTCTGATTTCACTTATTCCTCTCTCAGAACTATGTTTGGGTGATTTTGATTGTATTTCCAAAGACGTACATGACATGCAGGTAAAGAAAATTGACCTTAAAACATTGAAATAGTCCAATGGTAGTTATAAATGACAACTTTTGCATGTTTATGTATACAGAAAATAGGCCAGTGGTCATTTTGGTTCTAGTTCTGCTCTCAGCTGAAATCAATGGCAAAACCCATCTCACTGTGACGTGAGGAGAAATGAAGATTCATGTTTCCTACATGGGAATACAAGTATTACCTACCTGATCTCGGTACAAATGGGCTGAGTCCAGACGAGAGAGTTCAAGGGAAGCAACTCTAAATGCGTTATATATCAGTTTCATACCTGCAACACAGCACTCTCTGCTCTAGGTAACATGACAGGCAGTATTACTTACTCTTCTTCCCTTAGGTCCCTGCGGCCCTGATGGTCCTCGTGTCCCTGAAGGTCCCTACATGTAAAAAAAACTTATTATTCATTGTCCTCTAAACAGATTTCTGAAAATTACAGGGCTCAGGCACCTTGAGCTACAATCAGTGCAAGAAATGCAAACCAATCACTTTCACTCATTGGTCCAAATTCAATTGATTGCGTTTGTTCAATTTATCTAGAAAAATCTAAATAAGAGACTCTGTGTAACTATTCTGATAAATGTGACTATTGGATAGATTACTTCTGTCCATCATCCCAAAATTTCTAAAAGATACTTGCATTTCATCAACATTATATTAAAAAACATGAATATTTTCTGATAAAAGGTTCAGTTTTTGTTTATATTGAAGACCTGTAATAGACAAATTATAACTTTTACATACAGCAAACTATAATATAATTTATTTTTGATTAACAATGAAATTAGACACATAATGAATATATTTAAATTATATTAGGCATCAATTAATTAAAAAAATGTTCTGCAATTATTAACCATCCTTTAAAAATTCTACTCCCCTACTTGTCTCAACTGAGTGATTTTTTTAATGGATGAGTAAATCATATAATGATTTTTCCTGTCTCTTATGGATCATCCTGGCAAAGAGCAGGTGAAAAGACTCTGGATGGGTACATTTTCATGACAGCTTTATAGACTGCAGTACTAACTAGAAACCATTCTTAGCTTCAGCAAAGCAAAAAGACAATTTGAAAATGGTACATTTAATGTCAAACCAAAGCACGACTCTATACCTACAGGTAATCCTTCTGGCCCCACAGGTCCAGGGCCTCCTGGAGGTCCTGGATAGCCCTAGAATTAAAATGAACATAGAAAAGACTGAACAGTTTTATCAAAATTGTTATTATAACAACAGTCATAAATCCAGTTACTTGCCTGAAAAACTGGAGCTAAGTTAATAAAATATTTAATCTTGCAAAATTTATTCCCAACATTTTGTTTAAAAACTAGACGCTTAATTGGATAGTTTCAAAAAATTATTAATGCAACCTAAGGAGTTTTCCCACACACAGGCACTAGCTGACAGGGATGTACTGAAACAAAAGATCCTGAGTTCTAAATGAATTTCAAAATCCTCTTGTAAAGGCTGTGACAGTGGGAACAGAAAGTGGACACATCGTGGTGTGGGCAGAACTGGCCAAGTCCAAATGCCAAGAACAACTCTTGTCTGAGGACTACAGGGACTTACTACTGGGAATGGTTCTCATTGCTGTGACTTAAGTGGATTCACCTATGGCAATTAGCATTAATAACAGTCCAAGAAAAGTAGTAGATAAGACCAGATACTATATTAATAAATCCTTGTTTATTAATCTCCCTAATCATTTTTTTTTCATGGATCAAAAGCAGCTGGTTGAAGGTAAATCTGTATTAGAGAGATTTAATGAAGCACAGAATGCTTCAAAAATCATTGGCTCTGCATGGATCATTAAGTTGGTTTGCAGCCTCAGGGTACTTGATCTCTTCCTTGCCAGTGGACCCAGCAAATATTCAATAATAATATCCTTTTCCATGGTAAGAACATCACCCACTGCACCGTGCCCAGGCCCACACCTGCAGTTTCTGTGTAAGGCCCTTGAGATTTCAGCCCTGTCGACCACACCAGTGTCAGAGGGCACAGGATGCAGCACAAACTACATGGCACATAAACTCCCTGTCATCTCCTTGCAGTTAAGTCTTTTAGTGCTCTCTATACACTCTAGAGCCTTCGTGGTGCATGAAGCAAACACACAACCAAGCACTTGTTCTCCAGAACTTCCACATGACTGTGGCCACAGGGACATGTGTACAGCCTTTCACTTCTGTACCCCAACACACTGCCAGGCAGCAGCCTCCGGGCTGTGCAGTGCTGCACCAGGTGCTGTGTCCTGCTTTAGGACAAGGGGTGTTGTCAGGAAGCCAGTCCTCCTGCAAGAGTTGCACCCAGGAGCTGTTTGGGAACTGCTGAGCAGTAGAATTAGAGGTGATGCTAGTTACTAGTATATCTACTAGAATAACTCAGGTTACCCCAGTTTACATAGGAAATTGTTACTTTCCCTCCTTTTAGTTTATTATGTATTATGTATTAGTTTTATTTATTATGTATTATGCATTAATTATTATTATGTATTATGCTTAGAGCTGTTTTTCAAAAATGCCCTAAAGTTTCATTCAGCAGATCACTTTGCGATATCACTGCCACAGAGGGGCAAAAGCTGTTAAATGAAACTTCGTAGGAACTATGCATTATAAATACTACTCTTTCCCATAAGGCTTGCACAGTCAGAAGGGTGAGAACTTGTTACTGTTTTGGAGAGTACAGTGTCTTTATATGTAATATAATTATGGATTCTACATTACTTGTAACTTACCATGACACCTTTTTCTCCATGAGGACCAACTGGCCCTGGACTGCCTCGTACTCCCTTTAACAACAAAAAAAAAAAAGAAGAAGAAAAAGAAAGGCAATAACAATGATTACTCTTTCCCTGACTTGTTCCATGTCCACTGAGCATACCCGGCAGTGCATAACACTATTAGTTCAGGGACTGCCCTTCAAACAGTGCAGATAACTTTTTTCACCTTTTTTGAATTTCTGCACTCCTTCCTTCTGCAAGGCTATCCATACTTTGAAATAATGATAAAACTGAGTTTCTTTGTTTTCTCTTTTCCTAGAAGATTGAAGAAGAGGTTTGGTACTACATCAGTCTCTGAGAACTGTCGCTAGCAGATCCATTTTCTCTCTGTTGGATGCATCACATTTATAGTTATGTTCCCTAATCCATAAAATTCAGGACAGCAAACAAAGAAAAGAGAAAATTTTGTTTCTCTCTGCCTCTTTTCTTCATTAAGCGTTAGGAAAGCACAGATTCAAAAGCAAGGCCAGTCCTTCAACAGCTGCTGAAGCAATCGGAGTAGGGGAAGCAGGAAGGGTCTCTTTCTGATCTTATGTACCTTTTCACCTTTTATTCATGTCTCATCCAGCCCACATATCAGACTTAGTTGCAGACTGCCCTCAAAAGATTACACTTTAATTGCAGATAGTACACACGACATAGTAATGACACCATATTTTATATTGCATACTGTAATTATGCTGGAAGTATATTTGTCATTTAAATCCACATAGCATATTTACCTTATACTGCTTAATCCATAAAAGTGGAAGACAGTAAATTCTACAGAAACAGCACAGCAGTGACAACAATTATTGCACCATGAAGGAGCTTTCTTCCATTTGCTGATGATAAATTAATTAGTCTTTTACTGCCTCTTCCCTCCTAGCTAAACTAGCAGCAGTATCACAAAGTAATCTCTGTTGGGCCAAGTAATTATGAAGAACAAGAATCCTTTGACATGGAATTCTAAGATGATATTATGATTAAAACCATATGTGCCTTAGTTTTAACAAGCAGTGCTTTCCACTGATGTATTTCCTTTCACAGATTATATAAATTATAATCAGATTTTCATGAAAGTTCTAACACTTTATTAAGACTTTTAAAATAAAATATCTAAATAGCAGACACCAGTCTAGGTGAAATAATTCAGCCCTGCAGGGAAGAAATGCAAATGGTGCTGGATCATTCTGACAAACAATTATGTTTTTATCATAATTGAAGCTGACATGCAGTCCAGTAACAGTTTCCTGTTTTTCAGTTTTAAAATACTTCACCTAAATAAAACCATGTCAAATATGCTTAAGCTATTTATACTGTTCTAGTCACGTTATGTTTGCCAAACTTTGCTTTCATAAATACAACTGTTACTGCACAGAAGACAAAACTCACAGTCTTGTTTTTTTTACTCAGTTAATGCATACAGTCAAGTTTTACCTTTCTACTTTTGTCTTCATTATGTAGCTGTGCAAAACCAGTGACTGCTGTATAAAACAAGTATAATTTATGCCAGTTTCTCTAAAACAATAGCAGTGGATAGTAAAGTAAGTGACATAATATAAGCAAAATATCAAATCTATCAGCTCTAAATTACCTGTGAAGTAAAATCAAGGGTGTCAAATAACAGCATTTGGATTACCATTTATTACATCCCTGTACTCTGAAATAGCTACAGGAATATTAGCTCTGACAGAGGTTAGTAACTGATCTCCCAGCAGTATTTCATCACCCACAGTGGTTTTCAAAGCTGATTTTTGTTGCTGAGTAATCAGATACATTATTATACCTTTTCACCAAGGCTTCCAGATGGCCCAGCTTCTCCAGGTAAGCCAGCTGATCCCTGGATAAAAAGAAAGCAAACTTTTATTAGCACAATGTCTGTCCTCGTTCATGGCGGCAGCTCTCCAGCAACAGGGCAGGGCACATTTCTTCATCACAGAGAACCCCTGGTCTAATCTCAGTGCACCTGTGGGAAAATAAGGGCTGCATGAGTTACCTGGCTCACAATCCATGCAGACACATCACTGCATCTAGACAGACCCAGAATAAATAGCTACTGCCAGAGGAGATATTACATTAATTTAATCACAATACTACACTACCAAGTAAGATCTGCCACTGAGCTCAATCTTGCACTGCTAAAAGCTTTACAAACATAGAATTAAAGGTGATAATTGCTTTGCTGGTGTTTCAGTCTCACCACAAATTTCAAGGGGAATAAATTGAATGGAACAAAGTGAAATGCAGTCAAAACAAAAATTATATTGGATCAGGTGTTGTCAGAACTTTCCCTTCAAGAGTAGTAGCCCCAAATGCCTTTGAAGCCAGAGGATCAGAGCCTTTCTGGCATTCAAAAATAAAATAATTCTCTCCCAAGGCTATCACAAATTTCCACTGGATAGAACAAGTACCACTACGTGGGATGGGAAACATGAGAGGAAGTACTTTTAAAAAACTTATTCCCAGTGCTTCTAATACCTGCTTTTTAATGAAACCTAAAAGAAAAAAAAATTACAGTGCAAGGTTCCAATTGAGAAAAATATGACACACTGAGTTTGAAGAAAAAGGACTCAGTGCCCCAAGTACATTGCATGACTGCCCTTGGAACATGGCAGAAATGTGGAAGCTCCTAGTAGCAGTATAATACACAACTTTATCATATCTGTAACACTTTTAAAAGCAAAAATAAAATGCCAATTATGTCAATTAACACATTGGCATTGCCATCTCTATGTGTGTAGGAAGAAACTAGCTTAACTAGCACTACACTGGCACTTAAGTATGATTCAACCAAAACCCTAACATTACTTTTAAAAAATAAAAATGCAGGTTTTATTTGTATAATTTGAATACAGTTCAGCCTCAAGGACTTTAACAGAACAGGTGCAAGGTAGAGATTTTATGATTACTTGTTTCCTTGGACTGCTAGCTACTCTGGAAATCCCACGGTTTAGATATATTGCAAAGAGCCATTGATACAGCTGCCTTTGAGGCTGTCAATACCGGCACAAATTACTTTATGGAAGGAACTAAAGAGATAAACAGGCATCTCTATGGAGGCTGGACTGATATATTACGTGTGGGAACTTGTGTATTATATGTCAGAACTGAGATGTCTCTTGGCTTGGCAACAGCCAAAGATTGGTCCTGGTGATATTGGCACTAAGGCAATGGCCCAGACGTCACTGGTAGGAACAAGGGACTTTCCTGACGAACTCTGAGAATGAGAGCTCCCACTCAGAGCCAACAGCAGGCCTCAGTACCAGGCAGAAATCTGTGAGACAAAGAATTATCCTGTACTCTTGCTTATCAAGATAAGAGGTGTGGAGGTACAGTTTCAAAATGCTAAACACCAATCACTTGGATTTCCTTATTCCAGAAAGAACAGAAAACAATCAGAGCCAAGCTGAAACTTAGACCTATTCTCTTTCCATAGAGGCACTTCTGGTCTCCCAGCGAATGCCAAAGTGTTTACAGGACTGAAAACACTGATCAGAAAGGTGGGGAGCTGTGCCTTGCACCAGTAGTGAACCATTTAATATACAGGCTCTGATCAAGTTCTCTTTTCAATTCAGAAGTACTGTCTTCCTGACTTGGTTGCTCTGAGCTGAAAGAGCAGGAATGACTAGGAAGCAGTGGCTGTGAATGCTCTATTGTATTCCTGAGCACATTAGGGCAAGCCTACAGCACCCTCCAGAGCGAGGACAGAAGCTGGCTGTTAAATAGAAAGTTTCCTATACATTGGCTATTCCTCAAAAGTAGTTAAGAAAATTTACAGCAAAAACACTAAGAAGGTTGATACAAAAGATATGAAAGAAACTTGGCATAACTGGAATTGGATATGTATGGAAAGCAAAACAATAGTCAAGATGACTGGAAGTGAAGCCAGTGAAATGCTAAGAGCAACAGAGACTTCACAAGGTATGAAGGTAAAAGAAGTTCATGACAGGTTAACTAAATGCTCTTCCACCCCTCCATTCCAAACTGAGGTCAAGTGTCTGAGACTGAGAAAAAGCTAGGGTGGATATGTGCAGAGGCAAGAGAGCAAAAAAGCTTACTTAGAAATATAATTTTAGACCTTCAAACAATTAGCAGCATTCAGTGAAAAGAAAGTACAGAGAGCACAACATCTTGTTCTGTCAACATATTAGCCATAAAGTGATGTTTTACCTACAGACTTTCTGTAAAGATCATGTGTCTCTTAAATCCCAGGTTTGGACTGGCTTGTTATAAAGACCAGCCACTAGGACTGGACTGAGGTTTCAACTCTCTCTCCTTCTTATGTAAGAGAATGAATACAGTCCAAAGCAGATTTGTTGAATCAATATCTTCCAGCATCGTTTCAATCCTCTGGGGAGCAGTGGTGGATTCCAAACATAAAATTGAATGTATTAGAAAACAGAAAAGTGAAGCAAAAAAATCCTGAAGTACTTAAAAAAAGAAATCAGCAACTTATTAAAAAAAATACTAATCAACTGTCATTTAAAAGGACTTGTGTAAAAGTCTCCAGTGACGATAACAGCATAATAACAGCATTTTAGAAACCTTCTTGACAGGAGCATTTTGTGGAAAATGAATCAGAGACCAGATCTCACAACTAACACATGCCTGAGAAAGACAAAACCATCTTGCCAGGGCATATGCTCCATGTTAGAAACTGGACTGTAGTGGAGTAATTGAAAACACATTGTACGCTTAATGCAAACTCAAGTATGGAGTAATCCACTGAAAAACCTGGTAGTGAGAAATGAATATACAGCTGCTTCTAAACATTCCTGTGGCAGCAGTTACCTGCCAGGTTGTATGTTAACATGTTCTTCTGTGATAATTGAAAATGTTCCAATCCAATGTTATTTCAGTTCAGCACTCTCAACCATTTTTACTCAACATTCATTCAATGAGATGGCATAATAAATCTAAAATATTATCTTGCCACAACAACACTTTTCTATTAATTTTTTACCTGTTGAGAAAGTTACTTGGTAATCAACCAGAGGCGATAATCTGAGTGAAAATCTATGATTTGCTACAGCCAGTGGAGGAAGTAAGAGCAGAGATGCACCATATTTATGCCTTGCAGCTGATATGTTACTCAAGTCTTTAAAGGACTCAAAAATTCAACTACCTGAATATTTGAAAGGTAAAATGTACTGGCACCAATCGCTTAAGCTACACCAGTTTTAAGAAAGAAAGAAATGGGTTAAATTTTGCTTCCAATAACACCAGTGTCAAGTAGGGTAATTCTGTCTGATAGTACTTGCAGAAGAATGCTTGCATTTAAAGTAATGCTGACAAAGTGGCAGCAGGATGTGCTCACGGGAAAAACCTTGGAAGTTAAACTGCAGATGACTTGTGCAGGACTATTCCTCTAGCTGAAACCAGTTGATAAAGAGCACCACTAGGAAAAAATCCTTCAAGAAAAATGAACAACAGCTTGATAAAGCTAAACTCTAGATACTGTAACCTCTTTCCCCACTCTTCTCAAGAGAAAAAACAGCAGGAATTATAGTATATCAGGTCACCTAGGGTAAAAACAAGAAGCACAACATAGATGCAGAAGTATTATTATTACTGTTAACTGTTAAGTCCTGCATAGAACTTACAATAATCTCTATCCAAGTGGTTTCTGAAAGCAGCTGAAGTAGTTCCTTCTTTGGAAGGCCTTGGCAATGCCCCATGCATTCACCAGTCTTTCAAAAAAAACCCAAAAAACTTCCCACAATTGGCTTATCTTTTGGCCTAGAGTTTAAAATTCTCTTTTGTATATCCCTAAAGCCCAGACTTTTCAGGATAATTCAAAGAACTCCTTCTGTTGAACATCCTGAAAACATCAGTTAAAGTGCACTTAATCTTTTCTTCAAGCAAAAGGAATTGCAGTTTCCATTCTCTCTGAGTTATGCATCCCTGATGCCTAATTCAGTTAATTTTTGCCTCTTCAAGAGATGTGGTAATTGCTTTATGGTAATTCTTCTCAAAAGTATCTCAGCTGCAAGGCACATGACCTGACTGCAGCATTTTCTTGCCATTCACAGACTCTTGCAGACTGAGCATTTGCAGCCTGCTCTGGAGCTGCCACTGACAGCCTGAACATCACTGATTTTCTTTTGCTGCACTGCAAGTTTTTTTTCAGGAGGAAGCACTTTTTATTTCAGCTTGGTCTCCTTCAGTTGTTTCAAAAACTATTTGCAACCAGGGAAATTTGCTGACATATAATTTCTGAAGATTATTTTTCCAGGATTTGTGTTCATGAACTCTGCCTTTTGATACCAGTTGCACACACTGCAACTGACAGTTCTAGCCTTGTACTCTGTCTCAATGTGTGTATAACTGTCAGAGATTTCTAATTCAGAAGTGAATGGGCTGAATTTCTTTAATGGAGGTGGCAAGGCGGAATTAACTTGCACTTTAGTTACTCAGAGTGGCGCAGCCTTGGTAAACACTAAAACAATCAAACACTAAAACAAACCTGGGAAAAAACTGTTTCAAGTTCAGATGAGGTAAATTTTGTGCCATAAAATCTGAGCAATGAATCATTTTCTTCAGTCATTCCTGACATTTTAACAAACAGGTCATTTGTATGAGATGCTTGGAGTTTGTTTCAAATATTTGCTATCCATCACCAGACGGCATCTTGTCTAATCATAAAATACCCGGTTGCACAAAAAAGTGAGACTTTCCTCCCCCAAAATGTAAGGGGAATTTTCTCAGTAGTTGAGGGGGTTGTTTCTTTTGGCATGACTTCCAAAATATTTTGTCTCGTCAGCAGTGTACAATTGCTCTGCTTGCTGTTCCCTTACTTCTCACTATCTTAACCAATCCCTCTTCAGTTGGACCTGATGGTCCTGCAGTTAACCAAATATCCTACAGAAAAGAACAGCTGCTGGATTCTACCACAGCTCTGGGCTCTGCTGAGCCAAGCAGCCCCACCTGAACCTGCCTTCCTTCCCCTTTAAACAAGCACAACAGATGCTGCAGCCAGAGAGGCAGTTTTTGTTGTGGGCCTCGGTTAAGGAACAGTGTCTGAAGTCTGACTTTAAGCACATTCCTGATCTACTCCTAACTGTCTGTCATTTAAGCTTATTAATACAGTGAACATTTTATAAATTTAGTCTACTCTGTTTCCACAGTGGACAAGCATCCAGAAATACTTTGGCAGAAATACGCTCTGAAGAATCAGCCGCTCCATGTGACCTAAGAAATGTTGGATACTGTGCCTTCTAGCCTATTGACAAAGCTGTATTTCAGCACATACTCCACCTTACTAGACTGAATAATCAAGTGTTATAGTCCGATCTCCTGCTGCTGAAATTTCCCTGCTTATGCAGAGTTGCCATCTGTACTTTTCTTATCAGATATTAAGCAGGACCTAGGAAAGCTAGTACAGAAAAGGAGTAAGTATTTTGGCACCTCGAACAGCAGTGGTAGCTGTATTTGTGAAAGGCAGGGGATTAATGATACCAGGAAAAGTAAGAAAATCAAAGGAAACAGAAGAAAAATACTAGTGCAACCCTTTGGTATCAACAGCAGACAGGTACATGTGCTCAAGGCATAATTTGCTATGAATACAGCATTTACAGGATTTACTATTGCAAAATTGCTTCTTTGGACCACTTGTTCAGGAAATGCACTAGTCACCATATGGAAAACTGGAATGCTGTGATGGATTCCCCATTGCTAAAAACCAGTATCATATATTTAAACCATGGGGTTAAAGTATGTGTTATATTCTGTAACTTGAAAAACTCTGTCAATAAAGATAATGAATAAATAGTAAACCATAGACAAGCCAAAAAGGGTGGCTGGTGACGTGGTGGCACAGAAAGGAGAAACCATACACACAGAATTTTTTAGGCGTTGGACTTACTATCAACTTCTTAGTAATTTCTTTTTCCCTTTGCCTTTACTATTAAATAAACTGTACAGTAATTGCACATTGTTTAGTGCTGTTTGTACAACTCCTCTTTGTATTTAGTGTCACCCAGCATCTGGTAACACAAAGTTCATGAGGCATCAGGAAGGGCAGATGCCTTACTCCGTGCCTTCTTTTGACTCCATCTCAAAATCCGTCCCAGTGGTTGATAGAACTTGTACTTTTCTCTTGTACTTTATACTTGTCTCCTGTTTTTCAAACTTTTTGTTTGTTTATTTTGTGTGTGGCATGTTTGATTCCAGAGATATCCTGGAGTCATTACTCATGCCACCAGAGCCAACACTGAATAGCAGGGAATGGATTTGTCTGTGAATTAAGAAGTTTGCATTCCATGTGCATGCCAAGGGAAAGAGAAATTACTTGTTACAAACAGAAGCTGGTGAGAAGCTGGAATAAAGCCCGTGTCCAAAGCATACAGACATGAATATTTTGCATCAGGACTCACATCTGGAAAAGCATTTTATGCATATGAGAAAAACCATGCTCTTCCTGTTAGTACTTTTCAATTTTTTTAGGAAAAGCTTAACTGTTACAATTTTCAGTGGTGAATAAAGTGAAGGAAAGAGGTTTAGAAAGGTCTGGGAGTTGAGTGTTCTTGAAGGATTGTCTCCTGCTCTTAGTGTTTCACCATTGGCCTTAATGACAACATAATATATATTATCCCCCTAAAGACCATGTAGTGGGCACTAGTCCTCTGCTGCAGATAACATAAAGGTAACATAACAGGATCAAGGGTCTATGAAACTCATTTGATTAAAATACATGTACATAAAGCAGAAGACATTCTACAATGCACAGGTAAAAATGAAGAATATATATCAATAACTTAGAAACTACTTCAGTTTTCTTGTATCATGTGCCATCCTGTGTCACTTGCACATTCTCCAAATATCACATGTGGGAAATGGTAATTAATGATGGGCCATAATTATGTTTCTTTATAACACTGTAACAGTGTTTAGCATAGAAAATATTGTTTAGCATAGAAAATATTTTGTTATTTCTTTCTTGCAGCTTGACCCTGACTACAATTAGGTAGCTGGTATGATTATTATATTCAACATCACAGCAATGTATAATCATTCATTACATATTTGAGTAATTACTACATAGAATGTCTTTTAGTGGTGAAAGGCATTACAGTCATACAAAATATCTGAGTTGTGGAAAATTTGTGCACTGAATTCAAGTTCACTGAGGAGCAAAAAGAATTCTACGTCAAATCCAGACCCTTGAGTTTAAGTAACTCTGTGGCTGTTTTATGTACTATTATTAATCTAGTGACTTAAGATTGAGCTTAGCTTTGTTGTTGAGGATTTTGGTGCATGTGGCACTATACAACACAGTAAACGCTATTAACTTTCCCTAACATGTTACAGGCTGAAAAACAGAATTCACGTGTAACAAAAGCTACATTTAGAGATATGCTGGATGACTTTCAAGAGCACCTCATGGCATGTCATGGCACTACTGGTTCCTATCTAAGTAGAAACTTTTAACTGACTGAGAGTCCACCTTCTCAGTCCCCTTCCCAGAGCACAATCTTCAGAGCGTACTGCAGAGCTGGACTTGTCTTACAAGCAGTTTGTGAAATTTCAGCAGTAACCAACCATTTGATGAGTTGTCTGGGGTACCTCTGCTTGGTATTTTGCAGACAATGGGGAGCCGATTCTGACTACCAACTAAATTGAGAAGAGTATATGTGAGTACTACAGCACTGAGCCCAAACCAGTGTGTGGTATCGCTCCTCAGCATACACTAACTCAAGAAATAAAATCAATTTGGTCATGTTCTATACAACATTTGGGTAACTCAAGCATGAGTTACTCAAAGCTCACATCTGCTCATAAATCTGAAACAAAAGCTAAATATACGAAAGGGCAGGGGATGAAATTAAGTAGAGAGAATTACAAGACTATGTTTAAGTGACAATTATCAACTAGAAAAGCACATACAGTGGAAGAACTGAGGAAGCTAAGGCCTTTAAAAAGAGAAGGATTAGAGACTGTGGATCACAAACTGAATGACAACACACTACTGTAAAAGTGAGCACATCTATGCAAGAAGTATGCTTGTAAGAAGCAATTTTCCCTTTCTCTCAGTATTCCGAACTGTTTGGGCAGTAAGCTGGAGTCATAGATGTTTGGATGAATTGGAAACAGACTACAGGGGAGTTAGAATGTGTCTTAAATTATCCCAAAAACATGACAGGCTAATTGAATTGGGACTGTTAAGCCTGAAAAGGAAGAATGAATGAGGCACAGAATAACAACCATCATATGTAAAATGCTGTTTCCAGCAGAAGGGAGTCAGGTTACACCACTGGAAGAACTTTTTTAAGAAATAGAGAAGCCCTGCTCTGCCTGCAGGTCACAGAGTCTTTGTTCCTGGAGCTTTTAATACCTGGTTAGCCAAAAATTTGTCAGAATGATATAAAGAAAACTGATCCTGCCTAGGCAGTAGAGGATGGACTACGTGTCACCTCAAGGTCACCTTGAGCTCTGTGACTTTATGGAGGGTAGACAGAACAAGTCTGCAAAATACATCTCAGGCTAAATGTAGCTTCTCAAATGATTTAACTGGAAAAGGATCACTTGTTCACTTAGGCAAACGTGCCTTGGAAAATCCCTACAAACACCTGCAATATTCACACAACATATCAGGAAAAAAGCACAATTAATTCTGGAAAATGCTTAAAATGGGAAATGTCTTTAAATAGTATGATTCTGACGGTATAATTGACACACTACAGCTTCAAGGACAGGCAAACTTCATCACAAGGTGCCTGCAACAAATTATTCATTCACTCTCAAATAAACTTAGAATTAAAAATTAAACCAGGAAGAGAATTTAAGCTTACTGCTTCACCAGTTTTTCCAAGGTTTCCTTGGTCTCCTTGTTCTCCCTGTTAAATGTAGAAAACAGATGATGCAGTTCACTAGAAAAGTAATTTCTTTCATACGTGTATATTAAAGTCCTCTGTTTTCCTAGGGGCCTCTTTACTTTCTAAATTAGATCTGCCAATTAAAACTTTGAAAGCTAAAATTAAGTAACCAATAAAAATTTAATTTTGTCAGTGGCTAATTTTGATTTTGTAAAATTATGTCCTAATTTATTCAGGATTTGCCTCCAAAAATAAAAAGTACATATTAAGTCCTCACTAAATACATGAAGTCAGCAAATACTAAAAACTAATTACTTTCTTTTTATTTAAATCTTCCTTTCAGCAAATTACCTCACTATTTCACAACTGCTTCAAAGGTAAATGTTGCCTGTGCACACTATTGATAACTGTAAATTTGTTATGGAATATTAGGAAAATTGACCTTTGAATGACATTTTAACAAACTTCCCGTCACCACAAAATCTAGAAACTGTCATTAAGTAATTCTGTTCTCCTTAATAATACTCTTAAATAACTGGAACTTCTTACTGTGTATTTTCCAGGTGGAAGCTGGGTGTATAAGCACTATTAACTACCTGGCTATAACTAGAATCTCTGTTATTTGAGTACTGATTATGCAGATTGCAGCTCAGCACTGAGAAATTCTGCTGCCATAAGCTTCTCTTTCAGACTGCAGCACTTCATCTCATCCCCATTCACACCTCCAAAATCCTGCCACTGTAGGACCTGCCCTGAGTCCCTTGTTGCCCCCAGGCCCAGGCACCCTCACATCCCCAGGGAGGTAGATTTCATCTTAGCAAGAGTAGTCTTTGCTTGCACTTCCCTGTCCCCTAGAGCTGCATGATTTCCTTCTTTTCCAAAATGGGATCTTGCAAGAAAGCAGACTCATCAGTATGATACACATTTACAGTAGATGGAAGCATGTGTACTCGTATCCTTTCACTGATATGTCTCAGTGTATAACTGTACACCAAATACCTTCTATTTCATACATAAAACCATCACTTACCTTTAAACCTTCTAGCCCAGGATCACCTACATAACCTTTCTGTCCTGGCTTTCCCTAAAACAAGAATTAGAATAAAATATTGTAAATATTTTATTTCAAAAAGATATTTTAATCCCAATTTATCTATTTATCAAAATATGTGCACTAAAAATGTACAGTTTAGTAATATTTAATACAAAAATTTGAAGCAAGTGCACTTTAAAATCTATATCAGAAAATACACTGTTGAATATTACATCAAGTACTAGAACAGTAAGCAAAATTTGTATTAAGTCTTACAGTAGTTAACACTGAGGAAAAACTGTCACAGTCCAAGATTGAAACGCCCTTCCATTTCACTCTGAAAAAACATATTAGGGAGGCAAAAAAAAGACAAGGCCATGTTCTCTCCTGGTTAATTCCAGCAGAATAGGGACTTAACACCAACTGAATTTGATGCTTAGATTTCAGAGACTGGTGTCATAACTTCTTTCTCAACCAAACAAAATCAACTCAAATACTCTCGCCTCTTTATTCAGAAAACTGATGATTTTAAGCCTCATTTCTCTTCACTAGCATTTTGCTGCTGACAAATCTTGTTGCTATGATACTCTGTTAATGCCACTGTTAGCTGGAAGAAATACAGCAACATCAATCAGAGCAGGAGGCCACAAAGTGACAAGATCTTTGAAGCACTTCATAACATGCATCCCTCTGTTGTCACTCATACAGACTCACAAAGGCTTACAAACCAGAATGCTTCCCCCCTTAATTTTCAATTAGATGTTTATAACTTAATTATGTCTCCCTTTTAAGAGGCTATTTTCCCTCCCAGTATACTTTACTTCCTCTACAACATAAAACATGGCCTAACCATTTAGTTATCTGGGCAGCACAGCCCTGCCTAGACAAACTTTCCCCATCTGCTCTGAGGAAAAGGCTCTAGTCCAGAAGTAAAGGTCCAGTGGACTGGATCTGGCTCTTGGGCAAGTTGCTAGTGAGATCACTGAAGGCTGACAACTGGAGAAAGAAAATTAATTCAACATTTTAATGATTCAGTATGAAAAAGATGCAGATTTTGGCTACAAGGAAATTATCAGCTGCTGTTCCAGCAAACTGAATAATTGGAGCCACCAGAGTCCATAAGAACAGCTTTCCATTCCACATCAGCTATCCTAACAAAAGAGCAACTAAAGCTACAGACAATAAACAGGTTTTTTTAAAAAAGATGGCATTTTTTCATTTGCCTCTTTTGCTTCAGCTGCTCTGTGCCTGTCCTTCAGAGCACAATGTGTGTGTTGGTTTCTGGCCATTTGAGAAATTCTCTATATGGCTTAAAATTATATTGTCTCAGCTGGTTCCATAACTTCCCATATGAATCCCTTTTTATCTCTCTCATTCTCTCTGCCTACCTGAATGATTTCATTTTGCTCAACAAGTTCCAACAAACAAAATCACTTTAGAGACATATTTTTGTTTTTGCCAATGGACTAAAACATGGTACAGCCAGGAATGCAGAGAGGAAAGGCTGTGAAGAGAAGTTCTGAGAGATCCAGATAAAGCAAGTCATGTCTTTCCACAAGTCTTAACAAAGAACAAGTGATGGGCTGCTGCAGGTCACTACATGCTGTTGAACTACTTTGCTGTCAAGAACCTTAACGTCTTTCTAGACAGCAGGACTCTAACATAAAATGCTTTAAATGAAATTCATTGAAAGAAAACTAGTGGCCACTATTAACTACCTTGATAATTTTAGTCCTATGAAAACTGAATTGGAGTTACAACTTGTAAGGGTTTCTTGGCTGTTGTTCCCCGGTTACGTACTAGCTGCAAAGGACACACAAGAGATGGAAGTTGATCAGAAAATGGAACAAGTGTATTTAACTGGTAAAGCAATTTAAAATACATGGATTTGGGTTTAAACAGAAATACAATATATTTACACACGGAGGAAAATACCCTGACAGAAGGTTAAACCAGGGACGGCTGATTTCCTGCTTGCAAACCCTTGAGAAAATTACTCTTCCAGGGCAGGGTAATCCCAGAGGAAATGTCTGTTTCCTAAAATATTAGCTGAAAGTTCTACACTTCCCTTTCAGGAACTAGCAAGCAAGTGCGCTTCCTTTCACCTCACAATTGGTAGGTACAGGCGTGTATATTTTAATATAATATTTTAATATAAATATCTCTAACTATCACTATTCCAATCCCTTTGTAAGCTTCCCACATGCCTTCAATGGAAGGCACTTCCAGAATATACTGCACTGGGAATGTGGGATTTGAGAACATTTTCCACTATCTTCAGGAGAAATTGCTCATCTTATGACTACATAAATTCCAGCTTCTGTTTAACACATGTAGCTCAGAAAGGAATCAACTCACAAAAGTCCCTTTCGACTTTCTGGTTTAAACTAATCTCCACTCTTTCAAAGGCATTTTCTTCTCCAGCAATGAAGACACACACACAAAAAAAGCACCAATGCTTGCACTGACTGAGCTGAGCTACAGTGACAGCTACAGTGTTAATATTTGGACAGACTTTGAGAGAGAAAGTTAAGTGGAAGGAAACTGAATAAACAGAGTCATTTCTTTATTGTGGCATCTACTGTATTTTCACGTGACAAATAAGCACATACTAAAAAAAAAATCAGCTTTTTTAGAAGGATTAATTTAAGAGAATATACATATTTTACTTTGGAGTAGAATGGGCGGGAACGTTTGGAAAGGAATGAATGAAACATCAAATTATGTGATCAGATTCAGCTCAACCACTTCTTCCAAAGTTCAAACAGACTGAGCTCTTTGGAACTGAGATATAACCCTGAGTAAGCAGGGGAGCATCCTCAATTTTGTCTCCCGTTGCTTTAGACACACGGGAGTTCTTTTTCAAGCTGGAACCTGAGAACCTCTCTGCCGGTTCATATTCATTTCTGTTCCGATAGAGGATGATCTATTTTGATGGCAGCCTTGGCCAGGTTGGTCTCAGAGGTTTTTGGTCTCTTGCATGTTTTTTAATGCAAGTGTTAGAAACAAGGGCAGGGGAAGGGGAAGAGAGAAAAATGAGGCGAAAATTTATGGCTGCCTCCTTGGCCGATGCCTAAACCTGAACCATGGGCTGAATACTTTGACCTGAATCTGCACAGCAAAGGAGATGAGGATTCCAGAAGCACTAGAAACCTGCTCCATTACTGTTTCATAAGAACAATCAAAGGTTTACAATTTATCACCTACAAGGATACTTTACCAAGTTGAGACAAGCCCTAGATAATTAAGGTAACAGTGGCTGAAAAGAGAATTAACCTATTTAACTATGCCCACAAATAAGGTCTCTAAGGCAGGAAGAAAGGTTGTAGTGAGCAAGGCACAGGCAAGATTTTCAGATAGAACAACGAGACTTCAGAAAAAATGTCAGTAAAGAAGGCAAATAACTGAAGCAGATTGATCCCTACTTCTGGAGGCTGCAAAACACAAGTTAAACACATCTGTCAGCTAAAGGCAGAGCTGACAGCTGATGGTGCCTTCGGGCCACGCATGGCCAGACTACTTCTTCAGGTCCCTCTCGGAGACCTCCTCTGCCCCCATGGCTATTTAATTAGTTAAGTGACAACACGGTTTTGATTGTGTTTACTTTCAGGTGCAGCATCCACTTTTTTAAACGCCTTCCATGGAAAATGGAAACAAAGCCTACGCAAATCAAATGAGTGTCAAATTGCAATCAAGAAAGCGTAACTTAAAAAGACAGATGTGCTCAGCAGCTGATTGGTTCAGTTCTGCTCAACTGTGTGAGATTTAACAACCTCATGGCTGTGACTCTCACCAGTGCAATCACACAGTCTGTGTTACACGGGGGAGTGAAGCACCAGGGACAAGCAGAGATGGGAGCGAGTTCAGAGCTGCAGCGCAAACAAGTTGGCCTGGAGCTGTGGAACAGCTGGAGTCAACAGAAGCCATAGAATCCAGGCAAGAGCAGATGGGCCCCTGGATGAGGAGGTAAAACAGGCCCATCAAGCAAAATTCCCTTTTCCTCTACCTGTCATTTCAGGAGGGGATGTTAGCCTAAAAGATGTCTAGAGACAGCAACCCTGGAGCCCACTTCAGATGCACGTATTCTTCTCTCAACAACTTGTGAGAGAGAAACCAGAAAGCCATGAGACATGCCAATGCTCTGCACATTTCCCACTGAGAGAAATAAAAACCAAAATAATTTAGGTCAAATTGACCCAAAATAGATTAAAACTATTTCAGTTTGCTAGGTTACACAGAAATTTTTCCCCCTGGGTCACTTTGACACCAGCTGGTGGTGGCCTGTGCATGCTGGGTGACGTGGAGGATGAGAAGGCAGGTGTCTCACTGCCCATGAGTCACCCGCTACTGCAGCTTCTTTTCCAGTTGCCACAGCACAACATGGGAGTTACTGTCCAGCCATGAAGCCCTGCCCAAGGAGGAGACTCAAAAGATGATGCAGCCAAAATAAAAATTTCCATGAGGCTCTAGGCAGAAGCTCAGAAAGATTACACTGAATATTGAACTAAGTTACAGAGTGTTTTGAAATTCTGTTTAATTTTTTGCATGTTTTCCTCAGCTGAAAAACAAAGAGACTTTTTTGGGAGGAGTTTGTGTTTGGTTTCTTGCTTGTTTTTTGTTTTGGTATGGGCTTGTTTGTTTTAACACCTAATCTATAAATATTTAATAATTAATAAATATTTTAATATAATTTCTAACAGAAAGCAAATTGCCAGCTTTGACTAGCTAATGAACAGGAAAAATGCCATAGGCATATGCAACTCTAAAAGCACAAAACAGTGGAAAAGACTTTCTCAAATTCATGTAAGAAATGGGAATTCATCCAGAATGAAGACCAAGTGATTACCACACATAAGCAAATCAAGTAAAGGCAGAAGATCTAATTGCATTCAATAAATTTAGTGACACTTCTGTAATCCCTAGTGCAAGTTAGTATTCATTTTAGCTTAGAATTTTTCTAAAAATAAGCTTCAAGTTCATTGAAATTCTCTTAGACACTAGTGTATTTTTATAACTAACAAAAAATTGGATGATAGTTTTAAACTTCTGTCTTTTAAAAACATGTCAGCAGAAACAGCACTGTGACATTCCAGCTGTACTGTTTTCAGTAACTCTCTACCAGGTTTCTGGCAGATTTCGCAAAGCATGTCCTTTTTATTTCTCCCTGTGAGCTGGGTAGGTTCTTCCCCAAGTTAAATATTTTGATATATCATCTGGTCCAGTCCCTAGGAAGTGCACGGCAGTTTCACCTGTCTCAGAGGAGCACCACAAGCAGTTTGTTATTTACTCTTTCCTTTTCGAAAGATTTATTTTGTGCACCACGGCTGTTATTTCCTTTCAAACCCTTTGTATGGAAAACCATTTCGCCTTCCAGCTCTGTTTTGAGCATGTTCCGAGGAAAGACACATATTTATTCAGGAGATGTCATTCTATCACAGTCACTTCTCACAGTAAATTTACATTTTAAAGCAATACTCCTACTGAAAAATAGCCTGCCTTAACAAAATTACTCATACTTACTCTTGGGCCGACTCCTCCAATAGGTCCAGCTGGTCCTACTTCTCCCTAAAAGAAATCAGGACTTCAATGATCTTGGTGCCAAGTCTAGTTTTAAAGAAGAAACTCTGCAGATAACTGTTTGTAATTATGATGTCATTTTAAATTTACTTCATATGTGTTTGTCTGAGTCCAAGTCTGATAGAAACACTTTAACACAGACAAATTAATTAGCCAGAAAGCCTTCCCCTATATAGATGCTATCAGAAAGGCTGTGAAAATGTTGATATGCTTACCATGACAGCAATATTTTCACAATTTTGAGCAGGGAGCGACTCAGGAATGATGGGCCAACCTCTGTCTAACCTGCAGATACTCTACTGTACCAATATTTGACTATTACGACTATCAAAGCAGTAGGAACATTCCTGCTTTTCTCTTCCATGTTGTTATGGCATTTTGCCAAGGTTTAAACCTTATCTTTTCTCAGTGATGGAGGGAGGCTAGGGGTCAGGCTAGTCAGGTGTGCAAGAGAAGAAATAAGACACTGTGCCTGTGCTGCCTGGCACACTGATATAATTATGGACAATGTGGAACTGCAGGTTAACTCTTCAGGGTTCACATAGTTAAGAATTAGTGTCAATGCTGTGCCAGGATGTCATGATGTGATCATTTTGTGGTTCACTGTTCCTCCTCAACATCGCAGATTTTCTCCAAGTTTTGGAAGAAGTGGTACACAACCTTTACAATTACAAGTGATAGGAACCAGGAATTGAGAAATCCTACTTGACGTTTCCTACCTTCTAACTAAACATATCATTTTGCCACTGTTAGCTTTTACTCACTCAATATCTGTCATGGTAGCCCATCATTCAGCTGCTTAGAAATCTAGAGGTCTGTCTTCAGAATCACCAAATAAAGTACTTCTAATGTTAATTATTTTTAGTCTACAAGACATGAGCTTTTATTTTTATGATGATGAATTAAGAATACTCAATGAATCTGTAAGATGAAGAACAGCCCTTTTCCCCCTTCACTTGATAGGAGGTCTAACTGTTTACTTAAGTGTATCTAGGACACTGCAGTTTGTGGTGGGTTTGTGT
>WBMZ01007564.1:0-86491 GCA_013400975.1 Atrichornis clamosus | reverse complement strand
CCAAAAACCAGGCCGTGCAAACTCGATACAATGTTATATGTAAGTACTGGTGTGGATGGAGAAAGACTTCCCAGGAAGCAGGCTGAAGGGTAGGCAAAAACTTGTTCTGAAAGGTACAATGTGAAAGTCTCACAAAACTAAACTCCAGAGTCTGATGGTCCTCTTGCATTCACAAGAACTGATGAACTCAAGGCACCAAGAGGCTCCCCATCTGCCCAGGGCCAGCAGCACCCACTAGCATCAACAATGGGCTGTACAGCTCATTTCCATTTCTATTCATAATAACAGTTGTATACTGAAACAGGTTGCCCAGAGAGGTTGTGGATGTCTCATCCCTAGCAGTGTTCAAGACCAGGCTGGATGGAGCTTTGAGCAACCTGGTCTAGTGAAGGGTGTCCTTGGCCATATCAGTGGAATTGGAAATAGATGATATTTTTGGTCCCTTTTAACCCTAACCATTCTATGATTCTATGAATTTGAACAGTAAAAGGTGCTATAATAAATATTTACTATAATCTGTAGCACCTTACCTTGGTCTCCTATCAGGGGATTCTGCTGCACTACCCTTTGAGAAAAAAAGTTGTCATGAGATAAACACATAAGCCTGATGATTGTCTTGGCAGTTCTTCACAGAAGTTTTCAGGAGTGTGGTATGCTTGCATCATTCAGGAACCCTGGGATTCCTGAGCAACCAGGATCCTGAGATCTTGGTACAGCACTGTGAAACTGAAACTTACATAATCCTTGCATTGGGGAAAACTAAGAGTGTGTAAGGCCCATCATTTTTGCTGGGACTTCTATGAGGAAAGTCTCTTTTCCATCAGATAGGGAACAAGATGAAGAGTAGGACAAGAATAACTCAGATTAAGGAAAACTGCATTACAGCAATTATCAGCAGTGCTCTATGCTTCTTGTTCCTTCTAGCTTTGTAATAGACAAATAGTTACTTTTAAGAGTATGAATAATGACCCTGGCAGTAGAATTTCTGAGTTTTGGTTAATACTTATCAAAATCAGAAGTTAATAATCTGTCAAGTTTGAAGAGAAGCTCAAGAATTTTATTTCTCTAAATACAAGGAAGTGTAGCTAGGTTAGGAACACAGATGAAAAGACTTTGGACTTATTTATAAAGAAACAGAAAGTCATTCTGAAGCAGATATGTGCTACTAATTTACACAGTGCTGATTTATTGAAGTACCTTGGAAAGATGAAGAATAAATTTTACCAGATAAACCACATAATTTAAAGTGGTGAAAGGTAACCTTTTTTTCTTCAGCATCAGATAATTATAGCTTTTTCCCCCTAAATTTTCATCAGCACAAAAGGTGAAATCATTCCTAAGTTTCAAGTAACAATGGATGTAACTTTTGGCAAAAATACACTACATTCAAATAGTAATGACAGTGCTATATTTTTTTCCAAAATTATCTGCAAAATGCTTTAAGTACTCAATTTATTCCCACACCATCCTATTCCAAAATCCAGTGCCTTGCAGGCAATAAATACCTTTGTGGTGTCAGTGCTGCGGGAAATCTCTGCAATTTAAAGCTTTCTCTTAGCAGACCAAAAGTCCTACTTCCAGGACATTTCAAAGCCTTCCTCTTTGAATACCCTCCCTGCCTGTCAGAGTAGGTATTGGAGCTGGGCAACCAAGCTCCTCTTAAAGGAATGGACAATATAATACTTGGTAGGGTCCAAACAAACTTTTGTAGTTTCCAAAAAAGGGAGGTACCTAAAAAAATCCGAGTAGCAGTTTTTCAAAATGTGGTCTATAATTTATACCTTTTAAATCTATATTTTAAGCCTGCAATTTATGTAACAGTGGATTCTGAGAGCTACCTCTTTTTGAACTTAAAAGTAATGAGTTCTTCAGTATTAAGTATTAAAGTATTAAGCTAAATAATTTTAAAAGAAATTTACGTATTATTTTATTAATCATGCAAATTATCATTTAGGTGGTGTTTGGGAGCTGTAGGGAGCAGGGAAAACAAATAGTACCTTGTTCTTCCCAGTTACTTTGGAAGGATTAGGTGTCTGCTGAATAATATTGTTACATTTTGAGCCACTGAAATAAAGATGGTGTTTTAATATGACTTGCACTCATCCTGAGAACAACATGAATTTGAACAAGAAGAATCACAGTATCACAGAATGGGTCATCTGGTCCAATATCCCTGCTCAAGCAGGGTAGTCCTAGCGCACAGGATTGCATCCAGACATTAATTAATTAAGAAATTGCAAGTGAGGTAGTACTCTGGAGGTATTTACAGATGAAGAGTTCTTAGAGTCTTAGTCTCTGAAAAGAAGTAAGAAAAGTGCTTGACATTAACATCTGTATCTTTTTTCAGGAATTCCTCAGGAGGAAAGTGTCAACAAAAGCAATAGTAACTGAACTAAGAGAAGTGGCCAAAAGGAGTCTGTATGAGCTAATTTCAATGTATTTGTCTAAAAGCTCAGTAAAATGGATGAATGCTCTGGAGAGATTTAAATTTGAGAGGCAGGGGCTAGACAATGTCCTCTGTAAAAATGAATGCCATACATTTACCTCTAAGAATGTCTTTGGTATCTTGAACCCAAATGGAAGTCTGGACTCCCTACAAAGTTGCCAGAGTTCCATACAGCCATGGGAAAAAAACCCTACACATCCCTACAGCCAGAGACTCCACACTCATGCAGAAAGCTGTTTCTGCTGAAGCTGCAGCTGTGTGAAGTTATCAGGGCAGGCAATTATTTCCTTTATGTGCATTCTGCTAATAACTCCATACTTCTGTCTATGAAACACTGACTCTGCACTATGGTGGATGAGGGCTTTTCTTGTTATACAAGTCAGGAAATTCTCTCAAAGTTCTCATATGAGCAGGAACTTGTTTTTTTAGATGCATGAGGATATTATATTACGGTGTGACACAGCTTTAGTCAGGAATTATGCTCAAACTGCACTCTTACATTACAAAAAAACCACAGCTACTTGTGTAGTGTCTTCCACATCATCTTATGAATTTTGGAATTTGCATATACCCACCTTGATGTCCTTCCCTGTTTAGAATTGTCTGAGTTAATCTTTAGACGTATTGTAAAACTCTTTCATTCTCACCAAGGTTTTAGTTGTTTTATGAAGGATAGGAAAAATTTTAAGCGCAGGTAGATTTTTAGGCGAGACAAGACCATTCCAGTTATTGCCTGGGTCCTTTCCTATTTGGACATTGCAGAATACTGGAATTACAATGGGAGCACTTTGACATCATTGTTATTTTAGATTAAGCCAAGAACATCTTCAGCAATTGACGGCTCTTTTAACTTTCAATAGATTGAGGTAAATAATTTTAAAACTAATTTCAGAGTTTGGAGACATCTCCAATATGAGATTCAGTTAATGTAGGAACATTAAATATGGATTTCCTGAATTTGAGCATGTTAAGCATCAATTTGAACACTGCGTGGTGCAATCTTAGATCAAATGTGTGCATCTCTAAACACAGAAGAGGAAGAACCATTACTAAATATCTAGCAAGAAAAACAAAAAATATATTAAAAATGTTTGGATGGGTTGCATCCACCAGAAATAAGTCTTCCTATAGGCAAAACCCTTTCGTCAGGTGATTTCTTTATTGGAACAAATTTTATGACTTCTTGCTTTAAATTCTATTATTCAATCAGTAGAGTTGACAAGTAAAAATATTTCCCTTCACTGCCAATTTAACACTTTTCTCTAGCATTCTGTATGCCAAATAGAATTGTAGATTTTCCTTGTTAAACTACTTTCAATTTTACAAGTTAAGGGGGAAAGAATGAAAGAAACACAGCTTGTTTTAATAAAAATTGTGACTCATGGCTTTTCAGAGCAAAGCTGAAAGGGAAATTTTCCCTGATCTTTCTTTCCCTCCTATTATTTTTAAAATATGTTTTCTCACTGAAACCCAAATGGTATCTTTGTGCATGTCACAGATGATAAGCTCTTCTTTTGTAGAACATCCCAGCTGAGTAATTCATCCCTGTCAGAGCTCTGTTGGCAAGAGGAAGGTGGATATTGGTTAAAAGAAGAGGGCTTAGATCCAGCAGAGCACTTAAGCAAGTGCTTAACTTGTCAGTACTGCTAATTGCATGTTTAAAGTTAAGCATGTGCTTAAGTGCTATCTTGGTTTGGTGCCTACCTCTATAGCTTTTGATCAGGAATGATTATTGCTAACTGGTAGTGCCTGCCTTCAGAAAATTCGTAATTTTCATACTACTTCTGGAGCCCATTTGCCAAACACCAGCTGTTGCAAAACCCATCCACATGCTCAGCAGAGAAGCTAGATGAGGAGCTAGATGAGACAGACCACCACTTTCATTCTTTTGGTTCCACCTGTAACAGCAAAAAGTGGATCTGGAGTAAGACTTTTCTCCAGGCTTAGGCATTTACATCTGCCTAGCTGTCCTGGACTCTCCTCATGGACACTGGAGAGAAATAGGTTTATATAGAGACCAGTTCACCTCAGAGTACTTCAGGGAAGCATCAAACGGATGCCTGCTTCTCTCCACTGACTGTAGAGTGGGATGAGAGGATTGAAAGTGAGCATCTTGGTTGCAGACAGACTATAAGGACAACTGAGATGAATCCTTTACCACTCAGTGCCTGAACCACTATTCTGGGACTTTACATAAGCAATAAACTAAAGAAGAAAAACTCAAAAGGTTAAATTTACATTTTATTGAACATTTTAAAAAACTGTTAGGCATGGTTTTGGAAACTCATTGCATTTCCATTCATGTTTTCCCTGGCAGAGGTAAATAGTTTTAATTAGCACAAAATTCATGTTAGCACTAGCCTACAGACTATCATACTTATTCTCAGAGCGCATCTAAATACTCCTCTGTAAAAAGTAAGAGCCATGGTCCCATCTGGTATACATTAGGAATCAGGTCAGCTTTCCCATGGCAAGTCCTCAGAACAATAATCACAATTTTCCCAACCATAGCTGTGCACCTGAGGCTTGTTTGATCAGCACTTTCAACATAAAATAGCTGTATGACATCAGCAAGAGGCTGCTCTGACTTTCCTGACCCTCTGGCAAGGACTTGGAAAAAAACACAAAAGGGCAGAAATCAGTGAAGAGCTGAAGTATTTTTAATTCTTAAGATTGTTTTCCTACCTCACCAAAAAGTACACATTTTTTGTAACATTTTCAGTGGAAAAAACTGCATCCCCTGTCCTTTCTTCCCCAATTTATGATGATTTAGCGTTTAAACATGTGTTGCATTGTAAACTACTCTGCATATTTAGTAAAACTTGCATGAACATCACAAATAAACTTTGGGGAAAGAGGAACACCTCTTATGTGCATTTAAAAATGCTTATTTTCTCTGTTTGCTGGTTTTTTATTGTGAGAGATTATAGAAGGTCATTGAGCATAAAGTTGCCGAAGTGGTTACAATTGATATTAAATATAAGGCAGAGTGACATTAAGAAAATGAAAGTCAGTTCAGTAAGAGGTTTTTTGAGACTGCAAGGGAATCCAGTGCTGAGATTCACTGAGCAATGGAACATGTAGACCATAAGGGTGGCAATATGCATATAACCAAGTTTTCCACGTTGCCTACCTTGAACCTTGCTGTTTTGCAGTGTTATTTAGAGAATTTCATTGTATTTCTCCTCCTCATCATTCTAGTTATAACCAGCAAAAAGGCTGGAAAGGATCTTAAGGGCTCAAGTTGAGACCCTGAGAGCTCTGGCCCTTGTCCAGCTGAGCCTCCACGATGTGCCCTGGCATTCACCCCTGCCCAGGCTGCACTGCCACAGCCCCACTGTGACTCATTCCCTCTGAAGTCCCTGGGGATGGAATCCCAGCAAATATCTCCACTTCTCTCTCCTGCTTCTACATTTACTTATTTTTCCATTTCCTTTTATTATTTCTATCTTTTTGTCTCCTTTCTCCCATTTCTTTCTACCCCCCATTTTATGGCCTGATTGATGGACTCTCTTTGGAGGCAGAGGAAGGGCAGAGGAATCCAGGAAAGCTGAGAATTCTTCTAGGAAGAAATCTTAAAGGCACCAAAGCAGGCCATCCCCATGTGCCTAAAGATGAGTTGACAGGGAAGAACTTATAAAGGGTGTGTGTCAAAGAAGGCAGCTGAACTGGGAAAGCTTCTACAGTGTAATATTGTACAATCTTAATGGATAATCAAAAGTTTTTTTCTTCAGTGGTACCTTTGCTTCATGTAAGATATGAATGTCTAAATGTAAGGTTGTGTCAACATTTGTATTAGGGACATTTTGTTTCAAATAATAATAGATTCATTTAATGGTCTGACTTGGAAGAAACCTTAAAGATCTCCCTTATGATGGGCACAGACACCTCTCACTAGAGGAGGTTGCTCAAAGCCTCATTCAGCCTGGCCTTGAATCCCCTCCAGGGATGGGGCAGGATGTACTGGAACAGTTTCAATAAAGTTTTTTTAAATTATTATCTCAATCTCTGTTAGAAGGAAGATTCTGCTTTGAATGATAAGCACTGAAGGTTATGGCCATGCCAGCACAGATGTGCAAAATCAACTGGGTGAGGAACTTCCCCATAATGTTGTGGCAATTTTTAAAACTGTGTCCAACAGCAAGTACCACAGTTAAGAATAAGCCACCTTTACCAGCAAAGTCATTTGCTTTTCCAGCTGTGTGGGAAGAAAGTAAACTAAGGTGAAATTTTGTCCAAGATTGTTGGTGTGCTCAAGAAGAACTAAAGTGGAAATGCACAATGGTATGAGGAACACGGTGGGTGATATTGTTACAGGTTGTTCAGAGCTGTAAGAGACTAATCTTGGAACGAATGCGGATGTTAAGAAACCATCTTTTAGTAGTTTGATGTGCAGTACTGCTGAATAGCAAAACTGATCAATCCCTACTATCATAGCAGTGATTTCCATGTCTGCATGGAAAACAGGATCATAGGGAAGTCCTAGATTAAATTCTTTAAAACAATGTAGTATGGGACAGAAGAACTGACTAAGGCCTGTGCTGCTTCTTTGATATTTTAAATGCCATTATTAAAAACTTGAGAGAGAGAGAGAGAGAGAGAGACAGAGAGAGAGAGAGAGACAGAGAGAGACAGAGAGAGAGAGGGAGGGACGGAGGGAGCAGGAGATGAGAGGAAACAGAAGTATTACCAGACTTCTGCTTTATTTTCACACTAAAATTGCTTAGGAGAGTGACAGGCATTCTTTGAAGAGCTTTGCACAGGAAATATAGCAAAATATCAAGAAAAGCTGAAAGAAATCATCAGATATCAAGATATCATGGTAGATTGACAGAGAAAATGCAGAGTGAAAAGCAAAACCGGATAGTTTTCAGTTGTGTATTTGGCCAGAATAGGTTTGGAATTGGGACTGAAGAAATAATTTCTAGTTTGATTCCTCTTGCAGTCAAGGAAACAAGACTGTGTATATACCCTTTATAGGTTTATAGTTTCATCAAGGAAATCTTAACTTCATAACCAATCTCTTTATTTTATGGAAACAAGTTTTACAAGACCTCAAGTTGTGGCCAGCTGCCCAGACCTTAAAGTCCTTGTGCCATGAGGCTTGTACTGTAAAGCCCCCCTTGTGTCCAGGCAATCCAATGACTCACAGCCATGCTGGCTGAAGCACAAGGTCTGAAGATCTGAAGCTGCAAGGATTAAGATTTGCCCAACCACGCCTAAAGGGAGTCAGGCAGAACCTATTAGTGATAAATAGGAGTACATAGGCTTATTCCGCACTTAGTTGACCTCAAATGCTTCCTCATCAGTTGGATGTTCCTGTGACAGCTCAGGGATCCCAACACCTGTGACAAGCATGGGACAACATGGGAATGCATCATCATGCAATTCTCCTTTCAGACATTGTTACAGAATAAATAAAGCCCCCTGGTTATGTTGACAACTCCCAGTAAATGGAGAGAACTAGGAAGAGTTGTTAGCTCTTTGTGATCTTGCCCTGAGTGGGATTTCCAAGGTAAAGTCTCCCTGCAATATCCCTTTTATTTTCCAGCAGAAGGCATCTGACAGCAATCTTTCATTGTCTGCCAGTACTGCCTCAAACAGAGCTTTTAAATTAAAGGCCCCTTTTTGTTAACATATGTAAATGTAAAAAGAAACAATGCAAGGGTTTATTTTCATATAAATATGGGATCTGTACAAAGTGAAAGAGAGCGGGAGAAGTAGAAGAAAGGAACAAAGGAAAGAAAGCAGGTCCAAACCTGACACAGAGGACTTGACTCCAGTCCCCACAAAACTTAAGGACAGGTATAATTGTCCTCACGTTACTCATATGAGAAAGTATCCACCCTCACTCCCCCTTCTCTGCTCTCAGAGACGTCTATCTTCAGTCAGTCATCCTTACTGAAAGTTTCTTTAAACTGTAATTGGATCATCTTCCAGATGCTGGGGGACCCCTTTGTCAGAGGAACTCCTGGGCATATATCCTCTATTTGAAGGAACAAATTATTACTAAATGAACAAAAGACTTTCTAGATTTGACTCTGTGGTAGAAATAGTGTTTTACTGGCAACTGTTTTTAAGGGAACATCAAATTTTGTGTGCTTGTTCCCTTGATGTTTGAGTATTTTATTTTCTGTCGAGTGTAAGACTTTAAATTCATGAATATCATGATATCTATGTGTGTGTTTCATTGGGAATTTGAACCTTAGCCTGTACACTTTCTACTATTGACTTTAGAGATCCCAATGTGTGGGTACCATTTGAACTAATTTCCCCAAAGCAGTTTCATTTTTTCTCTCTTTCTGTACTTATGGACCTCAGTCACATGCAGAAGCCCTACATGTAGCAGGGTGTACACACCTTTGCTTAGAAAGGACCAGAAATCAGCCAAGACCAAGATTGGTGAGGGACTCACTAGGGATGACATGCTGGTCCTGTTAAAGTTTGTGGGATTTTCCACACTGATTTTATGGTTCTGTCCTTTGAAAGACCATTTGTACAGTTCCTCTTTAGGTCTTAAGGTGAGTCAGTAGGCACTAAAATTAAAAAACAGATGTCAAACAGCACCAAAATAGCATCTAAATATTCTGGGAAGCATTTTATTAGTATGTAATTAATCACAGGTTGTGCTCCATAGGTGAGCTTTTGCTCTCAAGACAATAAATCCTCAGACTAAGTGCAAACTTGACTTCTGCTTGCCAGGTTTAAGAAATGATAAGCACATCTATCTTCCTGCTCCCTAATCGTCCCTTGCAGTTTTCATTTTAAGTGACCACCACAAAAATTGTTACAGTAGATTTAATGAAGAAAAGTACTAAGCTTGTACAACAGAAAACTGCAAAGTTGATTAAGAAAACATGATCCTAGCAATTGTAGGTCCTATAATCTCCTAAATTAGCTTAGATGAATTGACTAGTGTGGAAATGAAAATGTATTTCTTGTCACTGCTACAACTTAGATCCAGATGCTGAGTATCACCCTATTTTCCTTGTTTGTCTTGGCATATTAAAAGCCAAAGCTACTTGACAATTTAAGGTAGACATGCTTGATCTTCATATTGACACTAAATTCTTGGAACAGCGAGAATAAACTTTTGAGGTGACTTATAATGGGAAATGTCTAATTTGTCAGGTACAGACAATAACTATTTCTCATTTACAAGCAGAACAAAAGACCTATGGTGTGAAAAATAACTGCGGTTAATTTGGTGCCATGCATGCTTTCTGCCCAGGTGTGAAACATTTTTATTATATACAGATACAGTCCTGCTTCCTGCTCTAAGTGTATAATTTTCTTTGCAAAATATTTTGTTTACATGGGTGGCCCATAGAATGGCTGATTGAGAAAAAACTCAAAACTCAGGGTTGGCACTGGTTGGTTTTGGTAACCACTCTTTCCTCTCTAGAAAGGTTGTTTTTTGAGTATTCAAAACTATGCCGGAAGCCTAAGGAGTAGGTAATTCTCTGAACACTGGTTCATGTCATCACTTAAGAAAGAAACATGAAAAGCTGCTTGGGAATGTGAATCCTTTAGCAGAAAAGCTTTGCACAGGAAGATGCTGGTAAGATAGCAAGGATGTAGAGACATGTAAGTATTGGTAAACTGGCCACGCTGAGAAAGGAAGAGAGAATTGTTCTGGGATGAAGTGTCAGCTAAAGTGGGCTTGGAAATGGGTGCAAAGAAATTACCTCCTGCTGCATGCGGATTGTTTTTGGAGGCACTGCCTTGAGCTTTTAGGATAGTTGTGCATGTCAGATCTGGTTATCACATTGCCAACATGATTGAATGATGTTGCATAGCACACATACGTGGGGCATGTCTGTCTGAGGTAGAAGACAGAGCCAGAGCAAGCTGGCTCTGAACATGCTGTGTTCGCCGTGTCTTCAAATTGTTCCTTTCTGTCTAAGGAATGGGGTAGTCTTGGGCAAGGAGGCATTTGTCCCAAAGAAAGGCCCAATGAACCCAGGCTTTCAATTGAAAGTATGTGCCCTGTGTGCATTCCCCAATCCAGCTGTTAACCGGATGCCTCATAACAACTTCCCCACCAGTGTCCAGCACAAATTACATGGTTTTCAAAGCCACAAAGATTGCCGTGGTAATAGGAGTGATTTACAAGTTTCTAAAGAGTCTGTCTTTTAATATTTTGTCCAAGAATGGGGATTAGTCTGTCCCTAATCCTAAGGGAGCACCACCTGGGGCAATTCTTGGGTTCTGTGTATTCAGCTGAACATCAGGAAGAACTATGAACTGGGCTCAAGCCTGGTGGATACCTTCCTACTTACTCCTTTGTAAACTATCACTCACATCAAACATCTTACAGCAAAAACAACCGTGAAAAGAGTATCTAGCATTCTCTCCCTATACATCTTGCTGGCATTTAATGACCAAGGGTTTATTCTTTAAATGTGGATTCCCATTGCTGACACAATTGGCTGTTGCTTGTAACAACTAATAGGAAGACATTTGGCTAGTAGGAAGTGACGAGAGAATAGCTTTTTCATCAGCCAAATCTTAACCTTTCTCTCCCATGCTGAGCCTGCCTTACAATTTAAAAAATCTTATGTGTTCTGATTCTTATTTTTTACTTTTTCTCCCTTTAAACTAACCTGTTAATTACTTTTCCCTGGAAAACCAATGTAATTTCTCAGCAGTCTTCTGGCATTCTCTCTTTTTCTTCCTTTTGTGTCAGTTTTAGAGTCTATTTAAAAAATGGAGGATCTCTAAAAAACTGAACACTTTTGACATTTGTGACAAGATGAATTCGCATTTCTGTGGCAGTGTTGGTACCCATCTCTCCAACATCCTACATATCTCACTCACACAATAGCAAGTGGATTTTTTAACTTGTATATTAGGACCTGCTGCTGTCAGTAAATTGTATATGCACTGATGCTCACAATTCAAATGAGCAGGTGACAGAAACAGTATACTCTCAGTCTTTGACAGCTTGTTTCTTTGCCATCACCACCGGTTTCCCAAAGGGGCAAACCATTTTTGCTGCAGCTCTACTCAAGGGTTAAATTAACATGTGCTTCCAGATACAGAACTCTCCCTGAGGGGGAAGTATGTACAAAAATGAAACAACACAAATATCCATTATTCTAAAATTCTCAAAGGCAGATGTGTACAAAAATATGTCCTTGTTCTCTACTAACATTCGACAGCCCTGGAATCTCTCCAAGCCCAACATTTAGATGAATAGAACATTTTAAAATAGGATTTTAAAACAATTAAATAAAAGACATACTTTAGAGAGGTACCATTTTCTTTGCACTTCATACCCCTTTGCCTGCCTCTCTCAGAATAATAAATACACATCCAGGATGGCAGGCTGCTGAGGATACTGTCCAGTAGGGACATCTATCTTCCTCCCAGAGCCGGTAAAGGATTGTGCCAGTAACTTTGAAGATGTCTTTTTGACTGTAACATTAGTAAGTGGTTGCAGTTGTCTAAGAAATAATATGTCCTTTGTTGAACACTGCTTCTTTTAAACTAGCTGATATTGTTATTTTTTATCTGAACCTCAGGTGCAAACCAATCCTTCAGGAAGTGAATCTACAAAAACACTCCAAAATCTCTCAAGTTTACTTTGGAATTTATCCTACTCTGGAAAAGACTGCATTAAATAACCTGATAAAAAATGTAATATGACTTCAAATATAGGCTTAATAGTTTAAGTTTTGGGAGCTTGGTCATCTTTCTTGTCCATCTGAACAAAGGTAGAAGCGCAACAAGGGGCAGACTGAGCATTATCCACCTGCACTCACATTTACAATCACAGTCACTTGAGAAGAGGAGCTCAGCCACAGATCCATTCAGGACTTTCGAGCCTTACTTTTTCCTCAGACACAGGCAGCTTGCCCCAGCTTTTTAACGGCTCACTCTGACACTGGCCAGTTCAGGACCATGCAAGCAGATTGGCTTGGTTTGCCTGACTCCGCCATGGAAAAATTCTGGAATCAGTACAAGCAGCTATTTGTCACTGCTAAGCAGGGTGTTGTTACTAGCAACACGGTTTTCTTGCTCTAAGTCCTCCTAGGTTGAAGCCTCTTCAGGGTATCCATTAGCCAGGCTAATGGGGAAGTTCAGAGATTTTCATGCCTGGATGAGGAAAGCCAGAGCAAAAACCAATTAGACATCTCTATAACCAAGCATTTTCCCCTTTCTTTACTTCACTGAACCCAAGATTCATAGTTCATACTTCCCTTTTTTTTTTGCCCTCATCACAATCTCTTGCTGAATCCCTAAGCTCTTCCTTAGACAGTAAAGATAATCAATTCTCACTCTCAGCACTTGAAACTTAAATAAATATTCAGCAAACTGAAATGAAAACCTACAGCTTTCAATGAGCTGTCTTGCAGACCCAACTTGTCTTTCCCACTTCTGGTCCAAGGGAAGTCTCATTCTTCTTGGAGGCCATCCCCAGGAGACATCACAATCAGGTAACACTCCAAAAGTGGGTTTATTCCTGTTCCCACTCAAGTCAGCTGAAAAATTTCTGTCGACTGTAAAGATGCAAGCTCCACTGCCTAAGGCCAGGTTGGATTTTGTGTCGCTCAAGTGGTCACTGCTTGTGACCGGACAGCACAACCCCTTGGTGTGAGGGCAGGATGGCCTCAGGAGCTAATAGCAAAGCAAGCAGAGCAGGGTGCCTGCAGGTCTGCTCATCTCACAGATGTCACAGGCAGCTTGCAGAAACACCAGTAACTACTTCCTGAAGAAACCAATAACCAGCTTTCTGAAAGATAACTTGTCCAGGAATGTCCAGCTGTATCTGAATGATGATGTCTCACTAAGACTCACTACATGAACAGGAATGGTGTGCAGTCGCCCCTTTTGCTCCAGCCACAGCCTTTGGACAGATCCAGAGCTGTACTTCCAGATTTCTCTGCTCAGACAACTCACATATGCTGCACCTAAATAGAGAATGGGCGTGAAAACAGACATAAAAGCTCTGAATGAAGAGCAAGCTAGTAGCTTCACATTCATCAGTAGGTATGTGGGTTCAGATGACACTATTTTCTCCACTGGCAGTAAAAAAGGAAAATGGCTCTCCCTTCAGCCAGTGGTTTACATATCCCAGGAGACCCATACTAATCTCCATGTCATAGCATGCCTGCAAAAAATGTGGTTCCATGGAGTGGAAGAAGTTAAAAAGTCAATGTATTTTATGGCCCTACAAAGTGCTGATAGATGAATTCTGTCCTTTCCAGACTCAATCAGTGAGGGGACATAGGGGAAACTGGATTTTCTCACTGAGTGTAGGACTGCTGTTATTATCATATTTATCATTAGCAGCATGAGCACACATGGCGCAGCAGCACTTCATCCATATTCATGCTTTATGTGTTGGTGCCCTGCAAGCATGAAGCTCAAAGCCGCTGTCCCGCTGTCTACAAGTCACACAGATGTACTGGTGCAAGCCACCCTCGTCAGCAGATGCCCTCTGGAGGTACCAGATGTTCAGACAAAAGGGAGGATGGGATCTGGGAGATAAGTCATGTAAGGTGCAGCATGAAGACGATTTGCAGAAAATTATTCAAAATGGTTGGTGCAAACAGATATTAATAAATATTATTACTTCATTCCTAGACATTGATTTTTTCCTGTTGCTTCAAGGCACTTACACAGGAGTTACTATTGTGATCCAAATATTCCTAGCACATGAGAGCTCCCACAGCTTGAGTCCTCCCTTTCCTCCCTTCTGGGCCTGCCTTGCCTTCCGGGCATTTGGAATGTCTGACTGTGTTTTCTCACTCCCTGAGCAAGGCACTGCACCAAGGACAAGGTGACCAGGCAGGGTATCTCCCTGCTGCCAACCTGCATCTATTATATACAATGAAAAATAAATGGCAAGGAAATGAACCAACCCGGTGTTATCGGTCATGCAGCATCACTGCTGTTTTCAGAGATTGCACCTTTCTGAACTCATCTGAGGACTCTTCAGCTGCAAAGCCAAGGATCTCATTTGTCACCTCGCAAATGCCTCCCTCCTGTGAGCTTTGTGGACGATGCACATCTTTGTTTAACAGGATATCCAGCTTTGAAGAAGGAGGAAAAGATTACTGATAGTGATGTGAACTCAGAGCAGGCATAACTCACCTTTCCAGGAGAGCTCAGCTCTGATTAAAGACCAGTTGAAAAATGTTTCTCTCCCAAGAATTCCCCTTGTAACATTCCCTGTTAGATTTTCCAGACTATCTTGGTGCATGGCATACTTGGAAAGAAATATGACTACAATTTTGAACACAGAAACCATTTAAAAAAATAATGATTTTTTGAATGCTAATAATAAAATCATAAACCTTTGCTGCGTAGTTAAAAGGGGCACCAATTCATTTAATGATATTTAAAAAGTCTACAGCCTGTGTGATACAAGACAACAAATGATACAGCAAGTCCCTGTTGTCTTAAAATCCCATTGTTGATGAAAATATATCAGGGACAATTAAAGTAAGACTAGGTGATGAAAAAGGATGAAGATTTATAATATTATTAAAAGAAAAATATCAAAATTTTAAGGTGTAACATTGCTTATTAAAAAAAATAATTAAAAGCATGTTTCTTTATGTTCCTTCACAGGTAGCACCGTGAGAATGAGTTCTATTTTGAGAATATGATGCTTCTCCGATGTCATTAATTTGAGCAGGAAGTGAGCAAAAATGGATTTGCAGGATCAGGCCATGATCTGATATGTTTTGCAAAAATAAAAAAGTTCCAAAGAAGAAAAGAAAAACATTTTGGAATTTTAGTGACAAAGGGTCAAAGCAGTTTCCTAAAACATGTCTGGCAGTACTCTTTGAAAGCTTCTGTGTCGCTAATAAGAATGTCACACTTGAAGGAGCATTGTACTATTTTGTAACCTACCATATGAAATCTGATGCCCAGCCACAGGTTAAATGTGCACAATGAAATTCTCTTTCCTCCCACTGCCAGTTGTGTCACTTACTACACTAAAGTCCACAAAAATACGATATGACTCAGAATATGTAGGCTGTGGCTAGGCAGAGAAAGTTCATTCAAAATTGATTTTCTTTCAGGCATCCCTGATATTCCCCGTTTCAATTGCTCACCTACTGTACAGTTGAGTGAGCACTTAAGGAAGTTGCAAAGCGATGCAGCCTGTCTGGGACATGAAGGAATGTAGAGCAGGATAATCACAACATCATCAACCCAATTCTCCAAGGTAGCTGGCCAATAATACTGTTCTAATTGAATAACTTATCCACAGCTATTTCCCTCGGGAGAGCCTACGGCTTCAGCTCTCTGTGTAGGCAGATGGTGCAGCATACACAATGAAACCTGTAATTTTCTCTCACTACTGAGCATGTTAACAGTGAGCTGTTTTCCCAGTACTGCTAGCCCATTAATATTTTATTTTAACTGGTTTTCTTCAAGTTATTATGCACTATGCAGCAGAGAATGGAGAAATCTGTGATACATTTCATATTTATTTTACAGCCAGCTCACTAAGCTACCCCCTGCTCATTAAGGCTTCTGCTTTGCTAATCAACAATTGTATATGTCATCATCAGGTATATGCTGAAATGAAAGTGTCATAATTAAAAACAAAGGTACATGAGTCATCGGAGCCCTGAATTACTAACTAGCAGCAAAGCGTAACAAATAGGCTGCAAGTGAATTCCAAACCTGCGGGGCTGTTTTTTAAAACATGCATTAATGAGCCTGTGCTGAGCATATTTCTGACTCCAAGAATGCTGTCCCGATCTTGCTCTCTGAACTACACGTCTTAACAATGTACTGCCATCCCCTTGTCCCCAAGTGTTGGAACAGCAGCATAATCCTCAGCAGAAAAAGTGGTTGAAAGGCAAATGCAGCCTGGGAGGGCAAGGCAGCAGAGACAGCCCATCAACAGCGTAACAACATGACAGATGACAGACCCAGAGGCAAATCCAGGCCTGCCAGCAGATCCGCCTGTAGAGCCTGCCAACGAGCCAGATGCAGCTACTGAAAAGATATCATCCCTAGCTTAGCATCTGGGTCTTGCCGTGGCCAGCCATACTTCATGTGCTCCATGTCCTTACTGCTGACCCCAGCTGCTGGGAGAGGCTGGAACAATGAAGAGCTCAACTGCTCTAACAACATGGCATTTAAATTTCGCTAGTATATACATCGTGACTGTAAAAAATGTCAATCTGTGTACAGTACAGTTATCATTTTGCATTTATTTTAGCTCTTCTGGCAGCATATATACACTGTTTCCCCTCTCCCACTGTCTCTGAAAAAGGATGGCTCAGGGATTCGTTCTTTGTTTGCCATTCCCACTCAGAAATACATACTTAGCTACTTCAGCATCTCTTAGAAATAGCAGTACACTGTAAATCTATGTGTGATTAAACCTTGGCATAGAGATCCAGCAGTTCTTGTCCCTGGAAAGATACAGTTCTTTCTAATTCACAAGTATTTCCAGAGCTTGGCTTGTAGTGTTAATCATCAAATAAATCTTTGTCAAGTGACTCAGGTGACAATTAAGTGAAAACTAATGATATGCCATCACAGAACAGGTAATTGCATCCACTGTTAGACACTTCCCAGGTCAGGATACATGCACAGCCTTTCAAAGTGGGATTCATTTGTTCACCCTGGCATCCTAGTCTGATTACAAAAGTGTATTAATAAAATCATCATTTTTCATTTTATAGAAGTTAGAGACATTCTTTTTGGATGATCATACCCCCCTTAGAGTTCAGCACTGCTTTTCAGCGTACTAGTAATTGGCTCAGTCAGTCAAGCAAAATGTAAATGTAGATGCTCAAAAGCATCCTGATGAGGACAGAACGAGAAAGAGAAAGGCTCTGTTCTCTTGTTTTCTCATCTATAATAGCTACTAAGAAATACTTTAAGCACATATTTATAAATGTGTTCTTCAGAAAATATGTAGTGTAGGAAATTATTGATCTATAATAGAATATAGATCTTATCTATAGTCTTGTTTAAGATCTCCTTAGCCTTGTTTAAGTCTAGGTGCATATACAGAAACCAAACCATACTGTCCTTTTAGGTTCAAGGTAGGATTAATCTCACTTACCTCAGGCATCTAAGTCACACTAGGATCCCTTTAAATCAATGGAAAAATACAGGCACCTTCAGAAGGCTATTCATCTCATCCTAATGTAAGCATCAGAACAATTCATCTGAAATGAATCCTTCTGTGAAGGTACCTATGTCTTTTTATTAATTATAAAGGAAGCCCATGGAGACTAGCTTTGAATAGGTTCCTCTTTTTTAGTCTTGTGAGATCAGGTAAGATGTATCCCACTCTTCACTGTCTTTGGCTGAGGAATGTATAGACAGAAAAATGGGAAGTTAAAGAGCATAGCCTTTCATTTTCGATTAATATATATTCCCATAATTAAGAAAGGATTACCAAATAAGCCAAATCACAAAGCTACTTTTCTGTGTTTAACACCACAAAGCTGGAAATAGCACAATTCCCCATATACAGCCTTCGAGCCATTTGCAGTGGGAATATGCAGTTCTCTTACTGAATCACGCAAAGCTGGAAGATCTCTTGACACTGATTCCTTCTTCTTTCCATTCATTTATTCAGACAGATAAGAAGATCCCAGATGTATAAAGACAGCCTGCACTGGAGACCCAGTCTGTTCTGATGTTAGCAATTCTTGTAGTTATGGGAATATTACATAGCAAAATTATGGGATATTGAAAAGGACACTGGATATGTTACCAACCTTGTAATCACAGATGTTTTGAAGGGGGCACTTATGTGATCAGCTCTGATGAAGATACAGTCCTATAACTAAAATTGATGGAATACCCTGTGAATGCTGTAAGAATTGTTTTTCCCAATAAAATGTCATATTTTTTTCCTACATTTTGATGGACAAACCTGGTATAAACCAATTGGTTCAAAGTCTTAAATTGTCTTTAAAATCCCCAAATATTCTGTTTTAAAAATTTCCAAAATAAACTTCTTTTAAAAATTCAGATTTAAAAAAATATTTATTTAAGCTATAAAAAGAAATACCATTTTGAAGAAATGCATTATTCAGTGCTGGAATTGTTTTTCCTTTTGCTTTTAGCTAACTGAGTACTCTATGACAAATTACTTTACATGTTAACATAAAATAAATCCAGAACTGCCAGAAAGTTGAAAAATTGGTTATTCACATGGCAGTACTGTGGGGTTAGTACTTCATCTATTGTTCTGCTTTTGCTGTGTAATAAAGACAGTTTTCAAAACTGATGCTATTTCTCCTCAGAAGTGGTAGAATATGGCCATTCAAGTTTTTCTACAGCATCCTGCATTTTTCTGGGGTCAACAGTGCAGAGGAAATGTGGTCACCAGCATGTCTCTATACTCACAGAGTTCTCTGAAGAGAAACAAGCATGTTATCTATTTATTGCTGAACTCTCATGTATTGGAGAGATTTGACCTTTTTGAGTGTACACAAGTATTTTGATTATATCGATGTGTCTTTAAGAACAGGGGCAAGAAACAAAGTCATCTGGTGCTTTCAAATATGGAAGGGATGTGGAACTGTTTTTTAATGAAAAACAACACTGCCAAAACTTACAACTGCTTCCATGAGTCAGTCTCATTTTCTTTACTTTAATGCAGAACCAGATGCAGATGGTAGAACTTTTACAGGTAGTTTTTTTTTTTAAACTGACAATACCAATGGCATTAAGCATGGTTGCCTGCACGGCTGTTTTCATCAATGCATTAGGTCAACAGAAAAGTGTTTGTATTGAAGCAGAACTTGCAGGGGTTTACTTGGCATACTGCACAATCCAAAGTGGGAGAAAGTGCCTTGACATCCCTTCCCTTTGTTCCATCTCATCTGAAGGGCAAGAATCATTGTGCAAGGAACAGCTTTCCCAAGTGCACAGGAAGACATTTAGGGCCAGATCCACTTCCTACTGAGATTAATGGGAGGCCTTTTATTGACTTCAGCTGAGACTGAGGGCAGCAATAAAGACATTTGCCTCACAGTTCTCTCCTCTAAACAACTCTGGTAAAACATGTTTTCAAAATCCTTCCTTAAAGGCCTTGAATTGTTCTGCTACTGCTGTTTACCTGAGACAAAATCTCCATCCATTCATAGAAGAGTATGGACAAAATCAAAATGGTGAAACCATTATTTCCTGCAGAAAATCAGTGGAGTTGTCTGCAAATAAATAATGACAGCTGGATAGTTCAACAAAATTATGATAATTTCTTACAAATTCTATAGGATTTATTCAGGTCACCAGTAAGAGGGAAGATGACATCCAAACAGTTTCTAAATCTGCATCAGCACTACTGGTGCAGTTCTCACACTAGTATAGTGTGAAGTGTAGGAGAGGGTGCCCAGAGTTATGTGGGATCACCCCAGATCTATAATCAGAAACAGTTAACTACAATCAAGGAATGGCCCCATGCCATGATCCTCATCTATATGAATTTTATTTTTAAATGGGAAGAAGAACAAGTGTAGTTCTGACCTGTTTTTATCTACTCTGTTTAATATTTCTTCCCAGATTTATAACGTATGTAGTAAATACTACACATTTTGTCTCTACCTGCTCTCATCATTCTTTGGTAACAATACTCCATGTAGTGTGATATGACAGAATGCAATCTCCATGAAAGAATGAAATCAGATCAGCAAAAATGTAGTATCTTCTTAATTTTTATATAAAGAGTTTGATAGAAGAGAAAGAGCATAAACTGTTAATGGGAAAACATAAGTATTTGGAAGAGAACATTTATTTTTATTTATGTAAAGGAATATATGTACATATATAAACAACTTGGGAAAAAATAGAGGGAAGAAAATACTGACTGGAAATGAAGCAAGTGAGTTATAAACACTAAGCACAGAAAAAATAAATCACATAAATATTGCAGTAACCCCTGTTTTATAAGCAGTTGTGACCTGTTTGAGGAGGAAATGCAAAAGTCTGCCAAAAACATATCGTATCCATCTGTCCAGTTTAGAGTCTTAGCTGGGTTTATACTTGAACAGTTCTCAGCCCAATCCTGTTAATACTTACACATATTAATAGCCTTGTTCCTAAACTTACTCCAAAATCATCAGCTCAGCATAGTGGAATGATGTGTAAGTAAGATGATATGTAGCTAAGATGCTGTGTAGGGCCAAACATGTGCTGAGGCACATGCTGGATTAAGCTGAAAAACTGTAATATATAGTCACCATTATGGTGCTAGCCTCCATTTCTGGAAGCACAGTTTAAGTTCCTATTTTAATCTAGATTTCCAGGACCTTAAAATTATCATTAGGATGAAGATTTCCATGCTTCTGTTCAGCACTGCAGTTCTGCAAACTTCTCCAAGACCGGTGTTTGTATTTCTCTTTCATCCTATGTGCAGAAATGCCTGAGTTTTCAGACAAATGTGCACAGAATTAGATTTTGCTTCCTTTGCTAATGAAGTAGTCTTTGGATAAATAAGTACTCTTTGAAGAAGACTTGGAACTTCTCCAAGGCAAGCAGATTTCACCAAACCCTTAGCTATGTATTACTCTCCAATCTTTACTGTCACTATTCTACTATATTTTAAGTTCTTCTCTGCACAATCTGAAGCCTGGTAAGGAGGACATTTACACATGGAGATAAACCAAATTCAGATCCAGCATCTGGATATTTTGAATTAGAGCAGGACTACACCATCTCAAGAAAATACAAGTGATGTCCCCAGAGGAGATAATTTTTAAAATCCTGTGTATTTATGGGGTTTATAACACACCTTTCTGGTCAGCATTTTTCTAGAGGCCAGCTTTAGTGTCTCATGTCGTCATGTCTGATGGATGCATACTGAAGGCTTTCGTTATCCTATCTGACGTCTGTTGTTCTCCCCAGTTTCCCAGTATAACGTTAGGCATTTGGCCCTTCCAGGTACCAGGTACTCACAGGCAAGATAGTCTGTGGCCCTGTAACAGTGAAGTTCTTTTTTTGTATCTCTGGTTCATCTGTGTCTCATCTCCATGTATATATATGAACAAGTATTATTTCACCAGCTCAGAGAGAGTTGTAAAGATGAATCAGCTCTTCAGGTAAGACTAGCATGAAGCTATACAAATACTAAAGCAAAGATAAAACGTGTTATTGGGTCATTTAGAGCCTTGCCCAGAGGCTGTTCTGATGAAAAAGCAGAATTTTCCTGCAGTGGCCAATGTATCTGTTAAAAACCAAAAGGCTTTTTCAGCCTCAGAAATCACCACCAGTGTTTTAATACGAAATTATTGACACTTAAGCAAGGATGTTAGTTATTCTGGAGAATGTTTCTACCTATTTAAAAGAACATACAACAGCTTTATAGGATTGCACTAAAACATGCGCATACAATTTACTTAGGAGACTTTTGATTCTCTTGACAAGTGCTGCATGCATAGAAATTTGGATGCTCCTCCACTACGGCTGTGTGTTCAGTCTTTCTCACCAGTTTTTTAGTACAATGTAACTACAAGCACATTAAACATCTTTTATGAAAATCCTTATCAGACACCATTTGTTTCTCCTCTCTGGCTACTTTGCAAGCTTGAGATACAGCTCTAGGTCATAAGCCTTCTATGTTAATCTAACCTAAGTGTTGAAGTATTCTTCAGGGATGTGCGGTTTTGTTTGCAAACCAGGCAAAACTTCATGGCTTTATTTTGATTTTCCAAATGTATTTGGAAAATATACTTTGTCTGACTATGCCTAAAAAGTGCATTTAGCACAGAAGTAATTAATTAGAGGTGAAGAAATGAGTTATATTTCCTTCTTTTCTCTACTATCTGATAAGGAATTACCTCCTTTTGACTTTAGACAGCTATTGAGATACTGATGTGCTATCTTCTCTTTGGAAAGAACAAAATCCCACCATCTCTGAATGGCAACATGAGAATCATGTATTTCTTTCTGAATGCCTGTTTTATATTTCAAGTAAATTTTTATTAAATTGAATATACATACTAGGAGTTTAAACAATCTGACTGAAATGAGGCTGTACCATTCCGTTAAGCCCGGTTCCATTTTTCAGATTCTAGGCTTTTGGGACTGCACTGGAAATAGATGTTTATAATAGAAAACAATGTACACTGTGAAAATACTTGTCTAGGTAGTGTCACATCCACATAGAGTCACATCATCTTTCAGCTCACCTCTGGATGAAATTTATTTTGATATCCTGGCCCAGATCATCTCAGTGCTTAGCTCTGTGTCTCTGCAGGGCTCATTGATCCATGAATACAGTCAAGCACATAACTGTCCCACATTTCTGCTTTTTCAATCAGCACAGATGGAAGTCCAGATCTGTCTGTAAAAGCTGTATAAATGAGCTCCCCTAGCCTCCAATCTACTAATGAAGTATAACAGTAAGAACATTGTAGTAAAAGATCATGCTAAAGAAGAAAATCTGTAAACCCTCTGTTTTTTTTCCTTATGCATGGAAAAAGGATTAAAATTGCTTTAGTGAATTACCTTTAAAGGAGCAAATGCTGTAACATACAAAAATGTAAAAGTGTCTTTTAACTAAAGAATCAGCAGGTCTTCCTCCCTTCCTGCCAAGCACCAGGCATAGACATATCTCCTTTATGGCTTGATAAACTAAATAATAGAAATTGTGGTTTTCGCTTTTCTTTTCCATCTATAAGGCTCCATATGTTGCTACTACTTGTCTAATTTACTATAAACACCCAAAGGAAACACAGTCACCACTGTTGCCTGCATTTTCACAACAAACTTCTGTCTTAGCATATTTTAGTGGCAACTGACCGAGATTTCTGCAAAGGCACTGCTGCCCTGAAGTGGCTGGGCACTCATACTCTGAAACTTAGGAATTTGAGTAGGTTATTTCCAAGACCTTTGTCATTATACTGAATATTTAACAAGTGTTCCTGCCTTTTGGTCACTCATTATGACACATCACAAGGCAACAGTCTTCGAATTTCAGGCAAAAATTTTGGATACTCTTTTTTTTCTCCTGTAGTTTTCCAGCTGACTGTTACTTTACAATGTCCTCAGTGTGTACCTAAGGGGAAACCAGTGACGTATGGAAGAAAAAAGGCTTGAGTATCGTCAGATAATAATTACATTAGAAAAAACACTAGTTTTGTTGCTTTTGCTTCTTTTCCAGCTGTCTTGGATTTCCAAGGCCTGGTTTTTGGAACTGGGGGGGGCTACAGGGGTGGCTTCTGTGAGAAGCTGCTAGAAGCCCCCACCACCATGTGCAGCAGAGCCAATCCCCGGCTGGCTGCAAAGATGGACATGCTGCAGGCCAAGGCTGGGCCAATTAGAAGTAGCGGTACCACCTCTGTGATAGCAGATTTAAGAGAAAAATAAAAACAATACTGGTGGCGCAGTTTTAATTCCAGCCAGAGAAGAGGGGGAGAGTGAGAAGATGTGAGCAGAAAACAACCATGGAGCCACAAAGGTCAGTGAAGAAGGAGTGGGAGGAGGTGATCCAGGTGCCAGAGCCGAGATTCCTCCGCGGCCCGTGGTGAAGGCCATGGTGAGGCAGCTGTGCCTCTGCAGCCCATGGAGGCCCACGGGGGTGCAGAGATCCACCTGCAGCCCATGGAGGAGCCCACACCGGAGCAGGTGGATACCTGGAAGGAGGCTGTGATCCTGTGGGAGATCCATGGAGAGAGGAGCCCTGCTCCCAGGAGCAGCCTGTCCTTGGAGGACTGCACCCCGTGGAGCAGTGACCAACACCGCAGCAGTGTGAGGGGGGCTGCTGCCCGTGGGATGGACTCAGGTTGCAGCAGTTCACAGGGAGCTGCTGCTGGTGAGATGGACTCACGTTGGAGAAGTTCCTGGAGAACTGTCTCCCATGGGAGGGGCCCCACAGTGCAGCAGGGGAAAATGACTCCTTCCCTGAGCAGTGGAAGAAGTCATGGATGCTCGACTGACCAAAACCCCATTCCCCATCTCCCTGCACTGCTGTGGTAGGAGGTAGAGCTGGGAGGAGGGAGTGGAGCAGGAAGGTGTTTTTCTAAGGGCTCATTTTACTTCTCATTATCCTGCTCTGTTTCTGCTAGAGTAATAAATTCACTTTCATATCTCTCAGCTTGAGCCTGTTTTGCCTGTGATCTCTCCCCTGGTCCCTATCTCTCGTGGGTGCCTGGCATCTGGCAGGGTCAACCTACAAAAATAACCCAGTACATAAATAACGCAACCATAAATAACCAACCAAGCAAAATTAAAAATCATACTTTAGAAAGGGTTGTCATTAAGGATCTAGTAAGGTTGCCTTGCTAGTACACCACCTCCAGGAGGCTTAAGAGAATCTGACATCCTGAGCTGTGATGAATCATCTTGGTTTTTTTAATGCAATCCTAATATTCAGGTTAGTGAAGCAGGATTTTTCCTGACCCCAGGCAAGATGGCCTCTTCCTTGTTCTTCAGGTCAAGGGCCTGTTGAAAATGTTGAAGAGTAGAGTAAGTAACAGGAAGAAGGTACCAAAAACATAATTACTGAAAGGTGAAATGAGGTTCTCTTTATCTTCAAACTAACTTTTAACTCTATGAGACTGAATTCGGTTGTGGAACAAAAAAAAAAAAAAAAAGAGTGGCAGGAGTCCTGCCTAAGTCACAGAGCTATTCTGGGTAAGGATAGGTACATTACAGCCTGTAAGGCACTCAGTAGCTGCAATAACGACAAGCACAGAATATAGACTTCTTCTAGATTGGCTCTGAGTCCTTAAATGACAAGTGTGACAGTCCTACACCTCAATGGCATGTAGGACACCACAGGGAGGAACATGTAGGCTCCTTAATGACACCTAGCCAAAGATATTTTTTCCTATCTTGAATATTTCCCCTGTTATGCCTTTTTATTGTTTTGGGGTTTTTTGCCCACTACTTTTTAAACATCTCCCTACTGTAACATTCAGGTAATTGCAGGACATTTAAAAGTTTCTGATAGGGCGTATGATGAGAGATGCCAGGAGCTTTTTGCTCATATACAAAAGCAACATAAGCCCATTTTTCAGAGACTTCAGCATCTAAAAAGATAGAAGCATGGAATCAGGGAATGGTTTATGTTGGAAGGGACCTCAAAGATCAGCTAGTTCCAACCCCCCTGCCTTGGGTAGGGACACCTTTCACCAGACCAAGTTATTCAGGTCATAATAAAACAGAAGATAAGGCATAAACAAAATAAACAGAGATACATCTATTACATGGAGAGACGGGAATCCCTCGTCTTGAGCTGGGACAAGACATGGCTGGAGAGAGCCATGCTGGCTCTGGAAGACATTCCGATGTATTACATAGCTCAAGTCACAAGAAGGGTGAACAAATATGCAGGTATGCCTTCAGTGACCAGGGGAAAAGGGAAGACGTGATGAGGTAGGAGGGAGAAAAAAAAAGGCTTATTGGACACATCCTGATAATTGAAAGTTTTAATTGCATTTTTTTCACCCCACCATGGAGTAGCTGGTACTACAAGAAAAAAGATGGTTTTAAAAGCACACTGAAAGCTCTCTGTTGCCTTTTGCAGAAGATTAATGCAGTTTTAAATTGCAGCTTTATTGTCTGTTGGCAAAGTGACTGCCATGAAGGGATTTAAAACTGCAAATTCTTTAGCATAGTCAGACATACTTTTGAAAAATGAAGTCCTCTTCTGCTCAGGGGATTAGTTTAACTTTTTATGATGTTCATTTTTGTAATTCTTTACTACTTCTTCATCTTGTGTTTGCTTTATGAGGTTATTATTTTTATACATAGTTTGGTAGAGTCTTAGAAAGGCTGAGAGAGACAGGTGTTTGAAATTCTAGGTGTAATAAAGAGACATAACATTTACTAGTAAAGAAGAAATGTAGCATAAATGAGAGTTGCCTTTTGTTGCTTCAATACCGAGCTCAGTTCCCACTGCAGTAGTTGGCAATGATATTTGAAATAGTGCTGGTTTAGATCCTTAGGTAAGGAAACATTGTCAGTAAAAGTACAGCTGAGATGTATTGGACCAAAGATAAGATACTGCAATTCTGGATATCAAGGTTCCAGCTCTGCCTGTCCTTTTGTGGTTCTGGATATATCTCTTGAAGGCACTCACCTTCACTTATGTTCACTCAGGTTTAGAAGCCACTTGCTCAACAGAGGCCTAGGCAGCTTTTGTGGTATTCAAATGTCTTTATGCAGGGTGTTCCTTTAATATTCAGTTCACAGAATTTACATTAAACTAACTCCCATTTCAGATCTGAGTCACAGATGAACCAGAAAACATGTATTTTAGAAAGCCATCCCATAGTGATTGAAAAATCCCCACACTGGGGAAATCTACCTGTAACCTTTGGTAACGTGTTCCAGGCATGATTTTCCCTGCACCATTAACTAATGTTATCTTTAGTCTAGTTTGAATTGGTGTAAGTGAAATGTTTCACTGCTGTATTATAGACAGTCATAGTAACAGCCCTGTTTGATCAACATTTCCATTGGTAACTTATGGACTGATCAAATCGAAACTTAAGTCTCCTTCAATAAGTTAAATTGACTAAGGCCTTTGAGTCTTTCACTGTAAGCCAAGTTTTCAAATCCTTGTGTTATTCTCTTGGGTCGTTTTTTGGTTCCTCAACAGTCTTTCTAAGGAGTTTGCAAATGAACTGGCCTAAGTATTCTAACAACAGTGATGAAAGAACCAAAGAGATATTAACTAGAGCATCCCAATGCCTTTAAAACAAGTGATTGTCAAAGATGTCTGCAGGGGTAGGGGATATCTTAATGATTTCAAGAATTTAACTGGAATGAAAAATAAGCTTTGTAATGTGTGTTTGCTACTGGCTTTTTCCTCATTTCCTCACTTTGTTGATTTTCTCATATCCATCTGTGTTTGGGAATGTGTATAAATGAATTCTTAAATAGACTTGTAAAGTAATTGCAGGTCATTTTCAGATTTTCTAGGAAGCTCATGGACTATGTTCTTACTTGAAAATCTGTAAAGTAATTGCAGGTCATTTTCAGATTTTCTAGGAAGCTCATGGACTATGTTCTTACTTGAGTACCTTTCCTGAGTTTTATTCTTCCAGGACACTTGTTAATCCAGCCCTAAATATTTAAGTTAGTCTTCATCTCCATCTCTCCACCTGACAGCTACATATTGTCCTAGTACCACACAGCAATTGTGGCCTACTTTCTGTTTTCTTACATATATGTTATCACAACCATAGCTACTAAAAATAGAATGTTTTTACTTGCAGCTAATTTGCCAGTTAAGACAGCCCAATCTCACCTATCCATCTCTTTCATTATTAGATGCTCTCTAATCTTCAGATCAGCTACAGGTGTAATTCGTAGGGGGTAATGTTCATTTCAGAACAGTTAAAATTGCTGCACTGATAAAAGCACTTTAAGGCTTGAGAACAGATCCATTCAGGATTTTGTGTATGATGCTAGCTTAGTGATGACTTCTCACTCATATATTTAAATGGTAATTACCTAGAATTTACTCCATTTATCAGCCATTGTGCTGATTTTCTCTTGTTTTCATTTTTAATGATAAGGTTGTATACCATCAAATCAAATGCCTCAGACAAGCCAATGCAAACATAATTACCTTTAGCAGACAAAGTTCTAGTGTCATAAAATAAGTATGTATCAGGTTAGTTTGACAACAATTCCTTACCATCAATCAATGGATCAACATGAATTGCATTACTTTAATTTAAATCTTGATTTACTGGGCTCAGTATAATTACATTTCTTTTGGGGATTGAAGCCCTAATGACAAGGCTGAGCTTCATCCATCTTCTTTTCCTGCTTCCTTGTTTTCTCTCTTCCCATACCTGCTTCCTTCCCTCCTTCCTTCCTTCCCTCCCTCCTTCCTTTCTTCCTTCCTTCTTTCTCTCCCTCTCTCTCACACACTCTTTTCTGTGCTTTCTTGCTTTTAGAATACCTTAGGAACAGAAAGGAGATGAGAAGCTATTATCTAATCTCTTTTGCAGCTATCTGACCTGCACAATGAGGATACTGACAATATAAATTTTTTCTCAAGGCATTTGAAGTCCATAGGCAGAAAATGCTCTAGAAACGCAATGGATTATTGCTAAGTATTGTTGTTGCTGTTCTTAATGTCAGCCTTACAGCGTAAATGCTGCACTTTAAGGCAATGTCAGAGAATAACCGCAAACTGGAGAACAAAGGGAAGAGAGATTAAGAGCTCAGTCATGTAGAACCTGCCTCTCTCAGCAACTGTGCCTCAGCCCCTGGACCAGTAGCCAGGTTGGATGCATATGGCAAGTTTCCAGGTCCTGAGGGCTTCAACTGATGGTCTGTTCTTTGGAGCACTGTCTCCCTAGGGCAGAAAAAATTGGACGGTAAACAATTAGATGGCTGCACTGCACAGGGCTGTGTGCTCTGATTAGGAGATTCTGCCTGACACAGAGGAATGTCACTGCCTGCAGTGGTATCTGCTCCTGTCACTATCGGCGTGCGGCAGGTGACACTACGGAGGATGGAGCTCAGCTGAGCTGCCTACAGAGTTAAAGGGAGGTGGCAAGGGAAAGGGTAAAAGAGGAAGATACAGCTGACAACTCTAACTAACCCTCCAGTGCCTAAATGAGGAGAAGAGGGCTGGGATGGCTGAATGCAGAGTCGGTGTGTCACAGCACAGCTACTGCAGCTGAATCAATCCTAAGACAAAAATAGCTACTTATTTCCTCTGTTACAAAAGCTATTGCACAGAAGTCTCTGACAGTTTGACAATACTGCCAGGCCTTTGCCTCCTCTACTTAGCCGAAGGAGCACCCCACAGTCATCAGAGCTACAGGGCTGCTTATGAAAACCACTATCCTCTTCCACAACCCCACGGTCACCGTGCCACCACTGTTGCTCTCTAAGGAGGGCAGAAGGAGCAGATGTACGATATGGGTAGCCAGAGCTAGACAAAGGGAAGCACTGCTGCCTTGGGAAGCTTTTTCTTTTAAGGATTCACTTACAGCACACCTAGCACAAAGCAATATATATTGATAGCCACCTGACTGCTGGTAGGCACTGATGGTGCTTTGTGTGGGAGAGAGGTATGAACACATTTCAGATACTGTCAACATACCAGTGAGCTAGGAAAGAGCTTAGAAAAGCCGTAAGATATGTTGAAGAATGACTATGTCCCTTGGGAACTCTCTGCATTAAGTTTGTCATCCCTGTGTCTTGGAAAACTCCTTCTTCCTTTTTATGTCATCTTTGGGACTGATCAGGCAGCCCTTATGGAATGGTTCAGCCAGCTGTGTGTTGAACAACTGATACTAGTAGGGTACTAGAAACATGCAGTAAAGGTGTGTAGGAATGACCATTCACTTCCTATAATGCAATGGAGTGTTTTATTCCCATTTATTCTCTTGAAGTATCAAAATTTGATGATAAAAACTATTAAATAAAATACCAGCACTAGGAAGGTATAATCTAATATATACCATGGAAATCTTTGGTCAAGGAAGGGAGTAGTGGCTAAATACTTAATACTTTAATTTCCACCTAATTACTCTTCCCAGATTACATCACACAGTAAACAAAGTTTAAAAATTCTTTTCATCCACAAGTAAACTGAAGATATTTTGTTGACATCATATTGCATTTATTAAGAAAAGGAATTCTTACCAGCCTTGTACAAAGACAATCAATTATTCCATGATGGCCAGGATGAGTTCTGAAAATTTGTAAACAGATGTCCGCAGTGCAGAGAAAGTGCAACAAGCCCATCCTTCAGGCTTGGATGTCTTGTAAAAACGTAATCCACTGGCAGGGTTTATTCGATGACTAAACTCTATTTCTGCTTTTCTGAGGGCCTGAAACTGTGGTTCCTTAGTGATTGTGTCACGCTGGTGTGTCTGTAGCTCCTTTTAAGCTGAGGTTTGACAGTGCAGGTGTTACTGAGAAACAGAGCAATGCAAGTGCTAAAAACCATAAGAGGTAATCAAGCAGCCCAATGGCAAACATTTCTCTAGGGAGTGAGGGGAGAAAAAAAATTAAGTTATTTGTGTTTGTCCATCACAGACAATCTGATATCACTCTGGGACTTGAGGAAAAGCATAACTGTTTAATAGATAACTGGTGAAAAATTAAAGCAGGATGTATGCTCAGCCTGTAACACTAAGAATAGCAAAATACTTGCCCCACCTGTGGACCTTCATATGTTTCCATAGTCAGGTTTTGATTTTTGTCTATCAGGTCATGTCATTTTCTGCATTGTATTTAACTCAGAGGATCACCATATTGTTGCATTTATTCAAATCTTTTGTTAACAATACCTATGTCTTGTAAGGTATTTAAACTCTTCAAAATGCTGCACAAACATTACTTAATCCAGCTTTGTGATAATTTAGTTCTGTACTAAAGGGCTAGAAAATGACCACATGTATGGAAGATGACATTAAAAATATTTTATGCCTTTATTCCTTCTTTACTATTCTATTGTAAAGCACCAAAAGATGCTTTGATAATGTACTGTAAGGCAGAATAGTAAGAGTGCATACAATAAAACCACAACAAAATTCTTGCTACTGCTCTGTTATATTTCTTAATGATCGTAGCTGGAGTCAGAGGTAAGAGAGGTAAGAGGGAATAGCACAAAAAAAGCTGGCATTCTTCAGAAAAGGTACAAATCCCTAATATCTGAATTAGAACTTTAGCAACTATGTTGACATAAGGAGAATTTCCTAAAACACCATGTATGAATCATTAACTTTTCTGTTTGTGGGCAGAAGGCTGCTGTTAGCTGTACTTCTTTCTCAACAGGTGAGAGCATTAAAAGCATAAGAAATGAGTGAGGTGCCTCAAATTATTTTAATCAGAGAAATAGGGAGGTTTAAACATTTGAAAGCAATGTATCAAATTATCAAAATAAAGAAAAGAAAATCCTGGTAGCGTTTATGAAACTCTAGTTCTCTCTTTGATTCCAGTAAGTTTTAAATCAAAATCCAAATATTAGTAAAAGCTGAAACAATACACCATCTTACTTTTCAGTATTTGATCCCTGCCAGCTATTTGTTAAACCAAGGAAGCAAGGAGACATTCTAACCTTTATAGGATGGAGATGGACATTCAAAGCCTTGTGTTGCTGATTTTGCCAGTTTAGTACAGCCAAAAAATTACTTTGAGAAAGGAAGCTGGAAAAAATTGATCATTCTTCTCTCTCCCTCTACCCACATGAAAATTTTGCCCTGTGTAACTTGTTGACGTGAACAGATTATTAGCATTTAGAGCAGGTAAGGGGATGGAAACATCCAGCAGAGAGCAAAGGATTTAAAAACACCTTTGATTATCAAAACTTTTTCATGTAGTAGTGACAGATCAATTCCCTCTAACACCATCTCCCCAGAAATGTTTTGATTACTCATATCTGGAAGCTTCTGCCATCTCAGTTTTACAGAATGTCAACTCACTACTTTGATTCCCTGAGCAGAAATTTATGGCTGGAAAATTTAGGCAAGCACCAGAAACTCTTTTAAGTTTTTAAGAAATTTAATCACCTTTGTGCAAAAAATAATTGGTAAAAAAGTGATTTGTTAATGGCCCTGTTGGAGCAGAGATTGGTGACTCATTAACAAGGCAAAGCCACTGAAAATCAGTCATTTTTAAAAAGGCATCAAGTTTACCTTAAAGGGTTTTTAAACATAAAGTGTTTCCACTATTTGTTAATTTAAAAAAAAAGCTTATCTCTTTAGTTTTACTTTATTACTTCAATTTTCTCTAAGCTTCTGTATTTTGATGATCATGATGATATTCAATATGGACTTTAAGCTCCTATTTTCAGCATTTAGAATTCTAACATTTATGTCTAAAACTTGTCATTGCAGGCTCCCTTTATATTAAAAAAGGAATAGTAGGTAGTGATTAATTTAATCCTAAAATAGGCCAGATAAATCATCCTTTGGAAGTACCTATTTCTCTGGTAGGAAGCTTAGGGTGACTTGTTTGGACTTTGACACTGAACTAGTAGACTTCTAAAATTAAGTCCAATGGATCTCACCTCCAGGGGCTCATCTTCAGACTAGGTCAGTTTGAGAATTGCTATTAAGCTGAATGGTTCACCAAGAAAGACTAAGGTCAATGTGCTACTCATAAAGTCCTAGTAACAAGAAGTGAGGCTTTTGGTACTCATTAAATGGGTGCAAAAATACTCATAGGTATTGCCACTGCATTTTTGAAAGCTCTAAGTGCAGTGTTGAAGGTTCAGGGTACGATTCAAAACTTCACAAACCTTATCACAGCAAAAGGTCTCAAAATATGGCGCAAAAAAGTGCTAGATTGGGATTAATATATTTGTGACACTAAGCAAACCAGGGGTCTCTCCATCCTTGAGGTGACAGGAAAGTGAGCATGCATTATATGTAGCAGCTTTCTGCTATGCTGACTCTAGGATCATTTTTTTCTTTTGGAAGAAATGTTTTTACCACTCAATATGCTTTCCTTATCTCTGTGTGGGAGCTTCTATGGAAAGAAAACTCTCTTCAGAAACCTGGCCAGAAATTAAGAGAGCAGCATCTGTTAAACACTACAACTTCAGTGAAGCTTTAATGATGTGGGAGTAACAGACCAGACTGCAGCCTGAGGTGGCAATCCTGAGCCTCCCTAGTTAAACATTAAGCAGAGTTAAAATGAACAGATATAATTTCAACTATCATAACTATGATTTTTGTGGACTACAGTTAACACTGATCAAACCTGAGTCCCATTTTCAAAGCATTTCCCCATGGCCACCATGGGGTTTTTCTGAAGAACCAGAGTGAGATTCAGATGTACTCCTGCATCTCTTGGAGCTGAGAGTAAAGCCTGTGTTCCAGTCAAACTGAGGAAGCAGAATCTGTGTCCTGAATCCTTCCCCTGCACTCGTTTGGACTCATCTTCCATTGACCACACCACCCCTGTCGCTCTGCGCTACTGAGCTTCACAGCCATCTTACGGATACTTCCACATCCTAGTTCCCTCCACAGCAGCTGGCCTCTTAAGAAACTCAGAGTTTGAAGACCACGCGTATCCCTTGTCTACTGTCAGAAGGTTACAGGAATGAATGACAGCTGCTGAGAACACCCTTGCCAACATTGTGCTTCCACTGCACAAGTTAGTAACAGAAGTAGAATCTGGATGCTGGGAATGTTAAGCAAGAACAAGGAGTGGTTTGTTGGTGGTTTTTTGCTTTTTAATCATACTTGAGTCATGAAAGGAGAGGACTTGGACTCTTCAAGTAGCTGGATTTTACTCTCTTGCCTAGTTGGGATTGCAGGAGATTAGCATTATTTCTGCTCTGTATCCTATTCCTCTGAACTTGCTTCCCACTTTGTTAGTGTTCTGACTAACAAAAAAAAGATAAATCAAAAGGCAATAGGAATCCTGAAATGTAATCAGTTGCATCTTATTAATCAGAATACATAAACCTTCACAAGGAAATTCAAATCCTCCACAGTCGTAATATACTGAAATGCTCAAAAATCAAGGAAATAAGCTTCCCCCACTGTACCAGGGCTCTAGGTAGAGAGCAGAACTAACAACTACCAGCTGCTTTTGGTGAACCAATGCTGAAGTATGCCAGCTTTGATCCGTAACACTGCCCATCTTGCATTTCTGCTGCCTTTTTTCAGAAATGTTTATATTATGAGAAGCATATGGACAGCCCCTTGGAACAGACCAGTGGTAGGTATGCCAGGAAGAGTGGCGGGAGGAAGGTCTGCTGTCTGAAAAGGGCATGAGGTAGCAATGCAACACAAGAACAGCAAGCGTTAGGTGAAGACCACCCACGTTTATGTCAGTAATTGGCACATTGACTGAGTCACACTAGCAAAAGGCTGTTTGTGAGCATAAATAGAGCTCCTTTGCGCTTTGAAGTTTCTACAAGGTTCTTGAGGTTTGTACTAAAGATTTATTGATCTTGATCTCCAGCAAGACCTCAGTGAGCCTTTCCTCTTATCCTTTTTGTTTTCCTCCACTTTTCTTTCATGGACTGAAGGATTTGTGGGATAATGTACTCAGGGTACTAAAGGGCCAAATGACAGTCTCCATGAATGGCCTCCTCCGAGTCACTCTGCAGATGTGCAGATAGCTTGGGATGAATAGTGCAAAGGCCATTCCACCCTTTATATAACTTCTACTTTTCATTGGCTATCTCTGAACATGTTGCATCATTGACCAGTAGAAGAAGATGCTTAAAATAGAAATGCTTATATCAACAAATCCATTCCCAGTTTGAGACAAAAATGCTTACCTTTTCCCTGCATTCCTTTAGGTTTCACTCTGATTGCTTGTGCATTTGACACTTCAATATAAAAATAGATGCTTAATAATTTAAAACTGGCCTATGTTGCTCATATTTTTGACATTTATGCTTCCCAGTCCATACTGTATGCATTATTCTCAAGACAAACACTAACACAGATTAAAGCATTCGACTGTGCCAGAAATGGAATTACTCCACAGCAGTGGCCATAAGATGCTGATTTTAAACCTTAATTATTTCCGTTTGTCTCTTCTTGTGGCACATATCTGCTCTAACACAGCTTCCTCTGGGTAAACATGTTCCTTGCACCAAAAAAAGAGCATGTAGAGCACTCATAGTAGATAAGTCTAGTTTATGACCACCAGGTTGTCTCTGTGGTCAATTAAAGCCTTTTGTTCCTCCAGAATATAAGTCAAAGCAGGAACTGTCTGAAGAAGCAGACAGCTTTTTCAAAGTACTCACACGGGATCTCTGGGGCCCCCATGCATAGGAGCTGTGTCCTCCAGTCCTCCCAAGAGCAGTGGGTTAGAGGCACAAGGCAGGACGAGAGCCCTGCTCAGCTGGGGGGCCCTCTTAGTAGCCTACCCACTTACCTTCTTTATACCAGTATTAGTCTTTCTTAGACATAAAGGTCTGAAAATGCAGTGAAGAACCACAAAGTAGTATAACTAATGTCATTCTTTTATATCATAAAGGCATAAAAGAATAGATGTACCCAAAATCTGCCACTGCATGCATCACCGTTTTGCCATACCTTGCACCTGGATGTCTTGAGAAATACACACCAAGGATGTAATACAGAGTATATCTTCCTCCAAATGTTAACTTCCTACTCTTCTGCATTACAGTTGAAAATACAACTAAATACTTCACTTTTAACAGCTTCAATCCTAAGAGAAAAAAGAAGACTTTATACACTAAATGAAAGACATCTACATTGTTCTAATAGTGGGATTGTTTAATTCGTATCAGATGGTTTTGCTAAAAATGTTGTAATAAAAATAGCTCCCATAAACACTTTTGTGAGATATTATTCATTTGTGTGATCTGTAGTAGAATGACCAAGAGTCTAGTTTTGTATCACTTATCTTTAACGATTTTAAACCTAGCTTGGATACAGAGACATAAATACTCCCCCTGTACAGACACTGAAGACAGAATAGTGCCTCCTTCAAATGACGTCTCATCTCATCCTAGAATAGCAGCGTAGGGCAGCAGGACTGCCCTCGCTGTGACTGTCTCTCCCCACTGATCATAAAGAGTCTGGATGACAGGCCAAGATGTGAACAATTAATTTTTTGGTAGTGTAAGCCAGGTGATATGAACCCCATTCTATGACGCAGAAGGAAACAGGACTGGATTTTTTCTCATGTTGGGAACCATGTGGACAATTAGTTGCATTACTTATCACCTATAATCTCAGCCTTCCTTATAGAAAGTATTACTTTTGTTGGTACATATGTAAATATTTTAAGAGAGAGAGAGAGAGAGAGAGAGAGAAGGAAAGACAGACAAACAGGAAGGAACACTTACTTTCCCTTGAACAAGTGAGCTCAGGCAGCAATGGAGTATCCCTGATACCCGAATCTCCATTCAGAACTTTACTGTTGTCTGTAACAAGCTCCTGACAGCACCTCTAATAGGAAAACAAGTCTTTGTAATCCTCTGCTGCCTTATTTTATATCAGATGAGCTGCCTATATCTTCCACAGCTTTCCCCATAGAAGGCTGAATTGCTGTGCTCCAGGCTATTAAAAGGCAAAACACAAATTTCCTCCAGTTACTCTGACATATTGAAAATAGAAACCAACAGTTTAATATGAAGAATCTCACTTTTTCACATAAACAATCTTTTATATTACATATATTCATTCTATAATAAAGCATATATCTCCGTATTACACACATATGTTTACAGAAAACCTGCCAATGTAATACAAGGCTTTTCTGTGTAACTGTCACATTTATGTAAACTGTATTACAGACTGTTCACTGCCTCCATGTCACTTGTTCTTATCTTCCACTAAAACCTGTGTAAGTTTACCTTGGAGGCTCTTCAGGACTTCAGCTTTTATGATTTTTATTGTTGTTATTGGCTTTGGTTTTTACAGGGCTCAAAGCAAACTGCTTTTGAGCACTGTCAGGATACAGAATAATACTGCAATATAGTTAATGCACATAATAGGCATACCATCATTCCAGAATACTTGTCCAGTCAAACATGGAAAAACACACAGCTTGCCTGCATGATGTTGCTACATAGACACATTCTTTCTAATACAGTGGGGTAAGCACAAAAGACCAGCATTTCAATAGTTGTATATACCCCTATTCATATGCTTTTATGTTAATGCAGTATGGAAACAATTTCAGTGTTTGCTATCAGTTTTCTCCAACCTGGAGAAAACTACTTCAAATGAGTGCAGTTCATTTTATTACCTGTGTCCTTACAGGAAATTCTTGCAAATAAATACTGTGTTACTGAGCAATAATAAAAATACAGTGAAGGCATTTTTAATGAATGTTATGCCCTTTGTAGGGACAACACACTGGGGTTTAGAGTAAAGCAGTTGCAGCTGGATGACAGCTGGTGAAAAGGTGTTTTTGCAGAGCATCACATAATGCAGTTGGCATAATTCTTGCCAATGAAAGTGAAAGTAAGTACAGCAGCACTGCTTCTTCCAGCTGTATAACAAGCCTCTTGATCTGCAGCTCAAAAGTGATATGTGGTCTAAAGTATTTTTCATGTCAAAAGAGACAAGAGTATTCAAAGATAGCCAGAATATATAATGACTGTGTTTTAAAAGATTTACACAAGGTATCTTAGGCCATCTCAAACAATACTTGTCAGTACAGTAACTTGTTAACATTAAATTGATTCTAAGCTTCTGGGGAAAAGTATCTCAGCCTCCTACAGGCTGTGTATTTACATATTGTTTAAAAGGAAAACATCTTGGAGAAATGCAGCTTCTGTTCAGCCTCCAACTGACAGCACAATGGCTCTGATGATACAAATTTTGAAAATCTTTTAAAGATCCCACAGCAGTCCCATCACATTATAGAATAAAACGGGTAAAAACGAGTTAATTCAAGGATATCACTCCTCCAAAGTCCCACTGATGTCATGAAGGGTTAGATTATCCTTCAACTAATTTAAGAGTGGCAGCACAGCATTACATCCTATTGACCTCTTTGCAGTACACAGCTACTCTTTGGTGGATGCGCCCAGCCACTTCCTCCTCAAAAAGCTCGTGGTAGTGCTCCTTTGAGGAGTTCCACCGGCCACTCCCCCTGCACAGAGCAAAACACTGGTGTTCAGCCTGGTGGTCAGACAGCTTCAAAGAGCCTTTCCCACTCCTGACCCTCACTTCAGCTGCAGCTGTGGGGCTGCTCTTCTCAGCAGCTCCCTGACAAGCATTTGCTGAAGAGAGAAGGCAGTCAGACACCTCTGAGGTGCACCAGGATGTTCATGGGGAGCCTGTTCTCTGCAGGTGGTCTTGGGAGATTTGGCCCCATGCTGATGGACAGATTGGTGGAGGTCATCCTGCTGGGAGCCATGTTTCTGATCATGTTTAGCAGCTGGGACAGCATGGGCCTGAGCAGAAGCGTGCTGATCCAGAGCTTCCTTCAGAAAGAGAGGAAAAATAACCCACTGCTCCCCAACCTTCAGGTAGAGGAAGACTTTTTTTACTTATTACAACAAACATTTGAAACTCAACCTCTTTGTTATCTCTGTGGCCAAGACAGTCTCCTATTATCACATCTCCCATGACTCCTTCTTTATTCACAAATAGCAAGTCTAGGAAGGCACCTTTCCTAGCCAGCTCACTGAGCCCTTTTGTAAAGAAGTCATCTTCAAGAAAACAGGAATTTCCCAGCCTTATTCTTCCCAACCGTGACAGCATGGTATTCCCAGCTGGCACGTGGGAAATTGAAGTCTCCCATCAGGACAAAGGCTACCAATCCAGGGATTTTTCTTAATTGCCTATTGAATAACTTATCAGTACTATCATCCTGGCTGGGTAAGTCAGAGCAGACAGCCACAATATCTTCTTTGTTTTTCACCCCCCAATCCTTACCTACCTCAACCACACCAACAGTACAGGCTGTAAAGCCAAACTTCTCCCATACATACGGTGCAACTCTTCCACCTTGCCTGCCCTGCCCATCCCTCCTGAACAGTGATATGCTCTTGCAATTCTGCACCAGAGACATTAAAGCTCATCTGTAGAAGTTACAGATTCACAAGAGACAGTGGTCATGTCAAGCATAATGCAAATATGGTTTTGGCAAGTAAGTGTGAGCCAAAAGTTGCTCAAAAAATTACGTTTTTCTTAAGTTTGGTGTTACACAAAATTTGACAATACTTAAGTTTTTGATAACGATCTCTTCTAGAATTTAAATGTTCCCCTGGATGCTCCAAAAGCATTGTGGTCACAATTGAGCAGAGACAACCACAGCCCACTCATAAGGCTCTTCAAGTAAAGCTTTGTTCTTTCCCTTTGCATACGACAGCTGAATCCTGAAGATATAGTCTGGCAACACTATCAGTCAGCCTCAACTTGGGGTAGAGTAGTAAGGGCTTGTCTTCCAGAACTAGCCAGAGATGATAAAACCACCCAGTAAAACACTAGATGACCACGCTGGGATACAGGTCCTCTGATTTAGCTAGTTTTATTGCAGATATTCATATTGTATAATTGTTAAGGTCCCATTATAGCTAGTGGAGCAAAAAGTTATCCATGCTGTCCTAAAGCAGACAACTGCAGGATGCCTTTAGACTTCACTGACTGTATGGAGTAGGGCCTCAGTTTGGTTTCCTACACAGAGGCACCTTAATGCCATTTAAATGCCATAAAGAAACTGGCACCTAGAGCCTAGCAGCTATGACACAGGACTTACGGACAGTCTTGCTGTTATGAGGGGACAGCTGGAAACCAGAGGAAATACCTATAGAAATTCAAATCATACCCAAATGATGCCAAGGAGTAGTAGGCTGCTGCACCAAGCTATTGATATCTACTCATTATAAAGGCTTTGTGGAAACCTAGTTAGAACAGAGACATGGAAGCTAGAGTGAGCCAAATCCCACCCCAGTTTTAGTTCCCTCTTCTGCCAAGGAGGTTTGTATCCTGTATCACCACAGCTGAGACCCAGTGAGAGCATTCTCCATACATTTTCTGTAACTTGCACAGTTAAGAGTAAATGTTGGAGAAAAAATACTTTTCTTCTGTTTCTTGTTCATGCCATGTCCGTTTGGCAAGGTTCAGGAAATACAATGTAAAGGGCTTATTTGAACAAATTGTTTTGACATTTTAAAAAAGGGTATGTCTTATGCTTGTAAATTGCTAAAAAACACTTATTATTTAACAAATTATATTAATATGTGACATTTATAAATAATAGAAGTGCTGAAGTGCTTCTGCTGAAGTGAAGAAACATTTAAAAACTATTTATCAACCAGTAAATGCACAGTTCCACCTCTTACTCCTGCTTGTCCTTTAACAGCAGAGTGAGTTTCACAGATAGTGACTGGCAAATTAACATGCTGAAAGCAACAGGCTGTGCCAATACAAAATGCCTGCCTGCAGCAAGTTCACTGTGCAGTACAAGTTTACCACCAGATTAATTTAAAAAGAACCAAGCAGATGACAGGTTTCTGTGAGTTTTCAACAGGTCTTCCAGCAAGACTAGCTGGTCGGCAAATAGAAGCCATGTCGCTTTGTCACCGTCTTCTATCTTGCCTTCCCATAAGGAGTTTCCCCTCAGAGATTTGCCTGCCCCTCTTTTATCATTCATTTTGGCCCTCCACTCTCCCAAATAGCATTTGGATTGGTAACTCACCCTTCCTGTGGCAAACACAGAGATGGCAGCTCACCCTGACACTGTCTCATTTTACTGCCCCATTCCTTAGGCCTTGACTAACGAAAATGTTAACATAAGCAATTAAGAATATTCTTAATTTAAGCCTAAATCCCACAGAAGTCAAATGCGTGAGAGATTTGGCTGCAGTCCCTGAACTGGATTACAATTTCGGATCTCATTATGTTGTTTAGTGTATTCCTTTCCTTTCTATAGTTCAACTTATAGGCTATGACTGGAGGAACAGCTCAGTAATTTTCTTTCACAAAGACTGCAAATGCAGAACACATATGCTCCCTGCATTTTTTGAGTGGAAGTTTAATTTTTCAGGTCTTGCTAAAAGCAAAATTGCTCCTGTGTAAGTTTTCCCCAGCGCAGACTTCAGCTCACTCCCTAAAGTAATAGAAAATTAAAATTCTGTAGAAATCAAAAGAACAGGATAAAAAATAATGACGATAAGAAAATTGTATCCCTGATGGGAAATAAATTTTAAAAACATGGAGTACAGACCATTTGGTTAATTGACTTAGATTAAGCGATATTACTCACCACTTCATTGGAAATACATGTTACAGAAGAACAGTAAATATTGCAAATATTGAAGTAAAATTGTCTTATATCCCTAATACAGTCTTCCAGCACTTTAATCAGAGACTGTTGTATTAGATCATTAGGCTTATTACCATTTTAAAGATACACCAAAACCTTTGAAAGAGAATTTTAATAGGCCAAGTTGGCATCATCAGCTCCCTACACTCACTGAACTTAGACTCATGTTCTAAACCACTAAACTTCTACAACAGTGAGAACACCAACCCAAGCTTCTGTGTACCTTAGCAAAATTTGAGCATTTCTTCCTAAGGAGTTCAGGTAGAAACAATTACTGACATCTTCTAAGCCTGGCCTGTGAACTTCTATAAAATCCACCACTACACAACTGATCCACTAAGCAATGTATTGCATGAATGAGGAGCACAGGAGGATGGGGAATGGGCGTGGTGGTCAGTTCATAACAGCTTCTCTCTGCTGCTCCTTCCTCCACACACTATTCCCCTGCTCCAGTCTGGGTCTCCTCCATGGATGGCAGTCCCTCAGTCCAAATCTGCTCCAGCGTGGGCTGTCCATGGGTTGCAGTTCCTTCAGGGCACATTCATTTGCTCCGGTGTGAGGTCTTCTGAATGAGGTGCTAACAAAGCTCCTACGCAAAAAGAGACACTCCCATGCTGCCAAATGAGGTGACCAAACATGCCCACTCTGTGCTGTTATACCTGCTCTGCAGCACTTTCCTCTCACGGTGAACCTGAGAAAAATAAGTAGCTAATGCCTTTCAGAAATAATATTAAGTTGTTGGGTACTTTAATTTTGTCTTTCAGGGTTTTTTTTACTGCAGTAAGCTAACCACTTCTGTGGTTAGCTAAGCACCATTTTAAAATGCCTTTGCCTTCACTAAAATTTCTATGTCATCTCTTGAGGTTATTAGGAAAGGACAGCAGTGGATACCAGCTACTTATTAAATTGTAATTTAAATGGCTTTACAAAGTTTCTTTTCTTACCAAAATACCTAAAATTCTCTCTGGTCAGCACAAATCTAGTCCCAGGGGTCTCTTGAAATCTGAGTTTAAATGGTCTTTTCAAGAAGAAATGAGAGAGAAAACCCTAGAAAAATCAGAGGGGGTGGGGGGAGTTTTTTAAACAGCTATTTATAAATTCCTGTTTCATGGCAATATGTGGAAGCTGCCAAGTAAAGGAAAGTTGACATTGCAGAAGGTGCATAATCATGTGAGGAGTACTTGTGCTTTGGAAATATTTGAGTACACTTTGCTTCTAAAAATAGCTGAATATATTACGAAATCTTCTGGGGGAAGAAAAAACAATTCCAATTAGAGATTTATTTATAACAGTCAGATTTCAATAAGAAGACCTCAAACTACAATGTAAGCTTCACTTGTGACAGTATTTTAGCTTCTGAAAATCATGTATATTAGAATGAGACCAGAGGGGCTTTCTGTACTTTAGTCATGAATTTTGCAGTTATTGAGTTACTGTGAAACACTATGGGATATGACATATCCCATATACTGCATTATAATGTATCTGAGGTAGAATATATTGGTAAGAGTCTGAAGAAATGTCTACTTAGACATTTCATTTAATTTTCAGACTAAACCACCACCAAAACACTTGCACCTTGTGAGATGGACAAGTTACAACAGAAAAGCCAGTTTCTCAGAAGTATAACAACCACATTTCCCTGTTTGTTCTTTTAAATAACAACTACATTTTCAAAAGTTCCCACACAGGTAAATTTTGAAGAGGAAAACACTCAGCTTTGAGATATTCCAGTGCATCTTGACACATGCTACTGGATCTCAATTAGTTTTTAAGATCTGGACACCTTCCTGAAAATGCAAGTCCTTAAGAGAATCTGGACTTGAACTTAAACGTGTCTTCTATTACTATTATGCCTATAAACTCAGAGTTCTATGACAAATGATAGAAATTAAGCCACTGTAGTGAGAAATTATTCTTGCATTGTCTAATATTTGGTATATTAATTTTTCTTTTTTTCAGAACATTGTCTCTCAGGGTATCCCACCTAGACTATATAGAATAATATGTAGCCCAAGCAGTAACTGGAGTGATTTCACTTGCTTAAGAAAGACTTACTTTATTTAGTCAAAACTAGTATCAAATACTGTATCCACTGAGATATAATAATATCTTAGCCTTTTATCCAAACTCTCATCTTGCTCCGAGTATAAACACAGAATCAGACCAGCTACGAAAGTGGTTTTCTCTTCCTTCTGTGCCTTCCATCCTTCCATCTGCGGGGGAGGGAGGGAATCTATCTTAGACTACTTAGTTCTTCTTCCTTAGCACCATGTCTTTATTTCTTACAGGACCATGTTGGGTTTCCCATAGAACTATCTTTGGGGAAAGTCTCTAATTAATACTCTATATAAACAGACTGGAGTGAGATTTCAAGTAAGACTGTTCACTATTTCCCACTTGGAAATGAATAAATTGTGAAAACCTAATTCTCCATTGAAATTTCTAATCTGGTCTTCACAGAACAGAAAAAATCCCACAAGTTTTTGCTGATGATATAATACTTTTCCCAAAATTCACAAGATTTTTGTGCCTTGTGACCCTCTTCTGGCTTCCATGAGCTAGATTCCCTGATCAAAACGTGTCACCTTTGCCAATATCTGGGAGGGATTCCTTGGGGTTTATTTTAGTTTTTTGGTCTTGCAGGGTTCTTTCTGGGAAATAAATGAGAGTAGTGCTAAGAGAAGGGAATATTTCTTTTCCTTTCCCGAAAAGACTGGTGAAAAGTTTCACTTCTGTCAAAAGTAAACCACTCTCCATTTCAGTCAAATTCTTCTTAGCCACTTCCTAGCCTCAATTTCCCTTACTTTTGCTGTGCAATACACTCATCCCTCCCAAATCCTTTGGTGAGGTGATGGGAGGTGCAGGAAGTTGTGGTTGTGGCAGCAACATGCTTGTTGCTTTTTAATCAGTTTCCTTTGCTCTGGGCCTCCTCTGTGGACTGCAATCCCTGAGGAGTGTCACAGCTTCAGACTCTGAGGGATGCCCGTGCACTGGCTTGAGTCACCTTCTTCCTAGAGTGTAACTCCAGTTGTGCCATCACATGTCCCCTTCCACACATTCCTTTTCTTCCACCTTCCATTTCCAAAACACTTTTCCTCACATACCTCCTCATATGTCTCCAGTTCCTCGCAGAGGCCACTCTTTTCTTAAACACATGGGAGCCAGACAGACAGGGACTCACTTGCCCGGCTGCAGCTTTGAGTCATGAGGAGGTTGGTGTGGAAGTGGGCTGTAACCATCACAGCACAACCCATGACCTCTCCCAAACAGGGCCCTTTGCAGCTTCTGTCTCCCCAGATCCCCCAGTTAGGCCCAGTGCTGCCTCCCCGATGGTCCCAGGTGAAGGTCCCCAGTCCTGTTGTAAAGACTAGAGAAGACTTACACCCACACTTACAAGTAAGTAGCAGACATGACTCTGGTTTTAAAAAGGAGGGGAAATGTGGAATCCTCAGGAATTAAAAAGGGTTTAGTTGTCCATCTTATGTCAGAGTCAGGGTAGATTAGTAAGTGTCATGGGGAGAAAAGACAAATGAATAATGCTCTTTCAATTCAATATTACTACTGCTTTCTGTTCTCATACTGGTTTGGAAACATAACAGGATGACCAAAGTGAATGCACTTTAGGCCTGTGTTATTTCTGCTTTTACTAAAGAGATGTGTGTGAAAACTGTGTTTTTGGGATTTAGAAGCTTCTGATGTATACAAAAAGACATTCTGTAAGGTAGCTAGTAGGACAGAACAATATCTGATCACAGCCTCAATGGAAGTCCAGACGGCTTTTTCAAGAGCCTTCAGCTAGAAAGCCAACTCTAATAAAAACTGATGTCTCAGCTGAAATAATATATTTACAGATGAGAATAGCCATGCTGAAAGGAAATGCAGTTTTAAAAACAGTGAAACAAACACAGAAGAATTGTTTTGAAATCCATAGATGCCAACATAGGATATTTCATCAGTCAGAAAATAAAATGCATTAGCATTCTTGAAAATGCTATACAAAAACACTAATGATTTTTAAACTCACTTTACATTCAGGGATCCTGGCAACCACTCTGGCCCTGTTAAAGCAATCTAGCAGTGTGCTGAAAGACTCCTTGCAGCCGTGGGCATCTAGGTGCCACACAGAGCAATTCTGAGGCAGCCTAAAGGGCAAAATCAGTTTGCAGCCCCAGAAACAAGATGACAAACATAATGACACTGAGTTCCCTTGGCTTCCCTTGCCCTCTCCTACATATTCTGCCATCCTGCACTGAGCACCACGCAGACAACATCTTGGCTAAGATTAAAAGAGTCATTAAAGACCACCTAACAGAGTAGCTGAGAGTGGTCATTGCCACGTAAGAGTAATTCAGTTCTTTAAAAGGTTGGAGTGACAAGTTTGCTGGGCCTTTCCAGTACAGTGTATTTCATAGTTGGCATTAGAGATCATAATGTGTTCAGATGCTTTTTTGTATACCTGATGCAGGTCACATCACCTGCCTGACATCATTAACTATCTCTGCCTTTCAGCAATTGCATACTAGCTCTGGGACCAAGTATAGCAAAACTGGCATCCAAACCTTACATCTTACTCAGTATTTGGTCTTTTCAGATGACAGCTGATATTATCATGCCAACCTCCACTTTGTCTTTCCATCTTCACAAACTGGAGACTTTTCAAAGTAGAAGACATTAAATACACACATATTGTTAAAAAGTCAGAGAACATTTGCAAAAGGAAAAACAATTCAGCATTTAGCAGAACATTCATTGAGGTAGTGAAAAATTTTACTATGCTCAAGCACTGGCTCCAAAAGCAGCATGGCAGCAGCTATGAGTCTGTCTGCCTTTCAAAGAAACAAAGCATTAACAAGTGATCTACACAGGATTCCCATCCTGACTATTCTGTTTCTGTTTGGAGAGTACTAGTTTTGAGCAAGGACTGAGCATTCCCTGAAATAGATCTCCAGGACTGAATAAATTTTTTATATGTACAAATGTACCTGATTTGAGACACATCCAGTTTGTAGCCAAGTCACTGCAAAGGTATGACCATCCTCCTACAACAGCAATTTCAGTAAGATTCAAAACAAATATTTGCATGTGTTAAAAGAAAGGTGTGAAGTATTCAGGGTCATATTATCCTATGCCAGTGAAGGAATTTTTAAGACTCACCTGAGGGCACTGAAAATAATGGCAGAGTGAGGAAAAGTTGTCCCAGGATAGTGGATTTGAAAAAGAACTTGTTCTCTATATTCTAGTGCTGAGAACTGGACCCTTGAAGTGATGATGATGAGCTCCTCTGTCTGTCCTTTTGGGAAATATTGTTCAATGAATGAATTACTGGACTGTACAAGTCACCAGATCAAAAGAGTCTGAAGAAGGGGCAGAGAGGCAAAATTCATTACTGGCAGCTCACAATTTATCTTGCGAAGGCCGGACCACCAAAGTTAGCTCTTCAGTGTAGGCTGGGCTGCAGAAGGTGAAACAGCTAACTGCCTTTCTTCCATAATCTCTTGCAACTACCCTTTTAAACTCAATCTCTGAGAGTAAATGCAATGGCAGCTGCAGGAAAAGTAGAATCAGTGAAGTGGAAAGGGGACATTTCTTGAAGTTGTCATAAGTAAATTATAGCCATTACCAGAGTAAGCATAAAAACTGTAAATCATTCCAACATACAGGTCCAAACACAAAATGTAAGCTTTCTTCCTAATTCATTGATTTCCCCACATTCACATTGCTAGTTATAATTACTCCAAAGGAATTATTAATTAGAAATTATTTTGCATTGGGCAATTGGAAGACATGAAGCTCCCATCTGAAATAAAAATTTATAATGACATTACCACTACCACTACGGTTTTATAGTAATGTAATACGATTAACTATTACTGAACATATACAAGTATGACTAAGCAAACTAATTAACAAAGCTGTTTATCATGTCTTTTATTCTGTTAATACCCTACAATTTGTTCCTTCCACACCAATTTTATTTATGGGAGGAATAAATTTTTCTTATACGAATAAGAATTTTTGCTATGATAATATGCTTTTATTTTTAAGTGCCTTTACAGGTTTTTAGATTGCATTGAGAAGTTCAGACTGAGAGGGCTTAGAATTAATGAATGAGAACAACCTGAAAAGTGTCCCAAATGAAACTGAATAAATTAAAAAAAAAAATCATATGGAATATAGTAGCATAGAACCATTAAAGTTGAAAAAGAATCCCAAGACCATTAAGTCCAACCTTTAAGAGATCACCACCATGTCAACTAAACCATAGCCCTAAGTGCCATGACCAGTCAATAATATGTAACAATAAAAATTCATATATGGTTTTAAAATTTATCTTTCCAAATTAAGTGGTGGAAATTGCTATGGGCCATAGCTGAGAAACGGCCATAATATTTCCTTCTCTTTTCTTCCTTCCATCACTTCCATCAAAATATTCCCACATTTTTCTCCCTATTAGCAGAGAAGGGATCCTTTTCAGACAAGGGCACAGTTGTATGAAAAAACTCTGAATGAGGCCCTCGTACTCTGGTTTAATGAATGTCCTTGGTTGCGTTAATGTGACCCTGAAGAAAACCTGGGTCTGAATGCTACAACCTTCAGGAAGAAAAGCTTTGGATCCTCATTGGAATTTTATCACTTGGTCCTATATCTGTTTAAAACTATGTTATTACAAAGTGCTCTAGAATAGCTCAAGAGGATAATCCTTGCTTAACAGAAGCATCACATGATAACTTAATCAAGCCTTTTCCATTTGCAGTATAGGCTGTCTGCATCAATCTACATTATTAATGATCCCAAAGAGATCAGAAGGAAGTGTTTTACAAGGAGGAAGAAATAGCTAAGGGAAAAACCACGTCTGTGATTCACCAGGAACACAAACCACAAAGGGGAATATGAATTATACAGTAATCATGCTAACCCCAGACACTCTAGAGTTACTGCTTGCCCAGTAATTTAATGTCACTTATCTTAGTGTATACCATGTTTAAGACTTCCAGATAGCATGTATAAAGAGTGGTTTTACACGACCTTGTTCTGAGTCCTCGAGACAACTGGAGCAGGAGGGCAGTCCTTCAGGAAGAGTCTGCCTCAGATGCCTTATTTCCCATTCCAGAAGCACCTTTTGCTGGTAGGGTAGGGCTGTGCTGTACTGCAGTTTGAACCCTTATTTTTCACAAAATATGTGGGTCCAGGTGGTCATGGCAGAATCTTCCCCTTTCTCTGTAGCTACGCCATGATATGTACAGTCCTGGCCATTGGTAAGTGGCAGAGGGCCTGGGAAGCAGGAGAAATTACACTCTTCTCTCAGCAAAAAGGTGTGTTTTGAATTCAGAGGTTTGTCAAGAGCAGTATGAGAATTCACTCATATCACCTTGGGGAGGATGGCCAAGCCCTTTCTTGATTTACCAACTCTGTACCTGTACTTATTTTCAAAGGCCTATAAGAACTGTAAATCAATGCATTCCTGAGGCTTTATTGACCGTCAAAAAAGTCAAAATTGAAAGTAAAACGAATGCCAAATGAAACCAGGCTTCTCTGGAATAAAGCAGCCTGAAAGCAGCTGATGGACAGATGGATGGATGAATGGATGGGTACACAAGGTAACTCCAGTTGGACTCTTCAGAGCATAAATTAGAGTGCAAATAGTACAAACTCAAACTCCCTCCTTAATTTTCTAGTTTTCTGTGCCCTGAAAATACTGCTTTGGTTAAGCTGCTATTTGCAGTAGCAGTTGTAGCTGATAGAGCTACAATTCTTTACAGTTTTGAATAGTTAAACTACATTTTAGATAGAAAAAGTAGCATTAAACCAGCACACAATCCGAAGGAGGTTTACCTTTTCTACAGTGAAATTGAAATTGTTTGCTCTGTGTCTACAGGGCCTGAGAGTTATTACAAAGTTTTCCTTAAACAAATAATAAATATCTATTCATATCTATATGACAAAGATTGTGATATTCAAATACATCCGTATTATAACTTAAAAAAAAAATGAAAGAAGTATGTATAACACTTTAATTGTTTTCCATTAAAACTCTCAGAGACAGGAGTCCCCACAAATACACTACTCACTCCATCACCACTGCACCATCTTGATCAAAACAGCAGTAACCTGCATGTTCAAGTGTCTCTTGTCCAAGCAATGGTTGGCAGTGAACATGTTTATGTGAAAAACAGGGTTCTGTGTATTGTGTGGCTGAAGCATGAATGCAAACTCCTGTGATAGCAAACAGCTATAGGTTAACAATTCACTTTTAACTTAGCAATCTCCCAAGTAGGCAGGGTTTCCCATGCAGGTAGAAAACTGCACTTAGCTATTCTGAAGGATATTTGGTATTTTCAGAACCAAAGGGGTACAGACCATGAACGTGACATTTTCACTGATGCAAAAGGAAAAATGCACTTTGGCTGAAGACTCTAAGAAAAGTCACTGGAAAGATAGAATGCAATAGAGAGAAATTGTTGAATTTGCACTCATCACCCATCCAGTGTGCTGGAACTTCGACCCAGAACTTCGAAAGTTGTATTGGTTGGGTAGTTCTCATTGTAGAAAGCAGGAAAAATTTGGACCTGAGTATTTGATACTTCTACAATAAAGCAGATGCACAGAAGCTTTAGTGACCTTGTCAGCTATTTGAGATTTTACAAGGTTTTTATATTATTTTTATCAGTGTTTACTTTAACTTGGACTGAACTGAGTTTGATTCAAGGTAACAGATCATTCTTAGAAAATACTCATGCTATAGGTGTGTCAATCGTTAGAGTTTTGAGACATGCTGGCAAAGGCCAGATAGGCACCAACTGTTTCAATACTCCCCCCAAACCCAGAATCTGTTACGACTTATCGACGCTCAGGTTTGGAGGCTGGTAGTAACAGAAACTTGTGCTGGTGATCACTATTTCTCCTCTTTTCCTTCCTTCCCCCTCAGAATTATTGATCTGGCAGAATCACAATATAGAATGTAGTCAAACACCAAGAGAGAGCTTGTGATACTGCAAGGCATCTTCTTGGTTATCAAGAGAACACAGTCCTGAGCAATCAAAAGGTTTATGTGATATGATCTTAAAATGAACTAGTTTCTTTTTAAAAACAAATTTAACTTCCAATATTCCTTTAGAAATTCAGTTGCAGAAGCTCTTTTCTCTGATGTTTTAAACTTTTATTTAATTCCAATCTGAACTTATTGAAGACTACTTTATATCCATTTGCTCTTGTGCCAGCACTGCACTTCATCTGAAACAGTTCTTGAACCTCCCTGATGTATTTATAAGAGCAATTACATCCTTTCTCAAATCAGTCTTACTTTGCTAGAATAAACAATCTTTTACATCTTCTCTGATAAGAATGCTTTCCTCTTCCACAGCCATCCCAGTAATGATAAAATCATAGAATGGTTTGGGTTGGAAGGAACCATAAAGACCAGTTTCAACCTCTCTGCCATGGACAGGGACACCTTCCACTAGAACAGGTTGCTCAAAGCCCCATCCAGCCTGGCCTTGAACATTTCCAGGGATGGGGCATCCACAAATTCTCTGGGCAACCTGTTCCAGTGCCTCACCACCCTCACAGCAAAGAATTTTTTCCTTATATCTAATGTAAATCTACCTTTCACTTTAAAGCTATTACGTTTTGTACTGTCATTACATGTCCTTCTGAAAAGTCCTTCTCCAGTCCTCTTGCAGGCCCCCTTAGGTATTGACCATGTACAGTACTACAAGCACAGCACCTTCAGGTACTGAAATTCTTTTGGTGGTTTAATTTCTCTTGAAGTTGGGCAATCAGAACTATAGACAGTACTCAAGATGAGATCTAACAGACATCTTTTGAACAGAAGAAATATTTCTGTGCCTTTTACTGGGTAGATTTCACCAGAACTGTATACCTGTTCCACAAGTGTACCTCAGCCACTCAATGACAACACTCACATATTATATAATCAATTCTCTCCCTGCTTGTTTCCTGGTAATGAGCTCCCCCTGGTTTCTCTCCCAATTCCCTTAGCAGAACAGATTCCGTTAGCAATAGCCTTGGAATGTATAGAATATTATCCTATTTCAGATACTCCAGTCTTCTTGTACAATAACTTGCACTTCTTTCATGTTAGTGTTGCCTCCTACCCTTGTAGCATCAGCATACGTCTGTGTACCTAGACTGTTGACTAACAATAGTAACACAGAACACCAATAATTTCCTATCAGCACAGGTTTCTCCTTGAATCATACTTTATCCGTCTTTCAGTTGTTTCATCAATCTCCATATCATCCACTTTGCTGAAGTCATGTAGATCCTCTGCAATCCTTCCGTCTATAAAAACCTCTTCTTTTTTTCCAAGTCAGCTCAATTTGCCACATCCACCTTCTGTGAACCTTACTTAATGTGATTAGCAGAATTCTGTTTGCTTAGATGTTTCTTATTCCTTCCTCTTTAGTTCAGATCGGTTGCTTTCCTTGAATACAGACACTTTACTTGTTACTTGCTCATGATATGGTACCCTATGTAGTTTCCTAGTCACTTAAAATTTTAAAATCACTCTGAATGATACTTTCCTTTATAAGCCACAGGAGAACATAAGCAGTACCCAAATGGTTTGATAACCCTGAGCCCATTCCAGAAATAAGGAAAGGTATTCAGCCTGCAAAGACTCTAGCTTCCTGGCCTGCTGCCCACACCAGATATCCCTCAGTGACATACAACAGAAGCCTTAGAAAAATTATATTCTTCAGCCTTTTCCCAGCCAGCATACCTAAGACTTTTCTCAGAAAATTCCCAAAGCACTTTATTGAATTGTAGATAAAGAGTCTCCTTGAGGTAAGTTCTAACCTCTCTGGCAGTTACCCCCTCTTTGCCTGGTCTGGAACTTTTTACCCCAGCTCTTGTGAGTCAGTCCCTGAGCCACAGCTGGGCAGCTTGTTGCTCTCTGTTAACCCCACCATGCTTGTTCATGGAAGAATTTATCCAATTGCAATCACATATACTTTAAATATACAGACAGCTGCGGTCCCACCTCAGCCAAGGGTTTGGCTTTTGTCATATTTACTTCTGGTAAATTATTGCTGCAAATGAAAAAATGTAAAGCTAAAGAAATAATTCAGAGAAATAATACAGAATGGTACAATCAGACATAAATATTGAAAACAAACAAAGCAAAATGATATAATAATGACATGCAGATCTGAAATAGTCCAAAAGAGATTCCTTTTGGAAATAGCAGAAATGCAATTTTCTGAGCGGCTTTAAAAAAAAAAAGGAATATACAGCACAGAATAACTTCGTGTGTTGTAAAAGTGGTTACCGCAATTCCATAGCTCTGAAAATGACCATTTGATTTAAAGAGATGGAAGGGTTACAAAATTTTTCATTACTAGTACTCACACTGAGTATAAAATGAAACATCAGAAAAAGAGTCCTTTTATTTGAAGATTAAAATTCCAATGATTTCATGTCTCATAAGGATTTTTTTAACCTTTTTTCCCCTCAGTTTCACTTATTTGTGGGGTATTGTCTAACATGAAAAGTTTTTCTCTCTGTGGAGCATCACAAGACTGCCTCAAGGAATTTAGCCAGACAAAGTGAGACAGATGTGTTAAACGGATGCCAAGGAAGTGGCTTGGTTTCTTAAACATTAGATGTGAAGGACTGGGGAGTAAGTGGAACAGTCTTGGCTGGATTGAATTAGGGGAGGGGGTCTTTTATCTTATTGTAAAGGAAAGCAAGAAAACCATCTATTCTATATTGATAAACCAATGCCTTAACCGTCAGCTTTTCTGACTATTCTAAGTGCATATTCCTCACACTGGCCCACAGTTAAAAGCTCTCTTAAGCAGTAAGCAAGCACAAGATGCTGCAATCTTATTTCAACCCTTAAATTTAATGAACTAAACACAAATGCACATCCTAACCAGCTGAATGAAGTAGCAGCCATACATTCTCCCAGCACTACCAGAGGATATTTCCCTTTCCTGCTCAAGACAGAAGCAACTGTGCTCAAAATGGCAAATGACTGTTCACAGGCTCATACCCACATTATGCCCAACAGTGAATGCCTGGTGACTTTAGGTTTACCACTTGTGAACTCCATGGTATTGTATGGAATGGAAGTAGTAGTGAAGTACAAAACACAAGTTTAGGTCCAATGAAGCGCTTGGGAAATGCAGCCAGCATTCAGCAGCCAAATGGTTTTGGTGAGCTACAGATAGGTCTTGTCCAAGTCATCGTTGGATTAAACTGCTGCTTTGACAAGGTCTGTGTATTGTCTAAAAGAAATTAAAAAATAGTCCTTGTCCATCAAATTCTCTAAAAAACTTTAAAAAGATGGATGCTCAATGTTTTATGGAAAATAGTCTTTTAAAATTATGCCTGGTCTGCCACTTATTAATTGATTTTTCTCCAAACCATCAGGCACTTTACAAAGTCCTGGATTTAGTCATGTATTCTTAGAGGTAGGATGAGTACTCCTCTTCCCTGTCTTTACAAAACAAGTTCCGTACCTCTTCAAATGCATGTGTCACAAAGGTGTTCCTGAAGTCTACTTGTTATTCTTCATGTGCTAAGCATGAGGTATATATATTGAAATATGTAAAACTGAGGCAGTCCAATTTTTTCCTGACAGCAAAATCTTTTCAGAAATCAGGTCAGAAAAAGGGATAGGCAAGGAGTATATTCTGTTTATGTCAAGGATTTTAGACACAAGATGATGTAATTCATTACAAGAAAATTAACACCTTACCTCTGTTATCTCTCAAAGGTTACATCATGAGCTTTGACACAGTGGAGTTATACTGGATAGTTACTACAACTTCATAAAACAAAACAATCTCCATTTCTGAAAACAGATGTTTTCATTCTCAGATCATGCCTTCACATACAAATCAAAAGTTATTAATTGCAGTGTGATAATACCCAGGAACCATTTAGCCAAATGATCCTAATATTTCTGTATCTTGAAATTTTTAAGAAAATACCAAGTGGACTGCTTTCTACTGTCTCAGAAAGTCTTTACTTCCTCCATAGGACAGCAGTGCCATGATTTAATCTAGAGCAACATAGATTATAACTCTCAGCATCTAGGAAAGCACACATTTCTTACCATTGTCTTAATCAAGAATCATGGGGTAATAAAAGCTGTTTATAATTTTTCTCTGTGGTTTTCCTACTTCTCAGACCTATCAGTCATGTAATCAGCACTAGCAGTTCCCTTGCTCTGCACTTCATATTTCATTTAGGCACTGAAAAAATAGGCAGGTTTAACGATGAGCGGCTAAACCAGAATATCACCTGTGAAGAGAAAATAAATGAAGCAAAGCCCACATGCTGCAGTCTCTGTACCGAGTTCTCAGTTACTTCTTGGGGAGTTATGCACCAGAACTTCGTCACCACTAGCAACTGTCCTTTTAATGTCCAAGGCGTACAGGAATGTACATAGGTATGTATATGTGTGTATGTAGGGCCCTTAGGGGAGAGGAGGTTTGAAGCAGACAAGGTTTGTTCTAGTAATTACGTAGGAGAGATATTGGTGACTGGTTAACTGAATAAACAAGAGGGGTGAAAAAAGATGAGAAGTGAAGCAATGGTATTTTCCAATAGTGGAACAGAATAGGCTGGGACATGATGTTTAAGTTACATCTGTAAAAGGTGGGGCTCTTTGGAAATAAGAACTTTCACAAATTTGGTGATGCAGAGCTTCCTTGGCCTGGCAGGAACTGTCCTACATTTAGAGATGTGTAAACAGGAAATCCAGGTGCCTTGGAGCCATAAGGCTGTGGTTGCTATTTTGCAGCATTCTCTACATGTGTGTGTGAGATATCACAATATTGCAAGCATGATCAGCGTGAGTGTGAACATGGTGTGTTTCACCTTCTGTGTAAATAAAATAAAGGGCATAGCTTTTGTTGGATTATATAAATATATAGTAGTTGTGAGAGTCTCAAGTGGATTTTGAATGGGGAATCAGGATAATGGCAAAATCAGAGACACCTCTGGATATAATTTCTGGCTTATATTTGCTGCAGCATAACCCTTTTCACTTTCTTCTAGTATAATTTCCTTTTCTTCCCTTTCCTAGGCTCATTTCCCTGCCTCTCCCTGAAACCTCTGCTTTCTTGAAACCTCCCTGAAATCATCAGCCTGGGTGCTACAGACTCCTCTACTTGCCTTTGTATCCCCTCTTCCTTGTCTGTGCATTCCTAATCTTGTTTGAGCCTAACAGGTGACAAAAGTCAGAAAAGAAGTGCAGTCAGCAAAGCTCATTGCTAATGCCTCAACAGGAATATCCCTCTTGCATTCCTAGGTATTTTGAAACTGTTGTATGTCTGTAATAGAAACAACAGGAGGCAAGGGCTGGGCAGATAGGAGCTTGGCATGAGCTCTTCAGGCTAAAACAGAGCAAACTACAAAGTTTGCCATTACTTGCTGTCTGTTGACCTAAGCTGTGATCTACTCTCAGTATGTCTGTGTTTGAGACTACAGTCTGACCATAAACCTCACAAACCTTCCAGGTGCCTGAACATCTGCAAATAGCTGTATTTCAGCAGTAGAGCTCTCTAGGTTCCTCGATTTTTGTAAATGATCTTTCTAGACCTGTGAGCCTTTTTGGCTGGGCTAAAGAGCTCCAAGTCCATTTCATGCCTGAAACCACTCAGGTTTGAATTTTTCCCCTGACATACATGGTCTGGTTGAATTTCCTGTGAATGAGGATTTATTTAAATTTTAATAAACTATTTATTTTATAGCATTTTTCCCAGGATTTGCAGCAGATTCTGAAGTGACGATTAACTTGACAATAAAACCCTTTCAAAAATAAAATAAAGCTTTATTTAAACAGTCAAATAATCATTTAAATTATAAATGTAGTGGAACTAAGATTATTCCCTGTATTTTCACTAGTAGAAGAACAGCTGAGAATTAATTGGATTGGTTTCTCTTCAGACTGATGGAGAGAGTTCTAAAATATCCTGCTTTAAATCTCCATTAAACAGTTTCAGATGTATTCAGTGGAGCCAGGCACTTAATTTCTAGCCTGCAGAAGTTCCACAAGGATTCTGGGAGCCACTAAACACTGGAAAGATATAGGTTTTCTTCTTGGAATTACCTTTGATAATGAGGCTGACTATCTTCCCTCGAGATGGCTAATCAAACTAGCAGGAAAAATGTCTGTGTCTCACTCCTCAGAGATCTCCCAAAACTGTAAGAAAGTGAACAGGTTGTTTCCTGAGTGCTAGACAGCTGGGCAAGGGCCAGCAGCTGGAAACTGCTGTGATGTACCACACTGAAATAGGGATCATCCAAAGAGAGCAGAAAAATGCCACAGTAAGAGACAGTGAGCAAAAGGAGGTTGACTGAGATTTCAAACTTTTCTAGTCACTGAGGACTGCAAAAGCCATTTGTCCATAATCCAGAAACTAAAGAAGAGGATTATATATATTTTCATCTTTTCCATATTGAATTATATGGGATTATTCCAGTTGCACAGCAGTAGTCCTTTATACAGGCTATGTTGCCCTAAGGGACCTAGGCCCAGAAAAGGACATTGGCATGCAACAGATGGGTTAGTTTGCATGAGTTTATTTAGAACTTCTCTTCAGCTACCTATTGGAGAGATCAGAACTGGGGGTATGGTTGTTTATATAGTTTCTCATCTGTTTGGTTAGGGGTTTTTTTTAGATTTTGATTACATTTCAGGTGCTTTGCAACCAGTCCAAGCAACCTACACTAAATTACTGTTCCCACATTTGTGCAAAGTCTGTTTCTATCAGGGAACTTTTGAAATTTATGAAATTAGAATCCCTTTCATTCTTAGGTCACAAAGAATCATTGATAGCCTCATTAAAAGGTGCAGATTTTGAAATATCTAAGTGTTCCTACAAATTCATTTCAGAATGGCACTGCTTTATGGCATCTAACGTTTTAACTTACTATCCTTTATTTCCCTGTTCCAACAGCAATGTTCTAGAAGGTCAAACCAAAGCACAAAAAAAATTTAGATCTACAACTATATCCTTTTGCCACCTTTTCCACCTTTCTGCCTTTGCTACATTAAGATATTGCCTCATTTGCAGCAAGTTACATAAAATGTTGTAGTACTTAGAAGTTCTTGTAATAGCCAGGCAGGATTGAGAGCTGTTTTACCTTTGGCTTTTAATTTCTCAGCATATTTCTGTTCAGAGATAGACCCCCTGGAGCAATGTTTTTTGTATGCCATACTGGGAAATACTTGTAAGTGTGCACACAATTATAGCTCATTACAACAGTGGGAGTCATTTGCCTGTCTGCTTTCTCAGCCTTCATGTAGAAATGAGACTTTACTGTTATTTTTTGGATGATGAAAATGTGGGAGGTTTATGCCAACGTTATCTATACTTAGAGGTATGTATACATCTATGACATTCTCATATGTAAATGCCAAATATGTAGAGAGAAGAGGACATCAGCATCACATTACACTTTTTCAACAACCACCCTATGCCTTCGATTGCTGTATGTCTACAAGGTAGTATTTTGTTGCCTTCACTTATATACATTAAACTGCCTTTTATTTCATTCATGAGACTCTGATTAAACTGGTGTTTTTTAAATCTCTCTGTGATTAAGCACCAAAAGAACAGTAGGGACTAATTTCTGTTGCCTAAATGCTACTTAGTGCCATTTGAAATGCTCAGAGATACCTGGGGCATTCAGATGGGGCTGGCAACCACAACATCAGATACAGAAATACAGAAGTGCCGTCCTGGAATGAGACCTGGATGCCAGATGGCATACCCTAGAGCATCTCAATTGCTTCTACATGCCTGTATGTGCATAACTAGGAGAACGCAGTGAACTTTAAGGCAGTCATTTAATTTAAGCCTCTGCCTAACACTGATGCCTACACTCACAGTACAGTCACTGAAGAGAATTACAAAATCAGAATCATAGACTATTCTGAGTTGGAAGGGATCCACAAGCATCATGGACTCCAGCTCTCAGCCCTGCACAGGACATCCCCAAGACTCACACCATGTGCCTGAGAGCATTGTCCAAACACTTCTTGAACTCTGTCAGGCTTGGTGCTGTGACCACTTCCCTGGGGAGCCTGTTCCAGGGCTCAACTCCCTTTTTCTTTATTTAACCTAAACTTTCCCTGACACTACTTCAGGCTATTTCCTTGCCAGAGGGTCACCAGAGAGAAGAGTTCAGTGCCTGCCCCTCCACTTCTGCTCATGAGGAAGTTGTAAGAGACTGGCTTTTAGGCAGAAAACACTTCAGGTCCATAGAAACCCCTAGTTGCTTTTCTGTTTCTATGAAATAAGCAGTGAATATATGCACTTAAATCTGGATTTATCTGTCCTAGGTTTAACTCTCTAAAGACTGCAACCATTTATGGGACCTTAGAAGTTGAATTCAGTTCCAGAGTTCTGTAGCTGCTGCTATTTGAGATTACTTAGACTAATCACTACAGCTGCATGGGCATGGCACATGAGACATTGGACCTGTGGGAAACCAACACCCTCTTGGAACAGCAGCTAGTGTTGTTGGAAACAGGCCTCGGAACCAGGCCACTGGCAGCTCCTATGGTATTTCAAGTGGTGCCAGATGATTGTGTTTAGGTGACTGTATCCTATATTATGACTTGTATATAAGCTCTGTAGTAAACAGTGGAGATCTAAGGCTTGATCCAGGCAAATAGGCAAGCATCTGCTGCTGCTCTGAGGTCTCCCAGGTTGCTTAAGACACCCTCATCCTCACGGCCTACAAGAGACCCTATATATACGTCAGGGAATCAAATGTTTCTGTTTAGTCATACAAATTGAGCTCTCACAATACTGCAGGGCCCAGAACTGGATCCATCACTCCAGATGTGGTCTTTGCAGTACTGAGTAAAGGGGAAGGATCATCTGCCTTGGACTGCTGGTGATGCTCTTTCTAATGTCATCTAAGGTACTGTTGGACTTTTGCCATGAGGGCCCATTTCTGGCTTGTGTCCAACTTAGCACCAGAATCCCAGAGCTCTTACTGCAAAGATGCTTTCCAGACAGACAATGCCACAGCACGCACAAGTTCATTTTCCCTATGCTTCCTTCTTCTGACTATTTGCCCTTGAGGTGCCTCATCAGACTCAAGTCAGATAGGTTTGTGAAGTATCTCTTCACATACTTGAAGTATAGAAGGAATCTGGATGGTTGATAGGTAATACCACCTTTCTTTTAGCAGGATTCTTGCACTTGAGGTCTGATATATGGATTCAAGTTAATTATCTAAGTTACATAGATTGTAGCCTTAGATTGGATTTCAAGCTGCAAGAGCAGAACTGTTATTAGAGCTGTTTTCTCCTATATACATCATGTCCCATTCAAATTTACCATGCTCTACACAGCTGTTACGAAAGAACTAGAAACAGGGAGAGGGAAAGCCATCCTGTTTGTCATTTGCTGTTGCTGCCTAGTCTGTGCATCCAGGGCCATTTTGCTCTGCCTCAGGCTTCTATCAATCTGATGGATCTGGAACACTGCACTCAGGTGTAACTGTAATAGATGCAAAACACTGCTGAGAGGGATAGATTTTGGTACAACACCACAGGCAAACAGCATGCAAGGCACTCAAATATTATTGTGTAGGATGTAAAAAGATAGGTTTTTGCATGCACATGGAAGAGTAGAAACCATGACAAATTAATGCAAGACCAAAATTTTTGTCAATCCTAAATAAAAAATGACAAAGATATTACAACTGACAGCCTAGGGATCATGTTTAATTCTACTACAAGGAAGCTTAACTGTTTTACTGGCAATCAGTTTTAGTAACTCAAAGTAGAATTTTCTGTTCTCTTATATTCAATAACTACTGTTTAGATATAAAAGGCTGCATATTTTTAAAGAAAATATCTGTATGTGTTCGTGACTTGCTACGCATAAATCTTTGTCCAGCAAGCCTGATTTTGAGGAAGATCTCATGACATAGGAAGTGTACCTATCTTTCACTTGCTTTGTTTTATGCTACAGATATCCTAAGTTGCATGTAGTAGGTAAACAGATAAAATACTCTTTGTTCATAAAAAGGCAAGATTGTTGAGGTCATGTCCTAAGTGTCATTCATTTCCCATTCATGAATGATTTCTTTATGAAAAGGGAGAAGAAAAATATGTGGACCTCTTGCTTTACTGTAATTTTGCAGCTGCCAGCTGCTTCCCCAGGATCTCCGTACTGATGGGAAAAAAGTAGTGCCTAGACAGGTGCTGATAAATTATGCATATGCACTAGGAGCACGGCGGAAGACATCAGAGGTGTGATGTTTATGGTGCACGTGCAATGCCATTGATCTGCTGTGGCCACTAATCCTGACATGCCCGGGGTACTGTGCCTGCATAGACTGATTCGGGGCCCCACACAAAAACCTAGACTCCATAACCCTGCATAGAACTGTGTAGGTGAGATTTATCTGTCCAGGACTATCATGCCTCCCAATCAGCACTGTGCCTATGGCCTCCTTAAGACAGCCAGTTTCTGTATGATGAACATTCCTGCCAAGCCAACACGGTGATTGCTCAAAACCCAGTGATTTTATGTTTTCTGTTGTTAATGTCAAATCCAAGACAGAAAACAAAAAGTAACCCCATATTTCCCACTAAATACAAATGTGTAGACTTATCACTACTATCTCTCATGAACCGAAGAATGGTAACATAGATTCACCTTCCTTTATGCAATATGCAAATTCTCTGACACTTTCATTATTTTTTCTACAAAATAAATTGGTTTCAATCTGTTATTGACGCAATTCTGAATGACCTGCTCTTTAGTATTGATTGTGTTTCTCTACATATGGAAAAAGCTGCCTAGCAGTATTTTAATTTCTCTCCTAAAACCCATACTTTTAGCTCAATATAAGAAAAGTCTTGATATGACTAAATGGAACAAATGGACAGCTATAATGAAAAGACATATCCACAACACCTGATGCACTTCAGACATAAACAAATCTGCACCTGAGGGCTCTCTCTTTTGTAGCACTCCAGCAGACTTCTTTGGGGAAAACCAGGACTTCTGTTTACTCTGCCTTTTTAGCTTTTTGAAATGATTCAGGCACGTTAACAGTTGCAATGCTGTTGCCAGACCAGCTACAGAGAGCAAAACACCAGCTAAAGTTGTTCACTATACCACTAGCTTCCCTGTTGCTTACTTGTGGAGAGTGCATTCGGAGACAAATTCAACCAAATATAGTAGCTGACGCCTTAGTGTCCTTCTGGTCCCAAATTGCCACTGAAGAAGGAGGTGGCCCTACTATGGGCCCTGTGTCCCACCTACTAATTCTGTGCAGAGCCTGACATAATTTAAGTCTGCTTAAATAGGTCTAGACATGCATGCATGGGCAACTCACCGAACATACAGAGCGGGAGTCAGCTGCACTTTGCAGACAGTTCCGTTTAGGCATCTCGGTGTAGGTGGTTACACAGGAGTCAAAGTTCCCATTAAAGTGAGCAGATACTTGTGGTTTGTTTCAGCCGCTCGAAAGGCGCGAGGGGGGTTTATTATGACGTCTGGAGGGAGCTGCTGTGGACCCCAAATCGTCTCTGGAGAGGGACAATTCAGGTGCAGGCTAGCTGCCAGCAGGCTCCTCTTTCTGCCTTGCGCTGCTGTTAGGCGCCGATGACGAGCACCCCCTCACCCAAGCCGGACAGCTCAATATTACCAGAGATAAGGCGCAAGGAGGGCTCCCGCAGGCCAATATCCACGGTCACAGTTTATCCCGCCTCCCGCACAGGCAGCCAGGCGAAGCGCCCGAGCGCGTGCCCACCCGGCGTTTAAATGGGGTCCGCAGGCGGTAACCTGAGGGCGTGGGGGCGGCACCAAGGCGGGGCCAGGGACGGGAGCCAATGAGCAGCGGGGGGCGGAGCAGGGGACCCGGTCACGGGGCAGCGCACAGGCTGCTGGGAGAGGTAGTTTTCCTTGAACAGAGGCGGGGGGTGTGTAAGGTTCCATTTCCTCCGCAAGGAATTGTGGGAGAGGCTTTTCCTTCGCTTTTACAGAGATAATAATGATGTCTCAAACATCTGAGTTTTTCCACCAGCGGGCCTCTGCCCTTTTGGGGCTCTCTGGCTCACCAGCTAATAACTCAGTGACCCCAACACTGCTCAAACATAGCCATCTGGTGCAACATTAGTGTTCAAGGCATACTCACAAGGCTGGAAGATATGACAGGGAAGACTTTCTGAAGGCTTTCTGAAGAAGCAGCTGGAAACTTGGTTTGATAGCTGGGATACAGGTGACTAAATAAAGCATCAAAAGTCACTTCAAGCACCTCCGAGCACCCTACCGGATTTTCAGATGCCACTTCAGAAAGGCACTGGTCAGTTGTTAGTAATGTATCAAACCCACTATCCTCATGCAGATATCTTGGCAATCCCAGGATATCTGCAAGCTAGGCTAGAGAAGATACCCCATGGAATCCCAAATGAAGCCTGATGTCTACACTTAGGCAACTGAATACCTCTCCATTGACTCTGAGGTTATGACTTAGACACCTATTTCATGCATCATCACCTTTAATTAGGAAGCCAAGGAGGTGAACCTCATCTAAAAGAGAGAATTATGTGAAATTGCAGTCTGTGATTACATACCTCCAGGAAGGACTTCTTTTGGGGCTGGATACTCCTTATCATAGCTTTTAGGATCTATCCCAGGCTGATTATAATAGATATTTCTGAAGTTATTGGAGGGAAAAGGCTGGGATATATCTTCGAACTCTCTGAATGATACCTCTGGATTATACTGTTACTCTGTCCCTGCTTTCTCTTTTTCTCCCATACAGGCCACAAAGCAAAAACCAGATGTTTAAGTCTGCAATGCAGTGCCAGCCCACTAAGCAGAGTGAAAACAAGTAGAAAATAACATTCTCAGCTTTAATTCTACATGTATTTCAAAGTAAATAAAATTTATGTCATCTACTCTTCAATCTTGAAATGCAGTGTAACTACCAGAGTATGTTGCTTGTGACTTGACCACATCCCAGTCTTTTCCTCATCAGGTAGATGAATATTTTAATCCACTTCAAAATTTTCAAAAATGTTCCCATCTCCTTCTTTCATTCTCACAAATATTTGTGATATACTCTTGTCAGCCAGACATCATTCTGCACCAAAATGTTCTCACTGATAACCCCAGTATTAGCTGCCCAGTGGTCTCAGCAAAGTGAGTGGAAGAGAGTTTGATTTTTTTTTAGATACAACTCTTTGCATAATACTGTGGAGTGAGAAACTTAGGAGAGCTGTAAATTTGTTCTTGATTTCAAAATCTGCTCTTCTATGCCTGAGAAGCACAAAGAAGAACAAACCAGTTAAAGTCTGGCTTGATGCCTTCTATTTATTAGATCACAGCTAGATTAATACATCTCTACTCCACCCCATGACTTTGCTTAGGCCAAACTCACATTAAATTCCATTGGTGATTTGTCTTGACTAAGGATTAGACTCAAATCCTTCAAGGCATTTACATCTCCTGGAAGTACCAGCACCCTCTGTTCTTACTGGATGCTATGTGAAGGGATGGCACTCAGCCACGTGGAGAGATACTAAGAACATTGCAGGATTAAACCCCCAGGGCCCATAATTCTTCCCAACAGCTTCTAAAAGAGCAGCCTCATTCAGTGTTAAAGTTGCTGCAGTAGGGTTCTGCTTTTTGACATGCATTCAAAGCACACTGCTTGTACAAGAGTGTTACTAAAGCCAACATGAAGGTCTTTGTTCCCAGACATTCTTGCAAATCCAGGGAAATTTAGACAGAGCTTAGACACTGGTGCAACAAAGGCTGCTTAACTTCCTTGATGTTTTGTCTTTGTGCTGCAGAGATGAAAAGTGACTTTAATATTTTAAGAGAAAATTATAAAGAAAAGGTAGATTCTTCCTATGTAAAGCACTTACTTCACAAAATGTTACATTGGGAGCCTTGTAATGATACAGAGAATGCTGAGGATTAGGATGTGAATCACAAGATGTTCAGGTTCTGCAATCCATTTCAAAAGAGAAGAGTCCAATATAAATCTTGTGGATTTCATCATCTGCTGCCAGCCAACATTTTTATTCATGAAATATTGTTAGCACTGTAACAGGTAGATGTGTTGAGCCAGATCCACAATCAGTGTAAATCAATACATCTCTACTAAACCACTGAGAAATGACTCCCATTTACAGCAGCTGGGAAACTAATGCTCTGCCTTTAGACATTAATGTGGTTGGCAATGGAAAACTTTGTAAATACTACTGTTAAGTCTTATACTGCTTTTAATAAAGAGCTATTAGAGTTGTGATGACTCTTTAACACATATTATATTTGAAAACATAATCAAAGCACACAGACTTACATGCATTTTAGTGAGTTTGTGTTTTATTTTGCCTGGTGTGAATAGCTGGAGGAAAGGGTTACAGAACAGATGCATGCCAGCATGGAAGGAACCTGGAGGAATGATTCTTAGCACTAGCAAATTCAGTGCATCCTCTGCAGGTCACATCACATAAAGCAGGTGCAGCCACACAGCTGCAGAGACCTTTTCCCGTAGTCGTGCCAAAGTTACGTCTGCCTTGGGTGTCTTTGTGTGATTTAAGAGGTGCAGTGGTTACATGTAGTTGCTATGTCAAGACAGGATTTCCACTGTTAAAACAGAGAGAAACAGGATATTCCAGCAGGCATTAGGGGTGTTTAGTCTGCTAAGGTATCTTCCTTGTAGATAGCACTATCTGAGATGGCAAATGTAATATTATTTTAATAATTTTAAATAAGGATAAAAACCATGCAAACAGATGGAGACCCATCATAGGTATCTCTGTAACTGATATATTTGTAACACTACCACCAGCAACCAGCATCTTAAGTTTCTGCCGTTGCTTGTTCCATGGTGTTTGCCAATCTCATAACTATTTCAGACTTTTGGTTGTCTTCTTCCGAAAAATCTGTCCTCCAACCAAACAAAGCTAACACTAGCCAAAGTGAGTCAACAAAACCTACCCTCTAGCTTCAGTGCTTGCCAAACTGGCAGGTTGTGAAAAGAAATCTCTCCACTTATGCTGGAACCATGTGCATCTCCAATTACATTTTGTATGTAGGCAATGCACATTTGTTTATTTGTTGAGCTCACCAAATCATAGAATCATAGAATGGTTTGGGTTGGAAGGGACCTTAAAAATCATCCAGTTCCAGCCCCCTTTCCATGGGCAGGGACACCTTTCACTAGGTTAGGTTGCTCAAATCCCCCTTCAACCTGGCCTTGAACTCTGCCAGGGGTGGAGCATCCACAGCTTCTCTGGGCCACCTGTGCCAGCATCTCTTTACTCTCATAGTGAGGAATTTCTTCCAATATCTACTCTAAACCCATCCTCTGTCAGTTTGTAGCCATTACTTCGTGTCTTAACACTGCATGCCCTTGAAAAGAGCCCTCTTTTAGGCCCCTTTAGGTACTGGAAGATTGCATGATACAATTGGCTTTTTGTCAGCACATGTTGAGTTTCTTGTCAACCAACACCCCCAAATCCTTCTCCTTGGAGCTGTTCTCAATCCATTATCCACCCAGCCTCTATTTGTGGCTGGGATTGCGCCAACTTGTGCACGACCTTGCACTTGGCCTTGTTAAGCTTCATGAGGTTTTCATGGGACCACCTCTCAAGTCTCCACAGCACCCAATCATTTATTTTTTTGCCTCTCTCAGTGTTTCACAAAGCAGTTCTTTTCAGGTGAGGGGGTTGCACAGAATCTTAGACACAATACTTTATAGGCCTTTAAAGACAGCCCAAAGCACGTATCCTTTTCTTCTCTCTTTATTATAAATTGCTTTACTGTTAACCGGCCTATAATTCAAGAAATTTTTGATGTTAATTTGATCAAAGTTTTCTTGCAAGATTAATTTAGAGTCCTAGCAAATCAATAGAAATCAGATCACACCTGACTCTTGTGCAGAGTAACAATGGAATACAAAGCCTGAGCCAACTCTCAAAAAGCTGTCAATGCAGCCTTCAGCTTGAACACCTCAAATTTCTATGCTGTTAAAAATAGTTACATGTTACTTACATGAGCCTTGCAGTATTCTGCAGAATTGTCATGATTCTGAGTCTAGTCAAAGAAGAGATTTAGGATTTAAGTACAAAACCAAGGAGGTATATGAGGGTGTTGGGATAGAGGAGAGAGAAAAGCATTCCTCAGAGACCATCGTAGCCAGGAAACCCTTCTTAAATAAACACCACAATTCATTGTTATGTTTCATAGGTCTAGAAATAAACAAATGGCAATATGAAATTTCCCTCAGCTTTTACTAATCATCGTGCAATTAGCCGAACACTTTTAGCCAAAAGTAGCACTCCCATTTCAACTGTGTTAAAGACTTCAGTGACAAAGCACATCATCTTGAAGACTAATGCAATACATATTCAGAATGACTGAAGTTTAAATTCACTCAATTCACAGTATTGCTTTATTCAGTTCCTCACATCTCACCTGTTTTCTGTTCACAGCTTTTGTTGTGATAGTCAACGGAATGGTGACATTACAGCTGAATACTGATCCAAATCTAAACTTCACACTCTCAGGGAGAAGTATGGGGAACCACATGTGAGAACACCCTGATGTTGGACTAAATTTCTCTGTAGATCCCTGACCTGGTTTTGGCTGGGGCTGGGATAGAGTTGAGCAAGTGTCTGCTTGGTGCTTAGTTGCCATCTGGGCTTAAACCATGACAGTCCTTCAGTTCTGATTTTCATCAGGGATATGTGGATTGCGGCTTTATAAATTTCTATTATTGAAGTGTTATTGAAGAGGACAGGAATTAGGTTTACAAAGAGGTCATATGATAGCATAACAGTCCCCAAGAAGGCATTCACATTCCTGAAGGACACATTAAGAGTTCAGAAAACTGGGCCCTAAATGTCTTCCCTTCCAAAATAGGAAAACAGCTGTTAAAATTATTTTCTACCTTCCTCTTGTTCTGTTGAAGGTACTTGGAGACAAAAGCCAAAGATTAGACCATTTTCTTTGCTTTTGCTTATTATTTGACCTAAAAGGACAGATCATTCCAAACACTTCCTTTCTTGTCTGCAAAACACAACCACAATATATCTGCCCCTCCAGTGAAGCATAACCAAAATCCTCTTCTGGTGTGATTAGCCTGCTATCAGTTTTCATCCATCATGGTGACATATCTTTGGCTTTCTCATAAAGATATCTTTCTCTTAAGTAATCTTATCTGTATCATTATGTCTAAATTAAGTTGCTCCCTATCCTTAAAGTTGCACAGGACAAACATGTAAAGATTTATACAATCAACATTTAATTAAATTTGGAGGATTCAGAATACAATCACTTGTTCATTGTTCAGATCTGATCTAAGACTCAATAATTAATTTTTTAATCAGAATTTATCAAGGAAGGTCTATAAACACAAATGATACTTAAGTTCTCTAACACAGTTCTCTAATGACTGTTTCAGCTGTGCAGTTTTACAGCATTGTTATAGATGACACTATCTTTTCACTCAAGAAATGAATAAATTATTTCCTCTTACCACAACTCCTTTGCCTTTCCTTATTCTTCTTCCATTTTAAAGTGTGCCACTCAATCACTTGTTAAGTTTCCCTTCTTTGATTTTCCTAGAACTGAAACCAGGAAGATCTATGAACTGGTGCCTTACATACATCATCTGGAAATAATATTTCCTGTAGTTCCTTCCTCATTGCTATTTTCCTTTATCTCCCTTTTTGCCTTTCCTGACTTTGGAGGACTGCAACCTACAGGGTCTATAGCTGGGATCATTCTCTTGGTTTCCTTTGGTCTAGTGCCTGCAGTCAGTAGAGGCTCAACACAGTCCATCTGATCCTGATGTGCATCTCTGACACAGAGGAGAAAGACTGTGCCCTAGAAACACTTGCTTCTCTCTGTTGACTCTGAAAGGAGTTTACATAACTAGCTCAGGTGAAGACTTTTACACTGTAGATGACTAAAATGAAGACTCCTGATGGGGCAAATGTGCTGGGGTTGCAGTGCCTAATGTTTCCACAGAAGTTTATCTCTGCGGTACCTGAACACACAACCCCTTTCTGCCCATGACAATGTAGGGTTCTAGAGGTATCTATATAAATAGGTAATAATTAAAACTGTGTGACTTCCACACTGGACTGTCCTGGGCTTCTTTGATAACTATTCTCAAAGTAAACCTGATTTTCTTTGGTACCTTCAAAACCTCAGTTTCTTGCTTCATTGGATTTCCTCAATGACAGATAATTAACTGAGTTCTATTCTCTAATTTGCAAGCATCTCACAATCTGTGAGGAATAACTCAGCTTCCGCACCCTACAAAAAAAAAAAGTCTGATCCATTCAGTGATTCTCTACTTCTTTAAAAAGAAAGATTCTCTACTTCTTTACTTCTTTTAAAAGAAAGCTCTTCAGGCCAGCATCATGTGAACAACAGCAGTTACTTAAAAATAAAGGAAGAATATAAACATGCAATATTGATCCATTAAATTACCTATTTACAAAAAGACAGTTATTCTAAAAGTAATTGAGAAAGTTGAGAGAAGAACGGGCTGAATGGGAACTGTTCTCCTGTGTAACCCTATTGCATTCTTACCTGTCACTCTTATTCATTCATCTATTCATAACAGATTCCCTTTGTATTTTATTTTGGTTTTCCCTCACCATATCTGTAGTTGGAGCATCCAGTTCTCTTTGCAAATATCAGTTTGTTTTATGCCATATGTAAGCAGCTGCAGTCCAAGGTCTATTAGCAGCCGAATTTCAAACTGATCCTCCTTTGGTATTCACAAGGTAGGTAGAGTAGGGTAAGAGGACATAATCATATTGCAATGCTTTAATCCTCTGTAATTAGAACAACTCTTGGCATGCTTTAACTCAGTTGTGAGGCCATCTCCTCAGCAAAATTAAGATGACAAAACATCTCAATCTTCAGCAGAGACTGCATTAATATAATTGGGTTTGAATTGGTACAGCTCAATCACACATCAACACAGAGGAGAGAAACAAAAGTATTTTTTCAGTGATCTGCATGACATTATAAAGGTCCTGATAGTGTTAATCTGTTGATATTATCACTGTAAATCTGACTACATTTGTGAATATGTCTCAGGAAAAGAAATGCAAATATTTATTTACCTAAGAAGACCATATAACAATGACTCTTTTAAATATGCATGTGATTAGAAAAACATTTTTAAAGCAATCTTAAGATGGAGTGTTCCTCTTAGCAGAAATGTTCACAGACTAAATCTGAAAGCTGACATAATAGTTTATAACATTAGTGAACCAGCAGAGACATGCTGTACACCCACTAACCTCAAGTTTCAATCTCACTGCCACTAAATAATAAAAATCTTGCAATGTCTAGTGCTTCTGAATCTTAATAGCCCCCAGGTGCTGGGAGAAAGAAGGTACGAAGGAGAAAAGTGCTTCTCCTTCCACTATTGCCAATCTAATTCTTCCTAGATCTTAACAAGCATCTGTTGATTTTTGGGCATTCGATTTGGATAGACATTTGGTCTAATTGAGTATAATAAAATGAAGATGTTAAGAAATAAAAGAACCAAACAGGCTTCAAGGTAAGGACAGACAAGTGACATCCTGACAAATGATCTACAAGGTAGATGAGCCAAAATGCCTCCATTAGCCCTGATACCAGCCAGCTGGAATCTTTGTTGTGCTCACATATCACACAATGACAGGCACTGGCTTTGGGCTATATTATGTCAGCCTCTCACAACTGGAATTTTTTGTAAATCCAACATACGAAGTTTTTCTCACAATTTTAGAATGGATTATTATCCCCCCTCTTCCTGTCCTTTATAATAAAGAATACATTATTTTCATTGGCAATTAGAAAAGCCAATTAATTATTTTTATTCAAGCAGCAACTAAGTGTAAAAGCAAAGGAAGATGCTACGTATTATGCTGAAGATAATATTTTTGGAACAACTGGATAAATACCAGTACTTTGTTTTGCTTTTGTAAAATACCATGTTTTTATACAACACCCTAGCACTTTTTTTTTTTTAAAGAAAACTTCCTGGAGGAGAGAACCTGACACCAACCAAGGTAGGGTCTTCCTGTCCTTCATGACTAAAACAACCGAAGTGGTGTGGAACTTCCCTGTTCTAACATTGACATGCCGTGCTGGGAAGAGACACATGTCCCATAACCAGCACATGATGGCCAGCACCTTCAAGCCAATGTCCGAGATGTTCGTTGTGGCCCTCTGAGCTCTGAATACTCTGTTAGGATACTGGTGTGAAGAAAGGAAATTTGTATTCCCAGGCAAAACACAGCAAAGTCGCTTCCTCACAGAGGTTTTCTTTGTTGTTTTGCATCCTTCAGATCACCTCCCTCCCTCTGAGCCTGTCTTTAACTGGCTTTTCCGGCCAGTTCTCTCAGTAAGCAGAGATGTCAGAACCAGTGAGAGCAAGTGACTCTTCCAAAGCCTGTAGGCAGAACTGCTGTAGGATAGAGGGCGACCAAGCACAAGCCAAAGGGAAAGGGAGGGGACGAGTCTCTCTTCTCTGGGAGAGACAGCCCATTAACAGCCCCTGCTTTGTCTACTAGGCATTTGAATGAAGAGTGCTGGGAAAGCATCCTGCTAGTTAAGCTTCCCTTGAACCTTGGGTATGCATATGAGACCAACAGAGAGAGCTGTTTTGCATTATGCTGCTCTCTAAGGAGATGCAGTAATAGGAAAGTGTAGTTAACTACTGAGACTGCTTTAAATATGAACTACAAGATTTTCCCCAAATCTTGCTTCTGTGGATGTAGATTCTTCTACATAAAACATTTCATTATATTGCTGATGTTCGGCAACTTCAGTGCTGTTGTTTAGTGAGTAACAGCTCCTCCAAACCCAAAGGTTCGGCAAAATTATGTTATAATTCTGTCTTGGATTCTGGGTCTAATATTGCTTGGTGAAATTGCAGACTCCTGACTACTTGTCTCACTGTACCTTGTAGGAAGAGGGTTTAAAGTAGTTCAGTGTGTCTTCACAGTATTCACAAAAGAGCTGCTGAAAAAAAAAGAGAAACAAAGGGAGCCAGAATGAGCTTTCTGGTATAGATGGTCATGAATTTTTCTGCATCTCCCCCTCTCCTCATAAAATACAGGGAAGGGAAGCCCCTCCACTGGTACATTAATCAAGAGCAGAGGTCATGGCAATGCAGAATTGACATAATAGGCATGTTTAAGTGTCTTGATTTGTCTTAGTCCAGCCATGAGATCAATAAATAAAGTGAAAAATGAGCACACACAACAAACCTGAGACTGTCAGTAGAAATACACCAGCCCTGTGGCACATTACCACTCTCAACACAACATGATTTAATATTTCTCCACAGTGTCTTGTCTTTGTTTACCTTACAGCAAATATTGGAGTGAGGAAAGGAGAGTTTGTATGAGAATGATTCATAGAGAAACACCAGCCTAGGATTCCCAGCCTGTTTTGCTGTGCTCACCTGCTAGTCACCTTCAGGAATTCCAGCCTCTCCTTCTGGGAAATTATTGTCACTTCCTTTTGAACTTTTATGAGGGAATTAATGCTTGCAAACAGAAGGAAAATGATAACATTTCAGATTAAAATTTCTCATTTTGAACCAGGATAATATAGCACTGAACCTACTTATTTTACTCTGTCGTTTGCATCTCTCTGCACTCCCAAATAACTGCAGCAGTGTCACAGAATTTATTTCCTTGGTTCTTCCTTGTCTTTACAGCACATATTGCTGATCTAGCATAACTAATAATAAAGTGATACTGCTTACATTATTGTGGAGAATTTTGTATCATAACTCCGTTATGGTGCAAACAATGAAAAGTCAACAAAAGGTTTTTTAATCATACTATTTAAATGTAATGGAAGAAGACACAAAACCTACTGCAAATTTTTACTAGACTGAACAGAATTCCAGAGTATTTTATGTACCATTCAACACCACCCCCTCAAAAAAAATAAAATCTGCTACTCCTAAAATATTGACATACAGTACACAAATACTTTCCTCCACATTATTCATAAGCTGTTTGCTCAATAGGAGTATTCAGCTTCTCATCTATGAATAAGGAACTTAGTCAAGAATTATCTTATTCAGTACTGATTTCAGAAAGAAAACAACCATAAAATTAAATTAAACATAATTTCCTTGACTAATTTGTGCCATTAGATGGAAAACCTTAGAATAAATTCAATAAGAGCAATTTCATCAATATTGTTTCCTTGTGTTGCAATGCAATGAGTTTACATTTCTGATGTTTGGAACTAATTTATAATTTGCATTTCACGCATTACATCCTCATCAAGAATGACTGTGATAGTTTATTTTCAGGGATGCGCTATAGTAGTGTAAATAGAAATTACATGAGTTTATTTGCTGCGGCTTTGTGAACCCCCTGATCCATGCATGCTACATTTTTGTACTAAATTTCTTGTATTTGCCCTACACCTTGGTTGGTTTAGAAATGGACAGAAAGTTCAGGTGGCTGCACACCATGAGCAAGGTTTTTATTGAGCTCAGAAATTTTGCTCTTGTTCCCCTGTTGCCCACAACATTTCAGCCTTACTAGTGGCAATAATAAAAAAAGCACTAGCTTAAATAAGGCAGCATCTGAAGCTATTTTAAGGGTCTTGTTTCACAGACCAACACCAACAGATCATCCAAAGCTCCTGTCTTCCCTACTGAGCTTGGAATTGATATGTGAATAACACTAGTGAATATGACAATATAGTGATAGCAGTGACAGCAATGTATTCAAGGTTTATATCATACTTGTTCCAGAGTGTCTTTAAGCTCTCATCTTTGTTGTCTTCCAGTGACATTGTCATAACAATATTCCTAGTTTCCTTTTAGAATTATGACAATATTACGATATAGATTCTTTAACTAATTTTTCTCAATACAAAAATGCAGCTTATTAGGCCACGTGTCTGAATACCCAACAGTCAATGTTTATAAACATCTCATGCTCTGAACAAACCCATTTCTTTAGAGAAGGAAAAAGGTTATTAAGAGCATATGTGAAATTTGTGTGATACTTCCCTTTTTCTTATTTTTGCTACCTAATAATCCTCACAAAGACAAATTGTCTTTGCAGATTATTTTATTTGAACTCTAAACCTTCCACTGGAAGCTGAGTTTTGTTTTAAAAGGAATTCCATTTTCTCTTATGCTGACTGACTTCTCAGCTAATATGTGAAAGAATTTTACTATTTCTTCCTGATCCTGTTAATGCCTTACCTATCACCTCTCTAGATCTTTCATTAATCTTTCACTTCACTATACATTTGAAATATCTTAATCTATATATTTAAAATGCCATCTGCAAACATCATTAAATTTTCATTATTCTCTCTTTTGCACTACTAATGAAGAAGTTAGTAGGTATGTCTAGTCCCCAGAGATTTTGCTGAACAACTCCTGTGCAATGAATTTCTGTTTGTCATTGTCCTTTCTCTGCCATCATCCAGACTTTTTTCAGTTTAAAATGGCATGTCAAGCATTTGCAACCGATAGAGACACAGAGTCTTTGTATTTGATTCTTAAAAGTCAGTAGCGTTTTCATTGAGAACATGGTCTTAGGCCACCATTGCTTTTTTGGTAGGAATGTTGAGCTGAACAAAAACCAAACTGCACACAGTGCTGCAGGTAGAGCTTGCTCCTTCATTGTCATCCTGTCACAAACAGAGTGAGGGAGAAACACCAGAAGCAAGGGAGTGGCAGAGTGTGGGTTTATCCTGCCATATTCTTAGCAACAGGGTTGCCCTATCAGTTCTCATCTGGATCTTTCTGACCCGTTTCCTGGCACACTTTCTGACCAAGACAATTTCTCTATTGCTGCTTCATTCACATACTAGGTGTCCTGCTGTGTCTGCTTAGGGGTTAGCCCGGCAATAGTGCACGTTGTCTCTACCTGATCTCCACAGAAGACGTGTGGTTTCTTGCACCATCTGCAAAGTCTCTTCCCAGTCTAACAAAAGGCCCATCACATCTTGAAGAGAGGAAAAACTAGTGGCTTCTGGATTCCTCCTTCTGGGTGCAGGATCTCCAGGGCATGACTGGATGGGAGTATTCCCCCTTGACTAGCATATTGGGAATGGTGGCCAAATATTTTGATCCTAAGCTGCAGCCAAGATTGCTTCTGCCACTCAAACACAGAAAGGAGTTCAAGTGTGAGTAAAAGACCATGTAGAAGGGACAAGTGCCTGAACAACAGGGGTGAGAACTTCCAGACTTTCAGCTGTGTTCAACATTGAAAGTCTCCAACCCAGTGCTCAGCAAGGAGACAAAAAACAGTGATGGAAGCAGATCCACAACATAGGAATGTTCATTAGTGGCTTCCACTTTGTCTTACGGGTTTACAGCTCACTCTTTCATAAACAAGACTAGAAATTATTATGCATATTGCTACAGGCTAAAAACCCAAGCCCTTTTTGTTCATCATAATCTGTATGCTTTCTGTTTTTAAATCACCTTTGAGCTAGAGTCCTGAAAGTAATCCACAGTTCTTCTTTACTTTGGTAGTGTTTTGGTATGTACCATTCTCCAATGGTATGTCATGAAATCAGTTTTTTTCCATTAAAAAAATCCAACACCCCACCCTATACAACAAAAAAAACCCCCCAACCAGCCAAACTGACTAATAAACATGCCTGAAACAGATTAGATACAAGTTGGGCAATGTTGTAGTCTACAGAGTCTATACCCATAATCATTTTTCATCCAGCAAAGTTTATTAGCAATAGCTTACTGCAGGTCCTATCAGACTCAAGCTAAATCCCTGGAGAGCCACTTGGGTGTACGAACTGTTGATGCACCAGTTTCAAAGAAAACCTTTTGCTGTTAGAGTTTGTGTGTCCATGGCTCCATAAGGTGTCCTACAACCTGGGTAACATACAGAAATGCCTGATGCTTGATTTGTGGAAACTCCGCTTGTCTATCAGAGGATGGACTGTGAGTAGTTCTCATATTTCTGCACTGTGCAGCCCAGTGTTTCTGTTCTGGGAATGTTGTAAAGAGACACAGGTCTTGTGCAGCAGAAGCCATGTCCATGGTCTATACCACACACAAAAAGAATTGCAGCTAAACATCTTCCAACTTATTTGGTATTGTAAGCAATAAATATAAGCTTCCTATGTTGCAAAGTCTCCGGCTCTCTTGGACTCACATGGATCTAGCACGGGTTTCTCTGTCCTTGTGCACTACATACCTTGCAGCTGCAGGACTCGCCTGAAGGGAAACATGGAGCTGACTGCATTTCTACTGTAGTGGCCACAGGTCTAAATATTCTTATTGCTCTGGTTACTTTTTAAAAAGGCTACCTCAGGTTTCAAATTCTTAACATAACAAATATTGACTGAAAAAAGGACATCCGTATTTTACAGGTTTTTTTCACAATTTATGTACTTCCATCATCAAGATGTTTCTAACATATTGCACACCATATGCTTCCTTAACCCTAAAATCATCTTTAGTGAAGATCATCTTCCCACATGCTCCAATATTATTTTAATCTAATGTAAAACTTTTTTTTCCAGCCACTAAAATCTAAAAAGAATCTTCAATAGAATTAAAGTCTGCATTTAAATGGTTTTAATACTTTTTCCTTTTTTTAACCTACAAGTAACCAAATGTAGAAATAGTTTTACCAATAAAACGGAGACATGTTAAATTCCTCTTCTGAATCAAAAAAGAGATGAGTAAGAAGAAAAATAGAAGTGTACAAAAGAATAACATGTTCAGTCTTTATCAAAAAATAAAAGCTAAGACCATTCAGCAAAATTAATTAGAGAAACAAAGTTGATACAATATTTTTTTCTAGAAAATTTGTGTTTGAAATGGAGAAACTGAGGCCACTCTAACCTTCTGAAATGAAAAGGATGTGAAACAGGATTTGTTACTTCTCTGCTATCAGTGATACTCAGAGGAAACTTATTTAATTATGACCAAAAAAAATATTGATATATAATATATATTGAGATATATATGATAAAAATAATATATATAAAGCATATCATGTCTGTTGCTGTAGAACCTGCACCCATCTCTGTCTATAGAGAAACAGATTATCCCACATGTGCCTACAGATGGGTGTCTTGCACTCTTATCTGAAGAACTGGTACCACTGCCAGATATTAGATGAAATTTTCTTGTGGTTAGAGCTGAGGTGAAAATTCCTAAGTAATGGTCATAAGAAAAGCAGGAAAGCTAGGAAAGCTAGGAAAGCTAGGGAACTTCCCACAGACTTCACTGATTTAACTCTCACTGTACTATTCTTTCTTAAACAGCCTTGTTTTCTATCCTTTAGCATGGTGCAATTCACTTTTAATTAGAGGGTAGCTGACACAGGATCCTTAGAGATAGAATGAATGTTATGTTCTAATTCTTCATTTGCTTCACAAAGCCTGGTGTTAAAATACTTAGAAAAGATTTAAAAGATAACAATGCTTGTGGGAAATAAAATGTTATCCATGTTGGGACTTCTCTTAAAATTTCAAATGGGAGAGGATTTTTAAAAACTGGATGAAACTTGTCTGCATAAATTCAAATTTGTTAGGTGAACATAAATCTGACTATCCTGACTACATTTTCTAGTTACAGGAGACTGAAAAAAATGGTGGAGAGGGGCAGCTGTACCCAAACATAACTTGATATGTGCTTTGAAATACTCCTCCCCTCAGTTTCCCCACCTAAAAGAAAGAGGTGATACTATTACTAACCAAGTACAGGTTAGTCCAGCATAACACTGTGCATCATAGAAACACCTGAACCAGCATTAACCAGATGAGACACAGGCCTAGCCCAACTATACTAAAAGTAGTGTATCAGCTTAATGCAAAGTTGCCAGAATAAGACCATAAATATTTCTTCCTTCAGGCCCCTCAGTCTTTATAAAATTGCCCGCAGATTTTGCATTCTAGAAATGTTCTTGACTGTTTGGGTTCATGCTGTTTGTGGTATAACTTTAGCGACTTTACTGTAGAGAAACATAAAGTTTCATGAGATGTGGAGGAAGAGGAGGGAGTGATAATCTTCTTACATGTTGATGTCCATACCCATCTGCAGGAATTCACTTGTTGCCAGCACAAAGTGTCTCTGTGTACCCTGCATCCAAGCTGTCTGTGATTATTGCCATCAGGAAATAATATTGAACACACTGCATTACTGGTAGCCTACTGGAATAAAAAGAAATATTGGCAGTACAGAGATATGTGCTGTATTTACAGCCGTGTATATGCAAATAAAACCCAATTAAGGCTTTGTTAGTTGGATATTTGTTTGTGCCTTTAGTAGACATAATTGTGTTTGAATGTTGGACATAAAAGTAAAATAAAAATAAAATAACCTATCTTAATATGAAAAGGTTACATGGTTTCATAAAAGAAGTAATAAGAGCAATTAGCCTTTTAGTGAATTTATATGTTCTGCTTAGATGTTTGCAGTCCAAGCAATTAAGGACAGTTGCACAGTAATCAGCTCTAAATGTTAATAAGTCTAACTATATTTTCCACATTTGTGGAGTTAATGTAGGAAAATATTGCATATCTGGTGGTTCTAGGACACAACTGTGAGTGATGTCAGTGAACCATGCACCCAGTATACCTAGGATGATTAATATATCATTAATAAATAGAGTTTATGAATACAGATAGAAATTAAAATGCTTACTGATAAAAGTCATGCTTAAGAATTTAAATTGATTTCCTGAAATCTCTGGTATCTGTTGTTTGTTTTGTCTCTTCTAGACCAAAAGGATTATCATAGTGAACTGCTGGATTTGTGTGATAGAAAGCTGATTTGTTTGTTTTAGTTGAGCTAAGCTACAACAAAAGAGTTACTTAATTAGATTTTGCTGCTATTAGTGAAAGAGCACATACTGCTTATTAATATTTTTCATGTGACTGTTCAGATGGACAGACCATTTTAAAACAATTCTTATGCATGCCTTTAAGAGCCGGATTATGCTGTGTCAGTGAAGGTATCTAACACACCATGAGATGCTCCACAGTTCCCAAAATACCCACACAGAGCTGGAAAACACAGTACAGCATCTTTCTGGAGCACTAGCTGGAGGTGGAAAACTCCAGGGAAGTAACCAGACAGGAGCAAGCATTTCCCTTCACCAGCACTGAGGCAACTACTGAGGACCCCAGCAAAGGCCAAAGGGCAGCACAGCACCTTCCCAGTCCCACCAAGGGAACAGCTGCCTCTTTGCTAATAAACTGTCCCCAGGCCGCAGAGAGATAAGCATCTGTGTGACTAAGTTCTCTCATTCTCTCTGGGGAAGTTGCTGGCCTGGCCCTCCTCCTGAACTGCTGATGGATGATTTGGGGGCACAGCTAAAAAGTGGTCCAGAACAGTGCAGACAGTCATGTCCTGGCTGGGGGAGCTCCTGGGCAGGCAGGCGCTGTCTCCCAGAGTAGTGGCTCATGGCTGAACATAGGGACTCTGTGCCCATGCCCTCCCTGTCCGGGCCTCTCGCCCTAGAGTGACCTCTGCAGATGACACCCTGCCGGCGATGTGCCGCTGGTCACTGCAGGGCTGGCCAGCCTCAGCCAGCCCCGCTAGGCCTGCCCTGCTCCCTGCTGCCATGGCAGGCCCTGCTCGGAGCAATCCCCAGGACCAGGGCTGGCTGGGACACCGGGGCCTTGCTGTGTGGGGCGCTGCCACCCCCCCTCCCTGCTGTGGGAGGATGGTGGCCGGGGAGCCTGGGACGGGTGGCCCTGGCATTGCTGGCCTCGCTCAGGGAGCAGGAGCTGCTGGCTGGGGACTGCCCGACTGACCCTCCTGCAAGTGCCCAGAACACCACGAGCCAGCTCTGGGTATGGGTGGTGAGGAGAGAAAGAGCTGGAGGGGAAACACGGAGGGAGGCTGCCTGGCATGGTGGAGGAGGATGGAATGAGAGCTCCAATCTCACAAACGCATTGCTAGAAGTTAAAGTGGGAATTCCTCTTCTGGTAAATCCTGCCTTCCTTAAAAACCCTTTCTGGGGCTGTGAGAAACTCATACCTGGTCTTAGAGGTGAGCAGGTCCTTGTTGGAGCTCCATGACTCATATATGAGCATGATCTGCCCTCCAAAAAATACAACAATTATCAAACTATATAATAAACTATATAACTATTATCAAAGAAAAACTCAGTTAGACTATATCCTCATCTTACTAATCTAATAACTGATAGATTTGGTGTCTTAATAAAATAGACATGGGAATCATTATAGCTTAAAAGGATTGGGTTTTTTTCTCATTTTGACTAAAGATTGCAGAAAGCCCAAAAAAATCCAGGTTTATATGTGTTTCCACTCTTTTAAATTAGAAATACTTTAAATTCAAGAAAAAAAGTGAAGCAGAAACTAAAAATCTGAAATCTTGAAAGCAGGGCAACTGGAATAAATAGGAATGTTCCACAGCATCTTTTTTTAAACTTTAGAAGCAGCATGCTTGTATTTTGGGAAAGTTGAGTCATTTTTAATGATAACAGAACCAGCTTAAAAGTTTGAGCAACACAGTGAAGTTCTTAAACTGGTTTTTTGTTTGTTTGTTTGTTTTGGGGGTGGCGGGGGTTGTGGGTTTGGGTTTTTTTACTGAATATAGGGAAATATAAAAGCAGTGTTTTAGCTATGTTCTTTCTAGAAAGTGCTAGGCTTATTTTCCAAACACTGTCTTTTTTTTCTTTTCCCACCTCCTAAATGTGTGTGCTTATTCTAGTCTGCATTTTGATGAATTAAAAAAAGTACATTGTTCAGCTTGGCCGTGTTTTAATGTATCAGTCAGTATTGTTATTATATTTCTTTTTATTTTAGTGCAGTAAACAACTGTGATGAAAGTCAAAATGCATTCCTCTGCTGTAAAGTGTATAGTGCTCATCTCAGGATTAAGAAAAAAAAATGAGTTTTTTTTCTTACATAGCAGAACACCTTAGTCCAAGTCTAAGACAGGAGGAATGTATTACAACTAAGGAATATCTGTATACAATTAGTAAAAAATTTCACACAGATTCTAATTACATACATATTTCTATTTTAAATAAAGAATTGTCTAGATTTTGAAATTTAATGAATCAAGGAGACTCGTCCTTTTCCCTAAAAGACTGCATCATATTATCAACGTGGTTTCAGTTTAACGCAATGCAGTTACCTTTTACCTTTCACCCAGTTGCCACAGCTGCCCTGTAGAATTGTGCTGTATTGAACTGTTCTGAAGTTACACACTCTCAAAGTTCTTTAGTGATTTAGAGAAACCTTCTTCTCATACAATAAGTATTTTTGCAGGATGGGGGACAGATTATCTGTACTTGGTATGTGTATGTAAATATCCATTGTCTAGACCTGCATGTACAATAATAAATGATGGCCCCAGAAAATTCTCTTTTTCATAAAAGACTGTCAAAGACACTACTATGTTTAGAAACCATGTCTCATGCTTGGAAATATATGTAAGCAGTCTGTGAGCTGCTGGATTTTGGTGTTTCTGCAGCATGTTTCTTCAGGTTTCCAGGGACTTGCAGTCTCTCCAGTCTGCTTTAGCAACCCCCAGTGCTAACTTCTCCCTCTGTATATCTTTTCATGGAGCATATGGTAGGTGGCATTACTCAGCTAACAGATGTGCCTTTATGGTGCTTGCAATTTGTACCGTGCATGCAAGGACTTGTGGTATATAAACAGAGATGGGTAACACTTGATAAGGTCATTATACTGGCTATTTTTGTTCTGGGTGTCAGCAGACTCCAGGACTAAGAGAACTCAGACCCATATATCTGACAAAGACCACATTTTTATATGTTGCTTATTGTAGATGGGCTGTTAAGATTATTTGATTTATTAGCTTTTTATGGGCCCTCTGCTATGCTAGTATGACAGGTATCCTGGCAGTCCTTTTCATTAATATCCCATAATAAAGTATTTATGATACCACCATTGACTTGTAGAGACATATTTTACATCTCTGAATAGTATGTTAAAAAGCTGCATAGACATGAATTTTGTGTCAGAGTAGTAAAAAGGGCTGGATCAAGTTATAATGGTGGTGACTACAATACTGAGAATGAGAATCCACTTTAACACTCAAGAAAAACACAAGGTTATTTGTCTTCCTTTGCTACCAAATACAGCAAATATTGTGTCAGTGAAGAACATTGAAAATGGACAAGCAGACACACGGCAAGCCACCCTGGATAAATGCAGCCCCCTTAAGGTATTGTTTTATGTTCTTCTCAGCTGTGGGTTTGAGGAGGCTCCTGCTGACACAACTTGATTATTCCCAGCAGACTCAATGCTTTTTCCTGCAAATGGCTGTGAAAGAAAGTGAGGACAGCCAGTTGTGAGGTATGAAAAATTCTATTTATATGCTTTAAATACAAAAGCATGTAACATGCACCAGGTGAAACCAGTGTTCTTTCTGGGTGTGCTGAGATGAGCTATTTTAATATATTACTGGGAGAATAATAACAAAGTTCTTTAACAAGGATAAAAAGGCTACTGGGCAACACTGAGTCAGATTTTGCTCTGTTTTACATCTGAAATAATTGGAGTGGGTGCAGAATAAGCTATGGTACAATGGGGTTTTGTTCTTCATATATTCTAATAATTGCTTAATAATTGCTCAGTAATTGCTGTCAGAGTTGTGATTCAGTATAGCAACCCGTGTGCATGTTTGGTGGTTTTGGTTTTTTCCAGGGATGGGGGCTCACAACTTCTGTGGGCAAACTGTTTCAGTGTCCACCCACTCTCATAGTGAAGAGGTTGCCATCTAGGTTCCAGGACTTCCAGCCATGTCCTTTCTCCATGGATAGTTACATCTCTAAAAAAAACCCCATTAGTTTGTGCTCTCCAACTAGACTTTGCACTGCTGGTCATCACCCTCTGGGACCAGAGGTTCTGCTAGTTTTCAATCCACCTCATTCAACACATATTTCTTCAGCTTCTCTTTGAATGTCTTACAGAAGACAGTGCAAAAAGTCTTAATGAAATCTAGTTAGACAATTAAGTCATATATTGGAGATACAAGTGAACCTTAGGTTTTGAATGAAAACCCGCCTTAGTATGACAAGGAACATGCTTAAGGCAATTCAAGATATCTACTGGAATAAGAAATCAAGACTGAAGAAATAAACACCTGTGAGAATAAAACCCACTAATATTAACAATAAAAGAAGCCTGTCAGAGTTCAAGAAGCATCTGGATAATGCTTTTAGTCAAATAGTTGAGTGTTAGGCAGTTCTGGAAGGAGAGAGTGTCAGACTCAATGATTATTATAGGTGTCTTACAACTTGAGATATTCTATGCTTCTATGATTCTCTGACAAATACCTTTCAGCCTTGTAGTTATGTAGCTTTCTACAGATAAGTTTGGATGTGTTTGAATTGAGAAGTCTCACACATTCAGGGTGAAATCTCTTCATATAGATGTGGTATAAAAGACAGGTGTCTGTGCATTCTTCTTCTAATTCTTTTTACAGGACAAAAGCACCTCCAACTGCACTCTGTCAAGTCACGAAGCCTCTCTAATTGGTAGGAATATTTGAACTCATATCTGAGCTGGTTACTTTGGAAATATCACTACCTTTTTCTCTGGTTCCTTTGAAGGTTATGTGGTAGGCAGCTTTCCAGGCCTGTTGGCACGAGAAATTTTTGGGCTAGGCAAGAAAGGATCCAGAACTCAAAGACTGCTAAACTGTTTGGTTTTCAGGTTGTATGTTGGGATTTATGTACCTTTGTGCTTCTGCAGTGTGTTCTTTTATAGACATGAAACCTGGTGAACCAAAATAGTTGCTCCTAAATAACAGCATTCATCAAATGTAGTCATGTACTGGCTTCTCAAAATGTTATTCACTCCAATAATTACAATGTATAAACACAGATTCCGAGTAAGTTAAAGGAGCCTGAAATCCATTTGGTTAAAAATGTGTTGGCTCTGGACAAGAATCTGCCACTTTTGTATTCTCCTTCATATAAAAGATATGGAATCACCATCCCTGGAAGTGTTAAAAAATGTGTAGAAGTTGTAAGTGGTACTTAGGGACATGGTTTAATGCTGGATCTGGCAGAGTTAGGTTAATAGTTGGACTTGATCATCTTAAAGGTCTTTTCCAACCTTGATGAGTCACTTTTCAGAGAAATTGTTTTTATTAGTGTAATTTGATTTACATAACTTGTTAGTGATATAAAGTGATCAAACTGGATCACACTTTAAAAAGCATTTCTAAAGGGCATTTTTTAGAAGGGTCTTATCTTCCAGCTTATTTTCAGCTTGCCATTGAAATACTGCCATTTTTCCACTTGCTGTGCCAAATTTACAGTAGTCTCCCATGTGCCTAGTTATATAATGTTCAAGTGATGAGAGCTATAGAACTCTGAATCAGCTAAGCACTCAGGTTTCAAAGTAAAAGTAATCCTCTAAGTTGTACTTTTGTCAGGTATCCCATCACCACATGTCCCAGCCAAGGAATTCTGGTCTCAAGAGAACAGCTAAGACAGAGAGTTTCATTTACCTTACAAGGGAAATACAGTGATCAGGTTCAGACATCATTATTACCACACCACAGTAGAATATGAACAAATCTGTAAATGGAGAGACTTGGCATTGGACTGAAGCAGAGACAAGAGTTTTTCTAATGGCTCTGTTTCTCAATCCAGGGCTTGATTGTCAAGCAAATTAATAAAATACCTGCTCATTAATTATAAAATTTTATAGGATTTTATATCTAAATGTCTTTAACAGAAATTAACTAAAATTATGTTAACTTAGGAAATATTCCAACCCTAGCAACTATAACACATTGAGTTTTATTTAAAAGGATAGAGAGAGGCTGTAGCTTGAAAATAGTGCTAAACACTAGCACACATAAAATATTAGGCTGTATATTTTAAAGCCTTTACACTAATATAGTAAATTGTTAAGATTAATTTTAAGTCAGTGTAAGTCACTGCATTTCTCCTTTATTCCTTGTGGTACACTAAATATTGGGTTTTCAATAGATACAATGATAACACAGTACTCTAAAGTTTTCTGTGTTTCTATAGAGGACAAGAAATAAAAGCTATCTATCTAGTATGCTTAGTACATGCATCTATAGTTATCATAGTGTGAAGTCAGAGTGAATAAAGGATGACACTTTCCTAATGCTATGCTTATCAGAGATGGATTTATAATGATTTCTACATAAAACTTGGAGCAGTCTTCAGATTTATGTACCAGCATCTTCCCCATTTAACAGATGAGGGTATTGCAGTCGCACATAAGAAAATGTTCTAAATATTGTAAAAACCCTATGGTTTAATCTCTAATGTTCCTTAACTACATAATGAGGGGCTATGCTATTTGAGTGAAATCATATCGTTTGCATTAACATGATTCAAAATATAAACATTGATAGTAAAACTGAGTGCATACGTATTAATATGCAACTACTGCCTAGTGATCATTTTCTTTGTACAAATTTGCATTCAAATATCAAGCAAGTGATGAGACACCAGTCCTGGGAATACAATGCAAGTTTCCACAAAGATTATGCTACACTGGCTCTGAATTGCAAGCAGACCTTTCCCAGTGGAAGTTCTCTTTTACACATACCACTTCAGAGGAAGAGAACTACTGTGCCCATCAGATTAAGAATTTGGGTATTTAAGAAAAACATTTTCCTCAAGAAAGATTAAAATTACGCTAGACTAGGAAAATTCCAGAATATTTCTGATAATTATTTTTATACATATAACATCTTGTTTCAGCCTATAGACTTACAGAATTAATATAGATTTTTTTATGTACAGCAATTTTGTAATAAAACCCCTTTCTCAATGCTGTTGGTTAAAGTGGAGAGATTCTACTGCCAATTTCTAAGAAAGATGAAAAAAACCCCATAGCACAGGGGAGAAAAGCAATAAATGGCACTCTCTTCCAGGCATTCTGACCATTAATAATTGAAAACTCTTGCAATGATCTGAACAGGATTACTAGTATAGGTTTTGAAAAATAACCTGTTGTGTTACTTCCCCTCTAACCATCTCTGCACCCTTGGTGAACCGCTGACAGCGTCTGGCACCTATGCTGTTCAGACATCCCTAGGACGTGCATGTTTCCTACAGCCCTGAGTCCAGGAAAAGTGTAGAAGTCTTGGGCTATCTTGTTTCTGTGAAGAAAATATTTGTTTCTTGCAAAAGAAAGATGGCTTGATTTGAAGTACCACTCAACAGATCCTAGAACTTGATAGAAATTGTACAGCTTTGTGTTAAAGTGATTTCTAAAACTAGTAAAACCATGGCTACAGCATAATTACAGCCGGGTCTGCCTGTATTCTGATTCTGAAAACTGGGTAAAGCAATTTTCACCTAAGAATAGGTTGAATGTAGCTTTTGTGATACTTTGTATACTTCCAGAGTGATTTTCTGTATTTTGCGAGACAGTCTTTTTACAGCAAGCACAAACACTTCTGCACTGTGACTTCCCCTCTCTTTTCTAGAATAATGCTCTTATCCTTTTCATTTGCCGTCCATTCTGCGTCATGGAGACTTTAACATCAGTTCTCACTGAATTATGAAAATATGCACCCTTATCGTCTACAGGGATAGAAAAGTATTACTATGGTGATTCCCCCTCCTCAGTCTTTTTTTTCCTTCAGACTTACAGATAGAGTGTCTCACATTTCAGATGTGTACACGTGTCTCCTCTTCTGGCACCCAGGCCTCAATTAGATAATGTAACTATACATGTTCAGCATTTTGAGAAACTGGTACCTTTATGTCTTCTCTCTCTGTTCCCTGGAGCAACAGAGATTTTTAGAAGATGGTCAGGATCGTAGCTGAGCTTTCAATTCCAGCAATAGTTTGTCAAGACCCTGTTCATAAGGTCTCTTTTCCTTGACTTTTAGGCTGTCACTAGTACTCATTTTTGTAAAAAAGATTTAGTGGTGCACTTTTGTATAAAATACGTGACTCCACTTTTTTCTCCAGAAGATTACACATGTGGTTTGGTGGCTGAAATTGGAACATGACATTTTCCTGCAATCTGTCCATCTCTGACAGCTTCATTTCTTTATTCAGTGGCTGCTCTGCTGCAGATAGAGGTGTCAGAAGGAATTGTCTATCATACATGTGGGTTTGTCACTCGTATGAATCAGTTTTATCACAGCTCCAGAGCATCCCCAGAGACAGTACTGACTGCTTTGTTTTTAATTAGTCGCTCTTTGTGTTTCTCAATACAGACAGATGTGTAGCCAATCATAGAATCACCTTGCTCAAATATTAAAATGTATCCATCTTTCCTTTGAATGGATCTGTGAAGTTTTCAGAAGGGTCTCGGTAGCATTCATTCCATTTATGGTTCATCTGTTTTTAAGGTGTCATGTCTATTCCAGATACAGTTCATGTTTTAGCACATTTTGTCACAAAGCACGTTTGTCCTGGGTTGTGGGATGTAG
>WBMZ01007562.1:0-69549 GCA_013400975.1 Atrichornis clamosus | reverse complement strand
CGCCGCCCCGCCCGGCCCCAGGTGCGCTGCCCGCCCGGCCCCGGCGGGCTCCGGGCCTCGGCCGCGCTCCTCACCTCCGCCAGCCCCGACAGCACAGCCTGGCCCGCTGTCCTCGCCGTTCCCGGGTCTGCTGCGGCAGCGGCGCCGCTTCTGCCGAGCCCGAACAGCCCCGGGAGAGCGGCCCGAGCTCCCCGCTTTCCTGCTGAGTCCCGCAGATGGGAGAGCTGCCAAAGGCAGGGTCCCACGAAACGCGAGCGGGGCACGGCACCCCCGGCACGGCCGGTCGCGGTAACTGAGCCTCTGTACGCCTAGGGAACTCCCCTGAGCCCTGCCCGGGAACTGCTTTCCCACCCAAAATCCAGTGGCAGCACTGATGCTGCTCCATCGTCCTCTCTCCCTAGGCCCTAATCTACCCATCTCCATCCCTCTGTCCCGGCCCGCGGTTCCAGGGCTTGGGACAGGAGAGGGAGCTCTCACTGCACCAGCCCGAGCAAGAGGTGCAGCCTGAGGGCAGAGCTCACACAGAGCGGGAAAAGCGAATCCAAGAGATTCGAGGTGACAGAACAAATGTCACCTCCCGGCAGTGGATTAAACACTTCATGGAGATACTAAGGAGAGATTTCTCTAATCTCTGCCGGAAAAAACCCAAGCACACCAGAATCCCAGATGTGCTTTAACAGAGTGGAATTCTTGCCCCAGCAACAAATGAAAACCCTCAATGGAGTTAGTTTGAATCACAATTTTTCCCCAATACACTGGGCTTACACACGCAATGGCTACAGCCCTACACACACCTGTGTTTCCCCCTACACACCTGCCTTAAAGTAAATTACCAGGAAAACAATTTTTTTTTTCCTAGGTTAGCTCCAATATTTGAACATCAGTTTCATTTCTTATAAAAATCCCAGATAGGGAGCCCAGCCTTTTAATTAGCAAAAATACAGATTAGTATCCAAAAGTCAACTTGATAATTTCCCCAAAGTCCCTTTCTTCTGGCTTCTGACAAGAAAAACAGCAAATTGCTAAAACTATTACTTTTCTCCCTCCTGAAACTATTTCAGCCACCACAGATATTTCAGCAGAGTCATTGCTAACTACCATTTTCTGCAAGTTATCCAAAGGAGCAAGGATTCTCTGCTGACTTCAGCAGCAGGACCCAGAGGCTGATAAGTCCTTAACCAGGAGAAACAAATGGTGCTTAAATTTTTATCTTATTTGAAACTTACACTCATTTTAATGTCTTCTTTTAAAAATAAAATCATTAACTAAGTAGCTTTTTGATAAGTTCAGGTTATCTTTAGTGCTGGATAACACTTCTAGATGTTACTCCATTTTTGTACTTAAATCCACCCTAAACCAGCATTGTCTTATTTTTGTGGAGAGGCAGAACAAATCTAGAAAAAGAATGAACACATTTTGACAAATTAGACAGGATTAGACTCTACAACCACAGGGATCACTTCCTGAAGAAATTAGGCATTATGAGCTAGGATTATGAGAAGGAACTTATTAGAAAGCATGTTCAAGTAGGGAACGTTTTAGGTTTGTTTGTTTGGGGGTTTCTTTGAGACAAACCGAAACACGCAAAGAAAGAACAAAATCTGGTAATTGCAAATTCTTTTCCAGCTTCATCATATTCTCAGACACAAACACAGCACCCTGTATGCCTCAGCGTTCCCCTGCCTGCAGAGCAGCCATCCTGATGTGAGCCTCCTTCCTCAGGGTGACAGGATATGTTGAGATCCCTTGATTAAAGATTAAAGGAGGCAAAATGCAAATGAAGCAGCTTTGCTGTTCCCATGGCATGGCAGCCTCGAAGTGATGCACAATATCTCAGCAACCAAACCAGTGACTTTGGTAGTAGCCCTGCAGGGATCAGGTATGTTTGGGCTGAAACAGCATCGTGCTTTCAAAAAAAATGTTTATCTCTACACTTAATTCACAGTTCTCTAGAGCAAACCACAAATGGTTCATTACAGATTCATGAGATTTATGGGGAATGTACCAAAAAAATCACAAAGTGCCACTAAACACCCATCCTGTCAACCACATTTCATCTTTGAAAAAGCAACAGGACTCAGGAATTAATTGATGAACTGCAGCAAAGTGTAGTTCTAAAACGGAGCTCCATCACCTTCAGAACAATACACAAACATGTATTTCTATATCTCAAAAAGCACAGCTAGAAATTGCCCTGATGTGGAGGACAGCCCTTTGGAAGCACTCACTCTTTTAAAGGAGAGAGTTCTTCTAAATTGAAGATTTTCTGTTTGATATTTACTGACTACAAGAAATCTCAGGCAGTTAGAGCCTCTGAACACTGCAAACCATCTTCTAATTATGAAGGTATGTGCAGTCCTGTAAATAAGGCTGGAATTAACTTGGTCTGAAAAAAAAAAAAAAAAAGGAGGCTTTAGATATAATTTCAAACTATGTACTTACTGAAATGGAATTTTCTGTGCTTGCCAAAATGAATCCCATTCAGTGTGATGCAACAGGTGTTGGAATTCCAGCAGCCGCCTGGAACCCACATCTGGTAATGGTTAGGAGTTAAAAGGAAGTTCTGTAGGAACTGCTCATGTATAAAAACTATTCATCAGTCAAATCTATGGGCCATATTCACCCACCCGCTTGCACCTCGCATAGTTTGGATTTTTATTTCGTTTACAGAAAACGTAATTCTGCTCCTCATAAAGTCTTCGGAATCTCAGGCACTTGAAAGCATGTGGGGGATTGGTGTGGCCACACTGGTGTCAGCAAGGTGAGGAAGGGACAGTGGTTCAGAGAAGGTGTGAATACATCTGTATTGGTTCTGACCAGATCTAATTTACATCCTCATCTCTTGTATGGTCTCATCATTGCTCTGCAGGGGAAAGAATCCTCCCCCCTGTCCCATCCACCTTGTAAATAAACTCTGTGCAATGTGAAAATTATCAGACAGGTATTTGTCAAACAAAAAGTACTAATTCTCAAGCACTGCTCCTCTCAGCTGTGAATGCTTTTGCTTTTCCCTGCCTCAATTGCAAAACTGAAATCAGTAAGACAACTCACAAGGAACAAGAGGTAGGACCATGCCATTAATGATGAGCCCTTGCTAACGGCCTCAGCATGAGTGTTGTCACCAACCTGGCACACAGGTGATCAAATCCAAGGGTATAAAAGGTAATACTCACTTATTTAAAGATTTTGAGAACACATGTGTGAATTGTGCACAGAAAAGAGACTGTACTGAATCCAAGGCTATTAATTACTTAATTTTGTGTTAAGTCCTGTACACATCGGATTTCAGTAGAAGGTGGGTGAAAAATAAAAAAGTAATCAGTTTCCAGAATAATTTCTCCCTCCTCCCCAATGGAAAAACATTCATCTCAGTCATTACATACCACCAGACAAGAATAAGGCCTTAGTTAATTTTTACAGTATGATATTCGTGGTAAGAAAGCCACACCTATTCTTTAACTCTCAGTTTTGTTCTCCCTTGGTGTTTCTGTGACAGCCAAACAGAGATAGCAAATGCAGAAACTGATAACTGCAAAACAAGTGACCCAGGCTTTGCCACTCTCCTGCAACTCCCCAGCACTGAGGGAAATGGCTTTTAACAGAGACTCCACCAGCCCAGAGTGGCAGAAACCAGACTGTTCCTGCCTCCCAGGAATACAAACATCTCCAGAAGAAATTATAAGGGAAGGATAATTAAAGAGTGCATTTTAACTAAGACTGCAACCTAAGTAGCATATAACAGGATCATGATATTGAGAACATAATTATCAAATAGTTCTGTCAAAAATGGTTATTATTCATCCATAGAACAGGAGAGTCTGATCTGTCACAGTAATATCACATTTTAATTCCTGACAAAGTGACTGAAATAGTACTAGGAAAGCATTCAAAGGGAGGAATTGGAATGATTTAGAAGGAAGGGCAGTGTGCTTATCAGAAGGGGCTGTCATTGAGACATTTACTCAGAAACAACTTCCCAGTTTTCTTCTCAGCCCCTACACATGACCGGTGAAACACAAGTTTGGGCATAGTCTGGCTGAACAGTAGAGCCACCTCTCATCTGCAATAGATATTAAAACAAGGAATTAAGGTTTTATATCTTACAGGCCATCTCCAAACATACACTATCCATATAATTAAAAAAATTAGTTATATCTGAAGAGGCAATCATAACAAGGAAAATTTAAGATATTGAAACAGCAAAAAACTCAGGAGATCTTGCATATACATTATCACAGAATTACTTTAAAAGAAACTGGTCAGAGGCATTTGAGACTACTCTGCAAACCTCGTGCTCGCTTTACAGACCACACACAAATGCAGCGGAAGCAACAACCTGAAATCATTTCTGTGAGTTGCACAGGAATGCTCACATAATCACTGGAAATGCTCTTAATTGGTGTGGCTCAGTGGTGCATTTCAGAGCTGTTAGATCTTCTGCCGCTCCGGAGCTCTTTTCATGTCCTGGCAACCCCAGCCCAGCCAGCAGTTTGTTTATCATATTCAGTATGAATTTCCGGATCTCCAACAAAGTGGTATTTACTCCGAGGCAGGGAAGACTGCAGTAATCCAATAAGTTCTCATTAGCCTAAAATGCAGAAACATCTGCTGGGGTCATGAGCTGCTTTACTTGCTGTTGGTGAGCACAGGATCAGCTCCGTGTGAACAAAGAGTGGGGGGTTTTGGGGTGTGGTGAGGGGACAAATGCGCCCCGATCATCTCCTGGGCTGCAGCTCCGCCTCAGTGCACCCCGGGCAGGAGGGATCCTGCCTTACCTTGACCCTGGGGACCCCACTGCAGGGAGAACAGGAATTACACCGAAAATTGCCTTGACTCAGCCCTCCCGAGCTGGTGGTCAGAGTCTGGCACCAGCAGTGGAACTGCAGAGAGTGTGGTCAGAGCTCCCCAAGACACACCAGCACCCAGGCAGGGCAGTCTGCAGTGCAAACCCAGTTTAAAAGCTCTGCCAATCTCTTTTCAGACAACCAGGAATTTTGCAGGGGACAAATACTTCGATTTCTGGGCTCCCCCTTCCACCCAGGCTCCTTTCACAACTGCTTTCAGTTTTTGGGAGAAAAACCCTTCCTTCCCCCCCTAAAAAGCACTTTAGAACACACAACTGTTAACAATTGGTCAAGAAGAACTTCTGGCCTAAAAGTTGGATAAATAGGTAAGAAGTTTTTAGACAAAACAAAACTAAATCTACATTAATACAAGTTATAGAATGAGAACATTATTAATTCTACAGGGAAAAAAAAAAGGCTGACAACCTGAATAAAAAGAGCCCTTAATTTGTTTAGGATTCCAACTGATTTAGAGCATGTGACATTGTCAGAAAATAAGTGGAAAACACAAAATAAGTGGTGTCACATCTGTTTAATTCTTGCTCCAGTGATTCTGCAGTTCTTTGTTGTTGTTTGTACAGTGTTAAATGGTAGCATCCAATTCTGTGGCTATTTCAAGGTGGAGGAGCCTAAAACACTTCTGCAAAGAGCCAAAACAGAACCACTCAAAGAATATTCATGAAAATCTAGAGGGAGAAGTCTCAGTTCAAACTAGTTTAAAACCCTTTCCAGGAGAGGCTGAGCTGCTTTAGCAAACACTTGTTCTACCATTTGTACAAAGAATTACACAAGTGTTTAAGGAAAAGAAGGGCCAGAATGCTCAAATTAATGCCTGTGATTCTTCTGAAACAATGAGTGCACACCCCCGGGCACAGCATTGTTCTGTAGCGGCAGCTTGGCCTCAGCCCCGGGACTCCCCTCTGCCTTGTGCAAGGGCAGCGGGTGCGGCGAGTGCCGCCTGCAGCAGCGGGGGTGAACTGCTGCCCCCGCAAGATTTACAGCCCGCAACTGTGCTCGCAGCCAGCACCTCTTAGGGGGAGAACCCACTGCATTCCACTCCTCTTCAAAGTGGAAATTTGCACTGCTGGCTGCCGCTTCAGTAACATTCGGGTGTATGGGTACAGAACCAGTAGTAGCTCAGTGGTAGAAAGTCACTCGACTGAAGAGGAAGGGTTTAATTTAAAAGTATTTCTTAAAAATATTTTTTCAGACCATCAATGAGGTGAATCATCAAGAAATCCTAGGAAAGACATTCTGGTATGTCTATGCAGAGACATTATTATCAAGACACTACAATATTGATTTCAATTTCATCCCTCCCCTTCCATATTTCAGATGATCCCAACTTGCAGAGTCTCAGAAATTTAATCTGTTTACTGATCATAAACAGATTAAAGGTGTGAGGACACACAGCCTAGCCATAAACCAAACCTAGCAAAACCAGTTTCATCATCCTGGAGCCTTTCTATCCCCCCCAGCCACCAAAACTAACCAGCCTACACATTAACAGCTAAGCCATGACTTTGCTGGGCAAAGTTCCCCATCCAGCGGCCAAATTCATGGATGCAGCTCGTGCTCCTGACCCAGAGTTTGATGCAGCTGCATCCAGCACCTACACTCAAGTGCTGAATGGCAGCCACACACGTGAACTACCAGGTGCAGATCATCTGCAGTGTGTGAGGAAAAATAAGTAAGAGCTGAATATCCTAAAATAAGACTGGTTCACAGACAAGGTGCTGCTAAAAAAGTGACACTGACATTATATGCAAGGAGGGTCTGAGCACTTTGTCATATATTGGCTTCTCCTGCAGTGCGTGGCACATCTGCTGATCCAGTTACTTAATTTACTCCTATTTTTTAATAAAAGGAGACAAGAATATAGTTAGGCCCTTAGTAGTGCCAGAAAGAAACAGCACTTGAAGGAGTGCAAGAATACTCCAGGTATCTTATGAGTAGGCCAAAAGCCTTATAATCACAGCTTAAGATAGAAATGTACCACACTGAACAAAAGATGAAGCAAAACTTTTGAATAACCATCACAGAAAGATGACCCACAGGCTAAAAAATACAGGTTAGAGCATGTCTTCCAGAGAAAAACGCATTCCATGTACAAAAGGAAAGTATGTTGAAGAAACATGACAGATCTGGCACGTGTGTTCATAGCCAAGCACACACTCTCCAGCACTTGCTCAGTAATTAGGTTTGTGTTTTCTCCCCACATTCCCCATCCTTTGGCCTCACCACTGAGACCACTTAGTGTATATAAGTCCATCATTGGACTGTGCAGTATTAGCCCTAAGTAAGCCCAGATGGAAACAAAAGCTTCTGAAGGAAATTAGTGAAGATATTCAAGCATGAAGGCTTGAATTGATAGAGCAGTGGAAAATAGTCTTTATTATTAAAAAGAAGAAAGTCCTTAAAGAGTCAATTATAATCAAATTATACAAAAGCATTTATGATTTCAATAATTTATTCACAAGGCAATTAGGCAACCAGTTACCAAAACTTCTCTCTCATTAAGTGACCAGGCTCCTTCCAAGCATCAGCCTCATTACCTGCTACCCACACAGCGTTTCCTCTCAGCACATCCACAAACATGGCACAATTAAGAGCTCCTGCAGAAATTGTTCACTGAGCAACCATCTGTACATTAACACACAGGTCAGGTTTCCCAGGAACAGCATTTCTCATCATTAACCTTTCAGTGGTATCAAGGCAGAAAATGATGAAGAATCTGTCACAGAAATCCATGTTAAAAGAGCTGTGATGTCTCCTTGTGGGACAGCCTGCAGAACTCTCCATTTTCTGTGTCAGTGAGCACCCCTGCTACTGGTTTCACTGAAAAACTGGGCGAGTTGTGTGTCCATACAAAAAGTAAAAGGATAACAAGTCTGCTGGCATTGAGTTAGTACCTATCCAGTAGTAAAACAATACAGAAACTTAGTTGAAATACCAGTGTTTCACAACATCTAGTCCATAATTCTCTTCACACACATTTTGGTTATGCAGAGAAACTTCTTTACAGACTTCAAACGACAGGTTCTGCACATCTGTGAAGCTCCTGGAACACATGAAGCTCAATCAGTGACTCTGAAGGATAATAACTCTGCTTTAGCCCAAAGACCTCATGCCTGAACATTTGCATCGTTCTCCTACCATGGCCCCACCAGAAGAAAAAATTTAAAATGTGAGTTTTCTTCCCAAAGGCAAGAAGCTGGAGGTGAGGAGGGGCAGATGAGTGACTTTATGGTCTATCAATCTCCAAAGATTTTAGCTATAATCTCTTCTGGGGCAATGAAGGGAGGAAAGGACATTTGTCATGCTTTATCTCTTCCTCATCCTCACAGTGATGCTTTGCATTTGTTGCCACAATACTTGAGGAAAAAACCCTTTTCTGTGCTCCTTGTACCTTCCAAAGGATGATACATTTGCAGGGTTGTTACTTAAGACAGTTTCCAGTTCACTTTTCTGTCTCCTGTATTTCTCCACTCCTACATATCTGCACTTACCAGGTCTCCTCTTGCTCACTGAAATTCTCAGCTTGGAACACACAAACAGAACCAAACCCAAACATTTGCTTTGACTGTAGGTAGGGCAGGGACAGAAATACAGGTGACTGCTACAAAAAGAACTAAACTTAGTGCTACCAAACCCTCAGTTAATCCTCTTTCAGTCCATGTTCTGGATATATTCTGGCAAGGTCTATAGATTTTCCTCTGAATATTTAGTCAACAAGTCCTTTCACCCAGTTGCTGTAATTACCTTTGAAGCCCTTCCTTCAGTTCCTGAGACACTTCTTTAAGCTCTTTCAGTGCACTAAGTGCTTTTGCACTCTCTTCTGAGTTGCTTGGCATAATTTCTGTCAGAAGCTCCTGTGTGATCATTAATTGCTTTCCCAGTTCATCTAGAAGATGAGATGTCAAAGGTATTATTAAAAATGCAATGGCACCAGTTAACACAAGATATTAACAGCTGGGGTAACCCAGAGACAGGTGAACCAGATGACAAAAAACTACTGGTCAGCTTTCACAAACACACCGTGAAACTGTGAAAGCCACATTATTTTTCACTGGTGGTTTCACTCACTTGACTAGCGCCAGCAACAGGCTATTAAAATTTCTAAACAAGCTCTCATTTAGAAGTATGTAAAAGATTTTTAAGGCAAATGTAAGAGAAAAAACACATTTTAAACATCCAAAATTCCCCAGCCAGTTTCATGTATTGCTATCGGCACGTACCCCCTCCATTAAATTTATCCAGTCATTTCCTTCAACATTCACATACAAAAAAAAAAAATGGGCCTATTCCTTTCTAGTCTTCATTCAAGAATTCTAAGTTCTTCAATAACTTTTTGCATTTATCTTAAAGTGCAAGATTATTGTAACTGGTTTAAGAGCTTGTTTCTTGCAGACCAGCAGTTTAAAAATGCAACTTTTTGTTCAGACTTCAACACAAAATGCAGGTACTGATTTATTAAACATTCTCTGATTCAAGACAAAACATAGTATTTAAGCTTCAGTTCTGCAACAAACATGAGCAAGTCCACCCAGCTGACTCTGTCCCTCAAAGATAGAAACAGGAAGAGATCACAGCATTTCTAGAATTTGTTTACACAGTAGGAACAAGAAAGGAGAAGGAATGCCACGAATACAGTTAAAATATATAGAAACTTGCTACAGAAGGTGTGTATGAAGACTGACCTAACTTAGAAAGTTATTTTCTGCTACAAGATAAAAAACTTGTTCAGGTGCAGTTAAGTGGTTAAACAGAGATAAGAATTACACATAGCACAGTATGTGACTATTGCTGCAGCCCAGTGTCCAGACAAGATCTAAGAGCACACAAAGTTTCTCCAGTGGCCATACACAGATGTAGCAATAATAATGTAAGAAGTTTCTTTAGCATAAAACAACCATTTCCGGAAGGAAATTTGATAAACTGAATTTTCATACCAAGGTAGGTCTGCTTATCTCCTTCTATGTGAATGTTCTTTATGGGTAATTCATGTCTCGTAGCATCCAGGGAAGCTGCAAAGCTTTTATACTGCTCCTTGAACTGTTCACAGACAGCAACCAGGGGAGACAGTGCTTCTATCTGAAAGAGACACACCATGAACCAACACTTCGCCAAAAGCACATGCTTTGTAATTACACACCTGGCTCTCTACAGAAAAATACTTTGAAATGCTTATTGACAGAGGAATTCAAGAAGTTTGTGGTACAATAGTCCTATCAAGCTGTTTAATGTTTTCCTCTACCACCTCAAAATGCCCAGGTCAATATCAGGTTCCTTGTTCCTGTTGCTCAGAGGTATTGGCAACATAGCTGGCAGTGGGTTTTAGATCAGCTCCTTTGCCTGTAATTAACAAGTGTGTTCTCCAAAAGCCTTGTTTACTTTTTGCAATGCGTATTTGTTAAAAAACAAAGACATTCAGTCTTGAAAATTGATTATTCAAGCATTAATTATTCATTAGAAACCTGTCTTCTTACAACCAGGCCAGAGCTACTGCTGGCTAATACACAAAAACAAGACAACACAAGACCTTCATTTCTCATTAAGGGGTGGCATCTCAGCTCTAACCATAACTGGAGTTGCCTAAGTGCAGGATGCTCACGTGGTTTTGGGTACTTGCACCTCCTGTGCATCACCCAGACCCAGCCCTGGCTGCTGCTGCAATCCCTGCCCTTGCCCAAGAGCTCCAACTTCTCCTTCCTGCCTGTCCACAAGGGACAACACAGCAGTGACAGAGGCATTTGCTTGGCTGCTGCAGAGCATTACAGGTCTCAACAGGAAGTAGATATTTATTTTGTGTAAGATGCAAAAAATTCTACCCCAGTAGGCCACAGAAGCAGAGAAATCTCTGGATAAAAGACTACTTGTTGAACTATCAGAGAAGCAAAAATTGTACTAAAGCTTACCTGTTTGTCTAATGCTTCACTGAGCCTCTGCTCTCTCTCTTTGAGCAGAATTTCACGTTTCAGCTCCCAGAGCTTCTTCTGTTGTCTCTGCTTTTCTTCACACAACATTATCAAGTTTTTTTCTGCTTTTTCCTCCATCTCAGCAAGATTTTTTTCTCCCTATTACATCCCCGAAATATTCACAATTAAAGTAATGCTACATCTAAGTAGCTAACATATTCTGAGTAAACAAATGCAAGCTTCAGATCAGGTAAAAAAGTTTCAATTAATGAAAAAGAGACCTCACACAATAAGCACAGAACATCAGAGATAAAGACTGCCTCAAGACTCTTCCCCCACCCCTGCTCCTTTGTGTAAAGGGAAATACACACATAGAGCACTGAGGGGACACAGTCACTCCTACAACCTTGAACTCCAGAGAGACACTCACAGTTTTCCCAAAACTTCTGTATCCCCCTAATTCCTAAGAACCAGCACCAGTTTAATAAACTGGCACTGAATTCACTCTAAGAGTTATAAAAGCAAAGCTAATAGTTTTACAACCATAAACATATACAGTCACAAAAATCTAGCTTTTACAGATCAGGAAGCATTTAAGAAATTAAAATATTCCTCAATATCAAGTTCTATCTGAAACTACTTGACTACTACCAAATACATGACTAACTCTCACCTTTATTCTTAGGTAAGTTAAAAGCAGTGTCTCAGATTCCAGCTCTGCCATCAGATCATCAGAATCAGTTTTCTGAAAAGAAAAGTTTGGTATTTAAACAATTATTTTTTCAAGGGTCACATTAATTACCAAATAAATTACCAATAGTCCAAATTCATGCCTGGCATCATCACTGACAACAGGCAGCTCAATGAGAAAAGGTTGTGGTTCTAAACACTTATGTTAGTTAAATACACCTCCTCGTTCCACCACCTTTTGTAACATTTTCAGCAGATTTTCATAATATTGGTAGAGAATTTGAAGTTTCAGTGCTACACTGAATGAGATCCCTAATTAAGGCACTTTATATTAGATTGAACCAGTGTTAGTCCACTGAACAAAAATGTCAGGAAATACTTAAAGATAATGTGATATAATTAAAGAGTGTGGGCAGGAATCCACCTGAAATGCTATAATTGGAACAGATTCTTTACCACAAGAAATGGAAGCAAAGCTCTGGTCAATGTCCAGGTATCTGCTAAACAGACCAAACATTGACAGCAGTAGAACTGACTTCTGCAAGGAAGCTTTAGATCATGCCAGGACCTTAGCTGTAATTTAAAGATAAACAGAAAATCTTCATTTCACACATTTCAAAATAAATATCCTTACAAATGAAAGCAGTGAGACTCACCTCAGCAGTTGCAGAGTTTTCTTCCTTTGTCTCTGAATCTTCTTCTGAAGTAGATTCTAAATAAGAACTCTTCTTGGGGTCAGTTTTACCTGTATGACAACAAAAAAGTTAGTGTGCCCTTCTACCAAGCTCTACAGGGTGAGTTAATAAACTATCAGGTTCTTTAAAGGCAGAGGTAATTTCAAAATTATGATGTGTACCAGTAAAGAAGACCTGTGCTCTATTTCTGGCTCTGTTATACTCATGAACAGATGTGGATCATGTGAGGATTTAGCTTTAAGTGACAGTTACAAACAGATGTGCTCCACTTTTCACAAGGGCTGACAGTCTAATACTGTACCTGTTACAGGAACAAAGATTTGAGAGGACTTTATTCTTCAATTTCTGACTTTAAACAAAAACAGAGCACCCAAAAGATACTACAAATTGAGAGCTTAATTTAAACCCCAAAGGTCTTAGTACCTCTGCTTAAAATCCTTTTGTGAATACACAAGAATACATCTTATCCCCAAGTTTCAGCACATACATTAAAAATAATAAAATTAGAAATTGAGTATGAATGGAAATTTACCATTAATAGCTGAAATATCCAATTCCGGTCGCTTAATTTTCCCTTCATCCAATAAAGTGGACTGCAAGTCACCTTTCCCAAAACTACTCTGATTTAACGAGCTATGGACAACACCTGTAGAAAGAAGCTGTTCTCAGACTACAAGAATTAGAACAGGTTCTGCACAAGCTCACAGTTACAAGTTGTAGAGGCCCAGAGAAGCTGACTTCAGTTGCATCCCTTCCCTCACGCCCCACTATGACCTGAGAAATGCTCATTAAGCCTTGGCCTTAAACTGCACCTGGACAAGGCCCTTCTCAGAAACACTCTCAGTTCCCAGGCTCTAGTGCTGTCTAATGAGCACCTATTTTTTAACCAACAGCCTTGGCAACTTATTTTTCTCGAACCTTCAAAGAAAGTTACTGACTGGAACTGAGGCCAGGAGGGAAAATTACTATGACTAAATCCAACTCTCTTGCGACCCCACAAACAGCAGTTCAAAGTGAGACCCTTCAAGCTCTAATTCCCAGAAAACAAGGGAATAACAAGTATGTCTCAAACACCAATAACTGGAAGGCTGTGATGGCAACCAAGGACTTAGGAAAAGCAGGCCAAGGACTGTTGGTGTTAATACGTGGTGAGAATGATCAAGATCGAGATTTGGTTGGAGAAGGGGGGCCAAGCAGAGATAGGGCAGCACTCTTCCATAAGAAAAAACCACAACACAGTACAGGACAAGTGCAGGAGTTTTTTGCAAAAGAAATAAAACTGGACAGTTTTGCAGATGGATTTTCAGACACATTGGGTTTAACAGAAAGATTAAATTAAAAAAACAGAGTAATGGTGAAAGTATAGGAAAAGAACAATTCAAAACCTTGTGCAGAAGGCAGAAAAGGTGCTTATTTTAGACAACCCAATCACTCAGTTCCCAGGATCTGATTTCTCTTAATGCTACATCAAGTTTCTTAATCTCCTTTATGTACAAATAATAACTGACAGCAATACAAATAATAAAAAATATCAACATCTTAGAGTCATTTAGAGTTTCCCATTTTAGTGTTGGAAATACAAAAGAATAGCTTTTAAAAACTGGTAAAACCTACCAGGAGAAGTTTTATGTTCCCGAGAAAGAACCGATCTGGCTTTAGTTTCAGAAGATCGCAAAGAAGCACTTGATGAAGAGGACCTTGAAGCATCCTGACAATCAAGAAACAGCTAAGACAGAACATACTCAACAATACATCTTATCTTCAACTTGAATGCTGACAATAAACAACTAAACCCCGGGGCATCTTGGTACTTTGCAAGCCACCCGAGTACAGTCTCAAGCTCCCCCCGGTAACACAACACAACTTCCTCATAACCCCAGCGGAGTTGTTTTTCCCCCCGTATCTCGCTGCCACACGTCCAAGCCGCCCCCCACACCTCTTCTGCGCTTTGCTGAGCGGCGCCTGAGCTCGGCAGTCCACGTGCTTTCTTGGTGTTTTTCTTAGCGTACTGCAGGTAGCGGGACTGCACGATTCTTCCTCCTAAAAGAAGGGCAAAGAGAGCTCAGCGGTGCTTCCCACCTCAGGATTCCCCCACGGCCGGGCCGGGCTCCCGCCTTAGTCAGCGCGGGTCCGCCCTCACCCCACGGCTACCTTTCCGCTTAGTTTTAGCCCCTTTTCCGCCCGCCACCTTGACGCTGCCGTCCGAGGACATCGTGCAGAGACAGCGGCGAGGGGGCGAGCGGGCGAGGGGCCGAGCGGGGACCGCTCCCCCTCAGCCCTGAGCCGCCTCAGCCGCCGTCGCGTTTGAATCCCCGCGCGTGCGCGCGCCGCGGGGGAGGGAAATCGGTGAGGGTGTGGCAGCGCGCCCCCTCGCGGCGCGGAGGAATGAAATGAGCCGGAGAGAGGCTCGACTCGGGGGGGGCTGCGCTGCCTTTTAAATAAAACGATAAATGAGGGTCTGGCAACTCCCACAGCACGGCCAAGCCTAAAAGTGCTTCTTGTATCAGGCCTTTGGTGGGAAGTGGCTTCAGCTGGGGAACTCAGTTTGGGCTCCTCAGCAGAAGAAAGGCAGGGAGCTACTGGAGAGGATCCAGCGGAGGCCGCAAAGAGGATGAGGGATGATGAGTCTCTCCCTGATGAGGAGATACTGCGGGAGCTGGGCTTGTTTAGTCTAGAGAAGATTGAGAGGGAATATGATCAATCCATACAAATATCTCCAAGGCGGGTGCCAAGAGGATGGTGCCAGACTGTTCGGTGGTGCCCAGTGACAGTACAAGGATGGACACAAACTAAAACGTAACAAGTTCCACCTCAACATGAGGAAGAACTTCCTTACGTTGAGGGTAGCTGAACACTGGAACACCCCAGGCAGGGTGTGGAGTCTTCCTCTCTGGAGACATTCCAAACCCACCTGAATCCGTTCCTGCGTCACCTGCTCCAGGTGACCCTACCTTGGCAGAGGGGTTGGTCTGGGTGACCTGCAGATGTCCCTTCCAACCTAAGCAATTCCGTGATTCTGTGAACCCAAGCACGCTACGCTCAGGAGCTTCTGCGCTGCCCCAGTGCTCTGACAGACCGCGCACCAGCCACCCCAACACCCCCGCAGCGGGAGCCCTCACAGCGCCGGGCGGCGACACTCCTGGCCCAGCAGGGCACCTGGGTGCTTTGGTTTTGACAAGAATCCACCCACCCCCGCTGCCTCAGACAGACAGCACCTGGCTCCCACCGCCCAGCTGCGCCGGGAGCCGCGGCCGTGGGCGAGAACCGAGCTCGGGACTCGAACCGTCAGCCCACGAGCACAGTCCGCCACATCTCCGTCCCCCTCCCCGGTCTATGGGTGCCGCTCCGCACCCCCGGCCCCGGCCCGACTGCGGGGCGGCGCATGCGCGGGGCGCGCGCGGCGCTGAATGGGCGCGCCCCGGCCCCCCCCCCACCCGGAAGTGGCGCGCGCGGGGCCTGTGGCGGCGGCGGGGCCGGGCGGCCGCGCTTCGACACCGGCGCAGGTAACGGGCCCGGCGGGCCCTGCGCTGCTCCCCATCCCTCCCGCGCTCCCCTGCTTCCTGCTCCTTCCCTGTGGGGGGCCCAGCGCTGTGGTGGTGCCTCCTAGGGACTGAGTCTCTCACCGAGCGCTGTGGGGCGGTCGGGGCAGTTCTGAGGGGGTGTGTGGGGTTTGGCTCTGAGGCGGTGTGTAGGAGTCAGTGGCAGGCTGAGGCAGCCGCGGGGCTCCGTGGCCGCCCTCCGGAGCTCGGGGGCTGGAGCGGCTCCCCGGGACGCCTCCGGAGCGGGGCCGCTTGGGGCCGGGTGCCGTGCCCGGCTGCGGGGCTGTGCGGGGCAGATGCGGTGCTGCTGACTCGCTTTGCATCTGCTGTGCCCGAGGAGCTGGAGGTGTTCAGGGGAACGGACGTGTCTGATGCCCGGCTGTGCCTCCCGGCTCTCGGGCAGATCCTGCCCGCTGAGCAGGGCACGGTGTTACTTCCATCGCCTGTTTCTTCCGTCTCCTGCTTGTGATCTTTCAGCCCCACAATCTTTTCCTTTTTCGTGTGATGTCTCTGACTTTCGGTATGAATAGACTCTAATCTTTCGTACAACTATCTCATGATCTTTCAAAAAATTCGTTAAAACTCTCTGGGTTCTTTTGTTTCTTTGTGTTATTTTTGGGCAACATTTGACAGTGCTGCTGCTGTGCTGAGGTCGTGCTTTATCGTGATGACTGTCATTGCACAAATGATTCATGCCTCTGGCTGTGTGTCTGTCTGTAGTGCCCTGTCTTTTTGGCAAGCTTGGTTTTGCAATCTCTGGAAAGTAAAACTTGCGAAGTAGGAACGTCCTTTGTTACATGTTTCTAGACTAAAAGTAGCAGAGTACTATCCTGATTCATGACTATCGTGACCACGGGGTTGATATAGGTGTGTGCGATCCTAATGTAAGATGACTTCCCAGTATCATTTTGGCTTTGTTTTCTATTACTCTGCAAGTATTTTGGCAAAATTCTTACCCAACTTTATTTGCAATTCCTCTTTGTGAAAAGTGAGAAGCACTTTGGATGCAAATGAGCTCAGTATTCTTTGATTTCACCTTCTGGAAATGGGTGACAGTGGAGCAAAGGGCTGGAGATGATCTCAAGCTTCTGGCAAGATGCAATTAGCCTTTCAAAGATGTCATCAGCATCCTCCCACGTTACTCCTAGAGGTGGATTGGTATCGGCGTGTCTGCCAAGCTCTTTGCAAATAAGAGTTTGTCATGGGTAATTAGGAGCTCTTTGATTTCAGGCCTGTTAGCTGGAATCCATGGCTGAAGTACTTGCCCTAAAGTAACAGCATGGGGTGACCCTGCATTCTGGTTTAGGATGTCCGTGTCACACCCATCAAGTTTTCATAAGCCCTTGGTGTCTTTAACTCAGAATTTTGTCAGGAACAAATCCATTTAATGTAGGGGAAGCAGCTTGGGGAACTTTTAATGCATATGCTTATTCGTATTAGCTTCAAGATTCATTGTGGCTTTTTTTTAGGAAAGAGTTCATCTTTATTATTTTTGTCTTTGAACTATGATGAGGTTCTCTGCCTGCTCTACTTTTGAAGTCTAATAACATTGTGCTTTTCAGGATGATGCATCTAAGGCTACTTCCTCAGTCTTTAGTCTTTACTTTTTCACATAAAACTCGGGAGTTATTGCAGTAATGCAAAGGAACTTTTTTTTGTAGAACTGTACAGTTTGGGGTTTTTTCTGCTACCCTACTTGATCATTTGTCTCAACAAAAAGCTTTTTCAGCAGTTGAATGTTGCAGCTCCTGCAGTGACACAGACAGTCCTGTCACAGTGGGAAGACTCCCAAGTTTGGGCTTTTCTCTGGAACCCAAAACTCCTATAGAACTGAATAATTTAGGAAGAATAAATACACCTGATGAAAAATTTAAACGAGGTTCAGCTAGAAGGTAATATTCTGTACAGACAATTTTCTGACCAGTAGTGATTCAAACATGAGACCTCTTGAATAATCCTGTGCATGAATAACTGTTTGACTCACATGCACATAGCTCCATATTACTGAGGCTAAATATGGCCTTTCCTCAGCTAGGAGGTTAAAGGGCAGGATTTGCATATCCTAGGCATTTAAAAAGGAAGCATTCCTTAAAAATGCAGAAGTAGTGGCTATCTCAACAATCAAGGAAAAGAGTGAAAAATTCTGATTCAACAAAAAGTTTGTGGCTCAGTACTTTCTTGTGAATTTGAAGATCTTTATCACATTTTTAAGAAACAAGATCTGTTCATGCTAACATCAAGGAGAAGTAAAGCTTGAGATGCTCATAAGGGTTTATTTTTTTAATAGAAAGGACTAGGAATGTCTTTATTTCAGAAAATGAAAATTCAAAGGTTTGTGTGTATTATAATTGTGTTTTCTTGATGTATCAAGTGACTTAAGTGTGGCTTGTGGAGTTGTTTTTAATCAAGGCTTTATTGTGTTGTGTGTCTCTGATTACTGAGTGAAACTCAATGCAGATTCTAGAAAAATCTGCCCTTTCTTTAAAGACCAATGATATTTAACAGTAGAAGTGTTTTTAAAGATATTTTTGGCATATGTACATTCTGTTCACATGAAAGTTCAACCTAAAGTTTCTTTAAAAAGTTCTCATCAGTGTAAATGCAACATTAGAGCAGTGAGATTTTTATTTCCTTTGTTAACAGCTGTAGTGCTGTTAAGGAGAAAATTCAGGAAGCTAGAGAAGGTGGTAGAATAGCCTCCAAGGTTCTTTTTGCTTACATTCTTTACCTCTAACCCTTTCAGTTGTTTTGCCCTTCATTCCTCAGCTGGGCCACATTTTCTGAATCATACTCACATGTGCGTCTGTAACTCTTGACATCACACTTTTTACAAGGTAACAGCATGTAAAAGAGATGTAATGTCATTGTAAAACCTGATAAGGAATCCCTGTCTTGAGGTGTGATTGTCCATTTGAGTCACACAGAGGAAGTGGAAGTCTGTCTGCATCGGGGCTGGTTTAGGGTGTGGATTGGGATCAGGGCCCTGTAGGGAGCAGAGAGCAGGTAACTGAGAAGGAACTGCCTGTAACAAAGGTGATTTTTTTCACGTTTTCCTGTGTTACACTGTGTTGCACTCCAGCTTCTCCTTTGTGAAGCACTCTGGGGCAGTAGCTTCCCTGGCAGGGTTGATTACAAAGAGTAGTAACAAATGTGTTGCAATTTTGTGTGGTCCATTCAGAACTCCTCCTTTTGGAGTAGAAAAACCTGGAATTAAAAAAAATTAAGGATCTAAAATTGTTTAGCCCAGCTGAATTTTTTATAACCAAGGAAAACGCAGAAGTGTGACTAGAATGCAAAGTGATTTTCAGGTAATCTACATATGCCTGAAATACTGAAAAAAAAATTTAAATCAATTATGCTCAACTTACAGAACCTGTCTGTCTTTATAACATGAGGTAGTACAACGGTCTTTGCCTTACTTGTACTGCACAGTTAATTGTGGAAACTTTAAGGTGTCTCTGTAGCCTGTTTTGCTGGAAATTCCTTGCTTTGGAAATCAGGGTCAGTAATAGGTGAGTATTTTTGAAATTGCTAAATGTTCTCAATTGGACCAGACAGATTGGTCTCTTTTGGGGGTGGTCACTGGCAATTGTGGTGTTTAAGGATGTTAGTGGTCAAGTACCTGTGACACATTTCTACTTCTGTGGTGAGAATTACTTGGTGAACAGTGGGAGAAGCTTGAATCTTTCCCTTTGGGGAATGCAGCACTGGAAATGTGCATGAAAATGCAAAGAACTGGAACATTATAAAGTTCATCCTCAACAATTTTGCTGTAATGGTAGCTTTCCCTTTTTAGCATCACTATGATTCATTGACTAAATATGTGGCTTCAAATTATGGCCTTATTTAAACAAAAGAGATACCCTGCACTGATTGGGGTGAAGTTCTCTGTTAGAGTTCCACTCTGTTACCAAGTGAATACTGTTGGCTTTAATGTGTATTAAAAAATTAATTAGCTTAATGGAGTCTAGAAAACCCGTATGAAATACCATCAAAATTACCTTATAGAATTGGAATTTTGCCGGTTTTATCAAAATTATCTGAGTAAAAAGCTAAGTTACAGATTTTTTTTCTCCTCTATGTGTGGGAAGGGGATTTGTTATAAGAAAGGGTATTGAAAGAAATTGAGGTAAGTGCAGAATTTCCATCTCCAGACAGAACCCAGCAGTGGCTGGGCTGCAGGGTTTGTGTGCTGAAACGTATGGTTTCAGTATTATCTTCTCTCTTGTATTTCTCCTTTTTCTTTCAGTATTCTCTGCACCGGAATTTAGGCTTGTGCTTCCTTGGTGGGCCAAATCACACTGAATAAATATTTCAATTGCTTAAAAGTTGTCTAAATAATTGGAGATCATAAAATTAGAGGGAATCATTGCAATAATCTCTTTAGACTGCTCTTGACATAAACAAGAGGGTGGTACCTAATTAACTTTTCTAATTATGAGGCACATTTGTAACTGGCTGATTTTTTAAAAAGAGCTTTGGCAACCAGGCCTCATCGTTAGTGCCAGTGAAATTTCGGCAGTGCAGTTTAACCTTCTGGTGATGTTTATGTCTTACGTTTGCCTGAGTTTGTTTAGCTTTGAATTCCAGCCTCTGGCTTGTGTTGTAGCTTTGTCCTCCAGACTGGTGATTGCACCAAGCTCCAGGTCCTGTGCAAGGACTGACACTGATAACAGTGTCCTCTGTGTGCTCCTCACAGACAAAGCTTGTAGAGTATTTGGCTGTAAGAGGGGATATTTTCTAACAGATTTGTTGTTTTTCTTGTTGCTACTCTTGACTCATTAATTGAATTTTGGGTTTATTCTAGATGCTGTATTGGTTATGTTTCTTTTGAGTAAAAGAGTAACACGTCTGCCTAACAAAATATTAATTTATGTTTATCTGGAGATGGCATTCACTGTCATACTTGTGGTGTTATGTTAGAACACCATGTTTAAATGATTGCTTTCTGTAGTCTTCAAACCTATTTCAGGATAGCTCCCATTGCATCCCTTTGATCTGGGTTATTTCCTGGATAAATTTGAAGTTATCTGTCTGTAAACTGAGCTGAAATTTGTTTAGCGTTTGTTTCCTTGCTCCTATATTGCTGAACTATATAATTGATTTAACTTCTTGATCATCTGCTGCCATCTCAATCTCTCTATGACACGTTCTTTATCAGTAACTCTTTTCTTTCTTTTAGAATCATCATGAAAATGTTTACTTTGATGCCAGGAATCCAACTTCACTAGGAACTAATCCTCCAATTGCTTGAAGATACCCTGTCCTTAGTTGAATACTGGGACTCATTAGGTAACCAATTTATAATCTGTTCAGTGAATGCTGTTTTGCATTTATGTTCTAATTTGTAACTTGAAATATTGTTTAGTTTGTCTCTTTTAGAGCAGTATTGTTATCAAATAAATTTGATATCCTTTCTATGAAAATCACAACTAGTAGGAGGCCAGCGGGTTTTCCTCAAAACCTGTGTATTGGTTAGACATTCTCAGGTAGAAGAATTGAATTTTCTAGTTGTACAGACCCTACAGGTTGTCAGGTTGCTGCTGGCTCTAATGGCCCTGGGTTTGTCCCTTGTAGAGAAGTGGCCCTTGCACTCTGGTTTCCTCTTTAGAAAGTGTGAGCTGGGATCTTGAGCAATGCACCACATTTTGGTGGCTGACATGAGACAAGGTCAGGAAATGAGTGTCAGTAAAGTCACAGGTCAGCACCGAGGTTCGGCTCTTCTGTGTTGGCAAAAAGCTGGTGCCACATTTTTTAGAGCTGTTTTGGCCAAAATGCTTGCTGAGGGGACTTCCTCTATCTTAGCAGACTGTGTGTCTGAAACTAATTGCTTGGGGGTGAAAATAGGAAGTCTGCAAAAGGCTGTCTCCCTTGAACTGGCTGAGTAACTTGAGAGGAAAATGGTCGCTGTCGTTCTGTTTGTCTGTCTGTGCTCAGATTGATCTTCCCCACGAGCAGCAGTCTGCTGTACATTCTACTGTATGGCAAGATTCGAGCTTTTATATATTAAAAATGCTTAACATTTGCATAATTACTTCAAAGGTGCTTCAGACTTATTTACTGGTCAATGATAATTACAGGAAATGGAGAGGGGACTCAGAGCTCACTGCTCCAGCCTTCTGTATGACCAGGTTCTTGGAATAAGTCTTCCTTAATGAATGAAGAATGACATTTAATGGGGTGAAAACATTCTTGGGTGGATCATACAGTTTGGTCAGAGATGTATTGTGGTTTGTCTTGCCATCTGTGGCTTATTCAGCCTTCCTTTTGATGAGTAGCCACTACAAATGATCCAACTTGTATGACAGTGTCTTCTCTAAGTTTTCTGTACAGAGTCCCTTAAAGCACAGCTCCCTCCTTGGAGACTCTTTATGAGGCACCACTATGTCATATGTTTCTGTGAAGTGGTTCGTTGCTTGCAGTGGAAGTGGCAGCTGAAAGCCTCCAACTCTACTGACTTTAATTTGAAATGATTACTCTCGGTGGCCTTGTGCAAGTTCCTGTGCAGTTTTTTAGTGGCAAAAAGTAACTTCTTTGGCATTTCTGTGCCTCTTTCCTCTTTTTTTTAATGTATTTGGCATGTAAGTGTATAATTAGAACACTTTGTTCTTGAAACAAAAATTGAACTACTATTCTCAGTATGAAGTTTTACAGACTTAAAACAAAGGGGTACTTCAATATCCTTCTCCTTTTAGTACCCCTTGATAAGCAAATAAACTTGTGAGCTAAAGCAATACGAGCAAACTTAGTTCTGGTTATCCGGGGACACCAAATTGCAGATGAGAGAAAAATCCCTGGCAAAGGCACAGACGTAGCCAAGCCTGGAGACTTTTAATTTGGCAGCAAGGAAGAGGTTGACTTCTGAGAGTGTTGATAGGTTGCAGTTGGATGTCTGGCCTGCACCAAAGCTGAAAGGAGGAAAAAACAATCACAATGAATGATTTTTGGAGACTTGTGAATGAGGTTCCTGAACCCAGTGATGAAAGAGTTGATATGATGGGTATAAAGGCTTGTGAATGAAGTGGGTTATTTAGGATCTTGTTTACTGCTGAAAAGTAAGTAAGTTTACTGCTGATAAGACTAACTTTACTTTGTTGCCTAAAATGGAAAGTGCCATGCTCTAACCTCTCTGTAGCAAGGATGTGGTTCACTCAGGTAAAATGAGCAGTCTCTTGTCTGTGTAAATGGTGCGTGCTCAAGAAATCCGTGTGGTGTGTTGGAGGGGGCCAACAGCAGTGTTTGCTCCAGCCAGCTGTGGGCTCTGTTTCCTGAAAGCTGAGTGGGGTAAATGCTGTACCTGTCTTGTACCTCTCATGAAAAGAGGTCAGCTGGGGGAAATGAGGAAAAAAAAAAATCCAAACCATTTTCTTCCTTGCGTCTCTGCACTGATCCCCTGCCTTAGCTCATGGCTGCTCTAAACTGTTACTGCTGAATTAAGAAGTGACCAAACCCTGTTTCTACCTCAAGTTGCTTGTGCAGCTTTAAGGGAAAGTTTCAGTGGGAGGGTGGATAAATGTTCACTTAGCCATGTGTGGACCAGGTCAGAGAAAGTATTTGGGTTAAAACTAACCTGGGGAAACAAAGAAGTTTTAATTTGGACATTTATCCTATTTTGTTTTGCTTTGGCTGTATGGATTCTTGTGTGCCATGACAGGGAGGAAGGGGTGGCATGGGATTAGAAGGAAAAGTGAAAGGAGGCTGGGTACTGTGGCAGCTCTCCATTCCATAGGTAATGCCAGACAGGCTGAAATAGTATCACTGATGTGCACAGATAGTTAAATTGTTAAAGAACAAATGCACTATGTAGTAACTGTATTTTCATGCTCCAGAAAGTAATACCTTACCCTAACGCCTCTTGGATGTGCTTTTTTACTCCTGAATTTTAAAATTTTTCTTTTTTTTTCAGACAATGGGCACTGCATGTTAAGCAGGGGTGGAAGCCTGAAGCCCATCTGGGGACAGAATGAGTTTAAAAGATGCTGACAGTGCAGTTTGCCAGGCAAAGGCAGCCTATAATCTTCATATTTACCCCCAACTCTCAACAGAAAGTGCTCCCTGCTGCAAAGTGACAGCAACCAAGGACAGCACGTCATCAGATGTCATCAAGGATGTGATTAATATCTTAAACTTGGATGTCTCGAAACATTATGTGCTCGTGGAGGTGAAAGAATCAGGTGGAGAAGAATGGGTACTTGATATAAACGATTCTCCTGTTCATAGGGTTTTGCTTTGGCCTCGCCGCGCTCAGGATGAGCACCCGCAGAAGGATGGGTACTACTTCCTTCTGCAAGAAAGGAACACTGATGGCACCATCAAGTATGTCCAGATGCAGCTGCTTTCCAAGGAGACGGATGCTCGGCGCTTGGTTGAGAGGGGTTTTCTCCCTTGGCATCAGGAGGACTTTGATGACTTGTGCAACCTCCCCAACTTGACGGAGACAACGCTCCTGGAGAATCTCAAATGCCGCTTTCTAAAACACAGAATTTACACTTATGCAGGAAGTATTCTGATTGCAATTAACCCCTTCAAGTTCCTGCCCATTTATAATCCCAAATATGTCAAGATGTATGAGAATCATCAGCTTGGGAAGTTGGAGCCTCATATTTTTGCCATTGCTGATGTGGCTTATCACACAATGCTTAAAAAACACGTTAATCAGTGCATCGTTATATCAGGTGAAAGTGGGTCTGGGAAAACCCAAAGCACAAACTTCTTAATTCACTGCCTCACAGCACTGAGCCAGAAAGGGTACGCGAGCGGTGTGGAGAGAACCATTCTGGGAGCTGGACCAGTTCTGGAGGTAAATTCATGCTCAAATTGACTTCCATGAAATTTGTTTCTTAAAAACTTCAAATAACTGCTGTTGAATGCTGCTCTTGAGTCACCTACTTGGTTTAGGCTTGAAATGTCACTGGCTTAGGCTTGTCACTTGGTTTAGGTTTAAATGTCACTGGGCTGCAGTGGTGCTTGGCAGTGTTACCTGACTGCTTCTAATTGGTTTTCCTTAGTTTGTCCTTCTGTTCACTTGGCTTCCTGTTGCCTGTAATTTATACATGACTTAACTTTCCACCACTAAGCACAAATAATCTGGGACAGAGGTTACCTGTGTTTTCCATCTGAAAGTTTTGATGGCATTTGAATTAAATCATAAGCAAAAGTTTTTATAAATATTGTTCCACTGAAACACCAATTGCTTCATGTGATCCTGCCCTTGTACGTGAGCATGTCCTGCAGCATTTTACTGAACTCACTTTTTGAGGGAGTAATTTCCTTTCAACAACTGTTTGTGGAAGAGAGCAACATTGTTAGCTGAGGAGAAAGTGGGAGTCTATTTTGGCTTTTAATTATTACAGCATTTCCAACAGAAAGCAAAACTAAATGTGTGGGGAGGAGGGGGTACAGCTGGTCTTGTATTAGGTAATGTCAGGATAAACTTAAACTGGTCTCTTAGGCTTCAGCCTCTCCCTTTTACTCTCTGAAAGGAAAAACTCTGGAAGTGTGGATGGATGTAATGCTCACCCATAACAAAATCTTCAACAGCAAAGATCTTGAACACCACCACTGTAATTTTTAGGTTTAAATAGTTTCAAATGTAACAGCACTTCCATTAAAAAGTTTAAGCTTTTTTTAAAGCTCTTCTGTAAAGAATGAGGAATATATGCAAGTTCTTTTTTGCCTTGCTTTCTGCTGCTTGAAAGAAGAAGTAAAATTGAGGCTTGTTGGTTGCTGGAGTTCAAGTTTGCAGTTCTAAACAGAAAACAGGAAGGGGTCACTGTGGAAAGCCCTGTTTGATCATCTGATCTTTCTGCCTTTGATAAATTTAAGTGTTTCATATCCTCGTCTACAAACATGATACAGCTGTGTCAAACCAGGCAGAGATGTAAAGTCCTGTGTGCCTGTTTGTCTGCTGAGTGACAAATGCACACGTTCCTGGGGTCAAAAGTAAAATTCATAACTTAGCTGGAGTCACAGGTCGTTGTTGTAAATCTGGGCATGTTCATAAAGAGAGATTTGTGTTTTTCTATGCTGAGATTGGTTGTCTTTAGTACCACAACTTCTTCAGACTTCCACTGAGCATTTAGTAATACTTTTCAGGAGAAAATAGTCTGGTTAGCTAGAAATATGATGACTGAGTGAAAGCTTAGCTTTCACACTTGCCAAATGGACTCTAACATTGCCATTGGAGTATGTGTTGTCTAAAATGAAATTGGCAGAAACTTCTTGCTCCACTTCTTTGAGGGTGTTTGTAAGTCACAAGTTGATTCAGTGTAAATCTGTCCTCCCAAATACTCCAAAAGATAAAAAAGTGTATGGCAATTAAATATAAAAAATGTAGGAACATCTGAATCCTAAAATGTCTTTCAGAATTGAATATATGTTCATGTAAATTCAGTGTGCAACAAAAAGGGTGGCTGTGGTAGGCTTAGAACATAAAAGGTAAAATCCAGTTATCCTGCTTTGATGCATCAGAGTTGATTCAGCTGACAGGAAAGCTTCCATGTTTCCCAATTTCAGTCGCTAAGCATAATTTTAAAAAGTCAAATTTTGGTGCTGCTGGGGAGGGATGCACAGAAAGCTTAAGTTGCTTTGTGGAAGTTAAACTGACTGCAAGCTCCTGTTAGAGCTGGGCACTTCTAAATCCATCCAATGACTCATTTTGGGTTTTTACTGAAGGGAACTAAAGTGCTACAAGGGAATTTTTCTTACATGGATGTTTCTGGGGATTTTTTGCATGAACAGTTTTGCAGTGTGCCCAGACTATCTGAGAATGTTCTGTTTAATTTTGAAGTTTTATTCTTAGTCCTCATCAAAGTTGAAAATGTATTCTTGTCTATAAACTTTCATGATGTAGAAGTGGGTTGCATTTTGGGTCAGAACTTCCTCATTTTAGTGAACTGTTATTTTTCTGCCACTTAAGTGATATGGGTCTGTTTCTAGGCTGACCTTCTGTGAAAGTTCAAGGGGTTAAAGCAGCTGTTTCTAGCACAGAGGGGTGAGCACGAGTAGGGTGTTATCGAGGTGGATTTATAATTTTATCTTTGCATGCTTAGGGAACTTGGAAACATATTTCTTACTGAATTCTGTTTCTGAGTTGGCTGGTTAATCTGGGTTCAGATCTCTAAGTGATTTACAGATAAACTATTGTTAACATTTTTGGCCCTTGTTTACAATGTCTAGACTGAAGGATGGAGTTATAGCTGTACCATGAAAGGAGATTTGATGTTAAATGTTGCTTAATGTTGCCTTGTCAAACATCTGAGAAATGAAAGATGTGATCCTGAGACAGGGTAGTTAAAAATTAAATGTGTATCAGCACAACTGCTGTCACATGGGCTGGTGAGAGGAGAATGGTCATGGGGCAGCTCCTGGCCTCAGATGCTTCCTGCTCCATCTCGGCACCATCTGAGCTGTTTAAAAGGTTCCTTGTGGGGGATCTAACGAGCAGAGGTAAATTCCAGTAATTCTCATTGCTTCTGGCACTGCTTGCAGCTCTCCAGAGAAAAAGAATCAGCAAGGGAGGCTGTTTCTGTGGGACAGTGGTGCTTGAACCCAGCCCAAAGCTGTGCTTTGTGCTGGTGTTTAACAGTTCATGGACATTCCGTTGCCTTTAACTGTATAGGAATTGCTCTCAGATTATGTTTTATGAGTTTTTTTAAATTGTGGCTCCAGGCTAAGGGAGATCATCTCTAGTGAAGAGCAGTTTCTTTAAAACTGGTGGGAAGATAAATACAAGCTCTGTTTTAAGATACTCCTGACTTTTTCATCCTTTTCTAAATTTAGTAATTAAAATATAGTTCCCTGACTTGAAGTTTTGCCTTCTTGTATTGACTGTTAAGTTCAAGTTACTTACAACTGAAATCTTAAGAAGGAATTTGCAATTGGGAATTATTATTTGGGTCAAATTGGGCATTGTGAATCACACCTTTGTTTATTTTATAGAGTCTCAAACAAGAGAATTAAACCTTTCCATACACACTGAAGAAGTTTCCAATAAATTTGTATTTTCCTTTCATCAGGGGAAAATGGCTTAACTGCGTATTTCAGCTATAAAATTGCACAGTGTGCTCTCTACAACTCTCTGAATTTATTTTGGAAACCAAAATTTAACTTATTGTTCAAGCCAGTTAATTCAGTAAAGTGGCAGAAAATTGAGTTAGGGGATGGGATCATGTGGTGAAGGAAGAGAGGGAATGGGAACTTTGTCTTCTGGCAGCAGAGCTCCCCTTGGCTTGCTGTTTGTCCTTAAATTGTAACCTTCAGTATCCGGGTTTGTTACAGCATTTCAGTTACTTTTTGAGCGTGCTGAAAGTTCATTTCCCTCTGAAATGGAAGCTCAGGAGAGTTGTGACAGGTGAAAATACTGAGGGTGCCATAATTCTTTATGTATTATTTTGAAAATACTTGCTTATTCCCATCTGGATGTGTTCTTGATTTCTCAATGATGCTGAACCAGGCTTTGGAAAGAATTGAGGCCCAAATAAAACAGAAAGTCCAACAGAATGAATTCATTCTGGTCTTCTAAAGAATTATTGTTGACAGCACAAGCAGGTGGGGGGATCAAATTTTCTAGAATTCACCTTACTAAAAAGCTTTAAAAATTTAATTGTAGAAAGTTTTATGCTTTACAATTTTGTGGAAAAGAGTGGAGCAATTTGCTGTCAGCTCTGTTTTCTTCATGACAGTCCCGTTGTGGCTTTGGTGTGAGATGGGCTGAAGTTCAGTGAAGCTTCGACTCTGGTTTTCATCTGCGTTTGCCATCAAAGCCTGCACATGGATTTTGTGGGTGTAGCCTGTTCTATTCCAGGGAAAGTGGTTGTTTTGAGGAGATTATCTGCATGTGTTTGTTTTAAGAATCATAATCAAAGGAGGAATGGAACTTCCTTTTTCCATTTGCTTGCATGTTACTGGTTTTTTTGGTAGAAATATGGTGTTGCCTGCTTTTCCCTGCTGCACACAACTCTTGGGGGAAAATCACCTTGTCCTTCATACAGTCCTACCATGGAGATTGCTTGGAGTTCCTGGGACATCCCACAGCACGAGGAGTTGCAGAATTACTCTGAGCACTGCAATTGCCCTGGTGGTGAGTGGATACTTCACAGCATGGCTGTGAAGACCACTGTTAAACCAAGTTCAGCTCCAAAGGAGTCATTTCCTCTTCCAGGGTGTGGAATTCAGGCCTTCCATGTCATTTGGCACATTAGAAGATGGGTCTGTCCTGTGGTGGTTCTGCCTTGGGGTCGAGTTGTTTACATGGAAACTCCAACAGCTTTTTCAGATTTTGTCAATTCTTACAAAAGAATTAAGTGAGATTTTTAATTGTGTTCCTGAGGTAGATGCTGGGAACATGTGTGTGGGTTTTTGGGTTTTGTTGGTTTTTCTTTTTTTAGCAAATCAAAGGAGAATTTGGTGGATTTCTGAATACTTTTATATCTGTCCCTGTTGTAAGAGTTTTAAGTGTCAGACTCTGGTTTATGCCTCTTGCATTCCAAGGTAAGAGGATGGATTGAATGACTTCCTGCCTCCCAGAATAGGCTATCCCAGCTCTGGTTCCTGCTGGCATTGGTCTGCTATTTTTGACTCACCCTTTTTTATAAAGCTGGGGTTGTGCATTGAAGTGATGTACTTTTATTTTTTTTGTTTTAGCTGTCTCCTCATGAACTCACAAGGGAAAAGAGTGAATGGGTTTGCTTATGTAAAGGATTAATTCTCTTTAGCTGAAGTTGTCCCTTGTGTCCTTCTGAATTTATTTTGTACTCATCAAAGTATATTGAAGAACATAGTAACAGTGAATAAAGTTAAATGTTACCAAAAAAAAAAATATTCCCCACCCAAAAAATGTTAACTGACTTGGAATGTTCTTTAAAAAGTTGGAGATGTTAAAGGCTCTTCTGAGGAAACCAGTACATGAAAACTTTCCTAAAAACTGTTAATATTAGATCAGCTTTTAAGAATTTGCTGTATGCTTTGACTAAATACCAGACACATGAGATCATAAGAGCCCTTAGTTTTAAACTGTATTCATTGCTTACATGAGTAATCACTGAGAAAAGTTTTTCAGGAAGCCTGAGTTATGGGATTTCTTAACTCTATAATGCCAAAATATTAATAAAAAATAATGTTGCAAAAGGTAGCAGTACTGTGGTTTGGTTTCTTGGATGTAACTAGTGAACTTAAGTTCTGCTGGCTGGAGTTAGAAAACGTTTTGTCAAGTTTTTCTGGGATCAATTTGCAAGTCCATTATTCTGCAGCCTGGCAAAGTTGACTATAGCAGATTTCCCAACACCCAGAATGGGAAGTTGGATGGTGTTTTTCAGGGAGCCACAGCCCAGCCACTGTCCTGGAGAGGAAGAGGGGTTTGATTTGCAAAGCTGTGCTGATGTCACAGGACTTTCACTTCTGGTTTGGTAACTGGAAGGAGTTGACCCGGATTTTATGCATCTATTAATATGCGTATGCATGCAAAAAGGGTTCTAAAAAAAGAAATCTGGATGATACACTGGAGGATAAAAGCTGCAAAAAGATACTGATGCTGGTCAGTGCTTGCTTTGAGTGGGAATGCTGCTGGCATTGAAACATGTGTAGTGTGGTCTTGGAAAATCTGAGGCTGGAACTCAGCCCCAGCCATCTGTGAGCACTTCTGGGTACAAATCCTCTCCCTTCTAAAGCCTGTTGACTTTTCTGGAGTTAGAGCAGAGTGACTCTGCACAGGAAGAGCTCCTTTAGCTTATTCCTTTAGGTCAGAAATAACAGCTGGCTGGAGGATTACAGACATTCTCCCAGTTCATAGGAAGTTTCTCAGATCCTCTGAAAGCGAGGCAGCTGCTGGTGGAAATCTGCTTGTAGGAGAGCTTGGGGAACCTGGTTTGGAGTCAGTGGTCCAAGAGTTCCACTGCAGCACAGCTGCAACCCTTAAGGTACTTGGAAAAAAACCCCAAAACCAGAAGAGAAGGGAAGACTTCCAATATACAGATAATATGACTGTTGTAAAAACAATGTTTTCCATGGAAATACACCCTAATGGGATGTCTGCACCATGGCTGGACGTACAAACAGTTCTGTGTTGTGTGCAGTGTGTTCACACATCCGTCGTGCTCCGGATGTGGCCGTGTGTGTGGAGGAAGAGGTGGCATTTCTGTGCACTCATTCCCCCAGTGCTCTATATTAGGGAGGAGGATTTCCTAATGGGTGACTTTATTGCTTGGAGCTTTAAGAGGAGATATCTGTGGCAGGAGATGCTGGGGTAGTCTACCCCGAGCAGTGTATTTTTGCAAATAATTGCATTTTACACATTTGCTTCTTTAGATGCTGCGTGGTAGAGGAGTGCCAAGTTTCCCTTAACCTTGGAACACACAGTTAAGTGTTGATGAAGTTAAAGACATTCCAAATAGCTAATTCTAGTGGACTTTTACATGTAATAAGTTTTCTTTATAATTCTTAAGCGTGGCTCATGCACAGCATATTGTGGGTGTACTAGCAGCTGTCAGAGGACTCATGATCTGATAGAAGAATTAGAGATGCACAATTAGGGTTTGTGCCATATGGCTTTTTTCCCCCTTTCCTAACACCTCATCATGAAACTACTTTTTTTGGTGTTGTGTAGCAGAGTAGCTGCCCAGTGAGTTGTTCTGTAAACCAAAGTTTTTCTGTTTGTCTTTTTCCTGTTTTTTTCAATACGTGACTTTGAAAATTCCTCTATAAATGAGATATCAATATTCTGTCTCACTTGAAGGAAAATTGTATTTAATGTGAGTTCTTTTCAGTGGTAGCAGTATGCTGGGGAATAGGATGTAGTTTGTGACTTTTGTATGGGAGAGGTAATTTCATGGTGGTTGTGTTGTCTTCGTTGTGCTGAATGTCTTCTCTGAGGTCCTGATTGTTAGTGATTGAGGCTGATTTGCACTCTGTAGCTGTGATTACCTGTCCTGAACCCCTAAAATTACTAAAAGTATTACTCCCTTCCCTCAATCCTGCAAATATTATTGCACGGGTCAGATAATAAACATACCTAGTGCTGTGAGGAACATAGGGGCTTCCTAAGCTGCCTTTTTGGTATTCATGTGCTGCAATTTCCACAGTATTCTGAGTTTCTTCTGGAAGCTGAGGGGCATCTGAACAATGAACAGAAGAGCTTGGAAAGCTGAGTGTTGACGTATTTAGTTTAATTGAAAATTAACTCATTTTGCTTCATTGCAGGCATTTGGAAATGCAAAAACAGCACATAACAATAACTCCAGTCGTTTTGGGAAGTTCATTCAAGTCAACTATTTAGAGAATGGTATTGTCCGGGGGTAAGTACAGGGTGAGCTGCTTCTGGGGGTGATCTCTGTGCTTTTAGGAACTGGGAAGCCTCTGTTGTATATAAAATGCTGCCTTGTTGAAGCTCTGCTCATGTGAGAATAGCTTGGTGCTATGGAGTTTAAAATTCTATAACTGAGCTTTGTGGAATTATCAGGTGATGCATAATGTTCTTACTTTGCTTACAACTGGATCAAATTAAGAATTTGCTGCTGCATCTTTACCATCGTGCTAAATGAAGGCTTTCTCATAACACCTGCACGGTTTCCATTTTGCATTTAAAAACAGAACATCTGAATGTTTAAGAGGAGTGGAGAGAAGTGAAATAGATTTGAGGAAGCCATTTTAAAGAAACAGCTTAAACACCAGTTAGAGAGATAAAGAAAGCTATAAAATTATTACTTTCCTTAATCAAAATTGTGTGCTTATGTGTGAAGGTAAAAACATGAGCAGTTCCATGCCTGCATTTGCTAGTCCTGAAGGACTTCGGAATGTCATAGGTGATCCCTGATTTTATGCTCCAATATTTCTTTTCTTTGGATCTTCTTATTTGCAATAACAGCAGCCCCTGGGAACTCTGTACCACCTTTGCTTTGAGTATCATTCTGAACAAATTTGACATATTTTCAGATCAAGTCACACTAGCTCAGGAGATTGGTGCAATTTGAATTCACTTGTTTTGTCTTCAGCATGAGAAAAAGGTGCTCAAACTGTGGCCTGGGTCATTGTATCCCTTGTCAAGGACTTCAGGTTGATATTTAGGAGGTTACTTTGTCACACTGTGAGGGGTTTTCTGTCTGGCTGGCTTCCATTCTAGGCTGACCTCTACACTGGCATAAAAATGTAGCAGATTTGGTGGGCTGAGAACCAGACAGTTACCTGGTGTGTTTTTGGGATCTTGTAGGCTTTGCACTCCTTGTTGGATGACAGTTGATCTCACAGGATAACACGTTGTTACCACTCTGTGGAGCTTGTTTCTGTTTACAATTTTCATCAGCACTTTCCCTGCTTTGTTTGCCTGTTGCCAGTTATCTCCACTAAACCCAAGCACTACAGATAGGTGTTCCTTGGGTATTCTCTTTGTTCCAGTTACAATGTAGGGCCTACTGAAATTCATGGTTTACATTTAAGGTAGTGGCTAGGCTCTTCTCTTCTATATTTGAGTGCAGATCACATTATTTGAACTCCCTTGGCAGTTGGTGTCTGATGTTTTCTGAGGTCTTGTCTTTTTGCCCTCATTCTTGTTTCATTTTCATTTGTGGCTCCTTAGGGCTGTTGTTGAAAAATACCTGCTTGAAAAATCTCGTCTGGTTTCTCAAGAAAAAGATGAAAGGTGAGAGATAAATACAGTTTTCCAAGAGAGTTATAATCAATGGAATAGTTTAAGAGCATCTGAATTACATAGAATAAAAGAAAAAACCACTGTATTTTCATGAGAGAAATGTATTGACTTTGCAGGAACTACCATGTCTTTTATTATTTGCTACTTGGAGTCAATGAGGAAGAGCGTAAAGAATTTCACCTCAAGCAACCTGAAGATTATTTCTACCTCAACCAGGTAATCTGTGACAGGGATTTACCAATGCCTGTCATTCAATGCATTGATAAGGGCTGTCTTTGTGTTTTCTCAAAGAGGAAAGGAAGCAGAACAGATTATACTTGCTTTCTTGTGATGTTTGGGCTTCATTCTTTGCCTTTAATTTTGAATTTCTCTTCACAGCATAACTTGAAAATTGAAGATGGGGAAGATCTCCAACATGAGTTTGAGAGATTAAAACAAGCCATGGAGATGGTTGGCTTCCTTTCAGCAACAAAGAAACAGTAAGTAGAATTCTTTAAGCTTTTGTTACTGGTAGTTTATGTCCATGAATTGCACGAGCTGTTGGGATGACACCTAGTTCTGTAGGGAGTGAGGAGAGCTGAGTGTTTGAGGGCTTACAGATGAATTCTTGCAGTAGAATTAGGTCTGCTAACCTGTCATAATGAATTCTCTGGGAAAAATTCTTACAAAATTCAATTTCTCTTCCTCAGGATTTTTTCAATACTTTCAGCTATTCTTTATTTGGGCAACGTCACATACAAGAAAAAAGCCACAGGCCGGGATGAAGGGTTGGAAGTGGGACCCCCTGAAGTGTTGGACATTCTTTCCCAGCTGTTGAAAGTAGAGTATTTCTCTTTAGCCTTAATGTTTGATACACTTGTTTGTCATGTCACCTCAGCATTTCACTTGGATAACCCAGTTGCTGTATCTAAATCTCCTTTATCTTCCACAATATTTCTCTTATGGGAGGGGAAACAGATGAAACTGGTGAAATTATTGGGGTTAGAGGTGGAATATAACCTATAGCCTGGAAATAGAATTTGTTTACTCACCAGTCACAGAGCTGAGCAAGATTAGATTCAGTGTAGGTGTGTTCTTTGCCACCACAGGGAAACACCTGAATGTAAACACAATCATCTAAAGAAGTTGTTGGACTTGTAAAGCTATTGATGGATGATAAATGTGGCTGTTGTTAAAGAGCTTGGACTCCTCTGAGGAAGTTGTGTGTCCACTGCTGCTGTTAAGTTACTCAGTCAGGAGCTTGATGGTGACAGCAACTCTTGTTTCTCTTGTTTTGAAGGTTAAACGAGAAATCCTGGTAGAAGTGCTAACAAAAAGAAAAACTGTGACTGCTAATGATAAGCTTATTTTGCCATATAGTCTCAATGAGGTGAGTAAAAGGGCACTCGTAGAGTGATTTTTAATAACTGAAACTTGCCTTTTTGGTTTAAAAAAGCTATTATGTACACTTTCAATTTTGTGAGGGGTAGTTGGAAAGTTAGAAGTTTGCATTAAAGTCAAATTGTGGGTTTGTCTCTGCTGGGGTTGTAACCCGTGAGTGACGCTGGTTTGAAACAATTTTTTTTTTTAAATAAAGTTCTGAACATTGTTTGATCTGCAGGCGATAACAGCTCGTGATTCCATGGCAAAGTCCTTGTACAGTGCTCTGTTTGATTGGATTGTTCTGCGAATCAATCATGCACTTCTTAATAAGAAGGACATGGAGGAATCTGTTACAGTAAGTCTCTCACAAAACCAAGTCTTCGCAGGCAGTTGTGTATTGGGACCTAAGAGAGGATGTGTTCTGGTATCTGGGATAAATTTTGGTTCTTCTCAAGCCCATGATGAATCTCCTGGTAGTATTTAATCATCTCTGCTTTCACAATAGACAGAACTATTAAATATTTCAAATCTTTCAGCACAGACTGCAGTGCTTTCTGCACTGCTCTGTTGGGGGTTAGGGCACTGTATGACAGATTGTTAATTAGATTTCCATGTCTTCTTTTAGTGTCTGTCCATTGGTGTACTTGATATTTTTGGATTTGAAGATTTTGAAACCAACAGTTTTGAACAGTTCTGTATAAATTATGCAAATGAGCAACTTCAGTATTATTTCAATCAGCACATTTTCAAATTGGAACAGGTAAGAAACAAGAGTCACTGAAGTAAAACCTTTTTTTATCAAGTGCTTATGTACTATGCAAACTTAGCCTCTATTCTGCAAAACCCCATGGCATAATTGCTTGAATATTTCTGGAAGTCTTACTTTTTCATTTCTTCTTTCATTATTGCCTGCTATTGTACTAATGGTAGTGGGGTCTTTCTTCAGAGGGCTGGCACTAAGTTTCTGCTTGATGCAAAGACTAAGACAACATTCAGCTGATCCCAGACAGAAGTGAGCTGAAACTGTGGACTTTGATATCGAAAGTCTGTAGATGAGGGGTTTGATTCAGGTATTTTTGTTCTAATGGTAGGGAAACCATTTCTCTCATTTTTATCAGTTTGTAAGTATTTAATACCAGTTTTTGTTGCTTCTCCCACCTGCCTGCATTCAGGGGATACTGGCAGGAGTTCTGAAATCCTGATATTACTGGCATATGTTGATTTACTTGTTTGCAGATGGTATCATCTGACAGAGCACTTTGAGTGCTGCAGGAGCCAACAGATCCTGTTTCTAGACTGGGCTTTGGAGGGGGGTTTGCTCTAGACCTGGGGGGTTTTGTTCTGCTTTGTGCAGAAATGTGGTTCTCAGGTCACTCTGCTGAAAGAAGTCATTCTGTAGTATGTGGTATTTTGTCAGCAACATGTACATAACTTAAAGCGAGCATTTTAAAGAAAATAAAATTACCAAACATCCAAATTTTGTGTGTAAACACAATGTTGGGGTCCCTGTTTTATGACAGAACTGACTCTCCAGGCTGGCCAGAGTAAATAGTTACATTGTCTTCTTTTTTTTTTTCCTAATGCCATTTTTCCAAATAAGCTTAATCCTTGAATGACCCATTTCCTGTATCTCTTGTAGCCTGAGGGCCCTCAGGGGGATCTCTATATTTTTTAAAGAAAGGCTTTTTTGTCTGTGGAAAATGGCATTTCAGTTCTGTAACACGGCGTGCACTGAGCAGTCTGTGTTGGGCAGACTGAATTCTACCTACTTAAAAATAATGCATTTCTCATCATCATCATCTAGAACACTGAGAGGTGCTCTTTGTTAAGCATAAAACTTATTCAATTTTCTGTGTGATGCTTATTTTTTACTTTAATACCTTATAATTAGCTGGTTTCCTGTGGGTATTTACAGCATGAAGAAAATCAGATATTTTGGTTCTGTATCTTAGTGGGAAGCTTGTCCTGTTGAGCATTTGATGCATCGTCACTTCAGCAGAAGGGCTTCGTGTTCCCTTGTCAGAGAGCTCCAAATTTTCTGAGCCTAAGCAATATCCATTGCTTCCCTGGGGAAGTTCTGGTGCTGATGTTGTGTAGGGCTTCACTGCCTGTTTTGAAACTTCTGTTATTTCATCTGACAGTGCAATTTGAAAATTCTGGAACTTGATATTAACTATTTCTCATTTCCAATAATAAAATAATTATGGAAGAGAAAAATAGATTAAACTCCTCTAATATGTGTCTACCCAAGGTTTTACTGGAATCCTATAGATGTAGTGTCTAGCTCCAGGGTCGTAGGCTGCTGATTCCTGGGAAGGCAGAGCACAGCAGAACATTCCTTTCACTTCTTTGGCTTTGAAATAGTTTTACCCCAGACATGCACTCTTGAGTGACGTGCCTGCACGGACCTTTGATCCGCACCACTACGCCTGTTCTTCTGTTCTTATTTATAAATTTTCCTTATTTTTATCTCTGTTGCCTGAACTAACAAACTCCACTGCTGTAGCTGTTCAAGGCTGTGTTTGAAGCACTTAGACCACAGGACATCAAAGGTCAGGGCACTGTACTGATAAGGGATTTTCTTGAGCTACACAGGAGGAATATAAGAGTGAAGGGATCACTTGGCACAATATTGACTATACTGATAATGTGGCCTGCATTCACTTAATCAGCAAGAAGCCCACTGGCCTCTTCTATCTTCTGGATGAAGAAAGCAAGTAAGCAACAAACATCTTCTGGAAAAATGTGTGTGGCAGGGAGGAGGGAAGGACTGTGAAAGGGAACAGAAATAGAGCATTGGAAAAAGGAGAGGAATGTTGTGGGAAGCAAAGGGTCATTTATGACTATGATTTACACTGTAGTTTGCTTCTAATGACTCCAGTATAGTGGTGACATAAATTGATGCTAAAACTGGACTTCGGCTTAAGCGAACTTAGCAGCTTCCGTGTTTACGGTTTACCATGGAACTGCAATTAAAGTCAAATGCATGTCTGTAAGTCTTTGGAACATTAAGTAGCAAATGTGGTAAACAGTTAACGTGGTGCTAACTAAAGCTGGCTGGTGAAGTGGGAGGAAACACTGACATACACTTGAAACCTCAGAATATTCTGCTGTGTGTGGAGCTGTGTGTGGTTTGGGTCCAGAAATTGAGCCCACCTTTAAAATTCAAAGCAGGTGTAGAGATCTTGAATGATTAATACTTTCCACAAGGATCAATAGGTGTTCACTCTGTCACCTCAATAAACATGCCTGTGTTTGAGAAATAGCTGACCTCTTTTGTTTTGTATTCCCAGTTTTCCACATGCCACCAACCAAACTCTGCTTGCAAAGTTCAAACAGCAGCATGAGGAGAATAAGTTTTTTGTTGGAACCCCAGTGATGGAGCCTGCCTTTATTATTCGCCACTTTGCTGGGAAAGTGAAATACCAGATCAAAGTAGGTTATAGATAGCCACAAAAAAAACCTTTCCTTGCCTTTCTGAGTGTTTTTTGTCAGGGTGTAGAAAATTTTCTGGGAATGGGCTGGATCAGAAGGGTTCTCAGAGGTACTTGGGATTTGGTTTTTGGGTGGTGGTGTGGGTTGGAAGGTAACACCCACTATAGTGAGAACTGTCTGGAGGAATGAGTTATTCCTAATCACCAAGACATAGAGAGCTTTCCCTAGAGCTCGCCCTTCAATGTGCCTGTGTTGCAGGATTTCAGGGAGAAGAACATGGATTACATGAGACCAGACATCGTGGCCTTGCTGCGCGGCAGCGACAGCGCCTTCGTGCGGGAGCTGATCGGGATGGACCCGGTGGCCGTGTTCCGCTGGGCCGTGCTGCGCGCCGCCATCCGCGCCATGGCCGTCTTCGGCGAGGCCGGGCGCCAGAGGGCTCAGAAAACTGCAGGTATGGCCTGGAAAACTGCACCTGTGGCCTGCAGAACTGCTCTGAGGACGCTGAGCGCTCTACAGTTGTTCTGCTGGCAGAACCAGTTCGTGGCAAAACCTCCTCAAGCAGACGCGGTGTTCGGTACTGAGGGCAAACCGACTGGTGAATGTGTTGTAACGTTCACTCTTGGAGGAGATGGCCGCTGCTCTGCCTGAGGTCATTCAGCTGTCCTCCTCCTGTCAGTGCAGCATTTCCAGCAGGCTGGGCCAAGTTTGAAGTCCTGTTGGTAAAAGTTGGTAAAGACTAGTAAGCATTCTCACCTTATCACTAGTTTTGATCTTCTTAGGCCTCTCTGAAATATCAAATGAGTATTCAGGATTAACTACTAACTTTGAGCAGCTGCAATTTCCTTTCTAGTAGAAGGGAGTTTTAAGAAGCAAAGTGCTCTAGCTTGATAAAGTACTAAATGAAAACTCCAGGCCCTTGGATAGATATTTTGCTGGTGGGATTTTGGGGTTTTTTTGTCTGCTCATACCTTTGTCAAAATGCAATGTTTTGGTTATTTCCTAACAGGAGTGGTACGTCAAGGACCCAGAGTTCCCCTTGGAGAACTCCAGAGATCAAACACACCAGTAGAAAAAGTTTATCGGTGAGAAACACGTCCTTAACCTCTACAGGGAAAAGAGCTGAATTGCTGAGTTGGATTTTCAAATATCAAATGTCAACTAGATCTTTCCACAAGGAGAGCAAGTTTTATTTCTTCTGTCTTGTTTTCTTTGGCCTTTTTAATACTATCAAAACAACACTCTAGCTTGTTTTATGTAAGAGCCAATGCTACCACATGCTGGGGACAGCCTCAGTTCCATTTGCCACTGGGTTTTTGAGTTTGAGTTTTCTGTGCTTGCTGTGTGTTGCTTCTAGCATTGTGTGCCCCTCTGCAGCCAGTCTGTGTCACTGAAGGGGGCAGAGGAGCAGTTGTGGTTTTTTGCAGCCTTATGACATGAGTGGGAGGCAGGGCCAGTCCTACAGAACTGCCTCCGTGTGTAGCTCTGTGGGGAGATTTGCCCTTCCATGGATATTTAGGCTTTATACGTGTTCCTTTTGCAGCCGCTCAGTGCTCGATTTCTCATTTGATTGTTCTGAGGATTTCGATATAAATGCTTTTCAAGACATCATTTCTTTTTGTGAGAACAAGAAGTAAGTAGCAATAGGCCTGAACTCCCAGGCCAGGGAGGCACATTTCCAGGACAGGGTGGCTTTCTGAGCGTGCTCTGGGTGACAGTGAAACCATGGAGCACTTAAAGTAGTGACTTCATGCTGCTCCCTAATTACTGCATCCTGGACAGCCTCTGTCACTTGGGGCAGCTAAGAACTAAAGATCCAGTTTGGGTGAAAGGATTGGTCACAACGTAACAATCTGTTTCCTTGGCAAATCTTAAAACAAATCTTGATATTCAAAAGAGTTCAGAGGTACCAAGAGAAGCAACAACCCTGTGTAATAATGGTGCTGCCTCTTTGAGCAGCTCAGAATGGGGAGAGCATCTGACAGTCAGAAGTGATTCTTACACTTCTGTTATTTTTGGTTTGTGCCTCTCTGGAGAGTAAAGAAGGTAAGTTCTGTGCCAGGACACAGCACTTCACAAGCACGGTGCATGCTTAAAGAATGGAACCTGCCACAAATTAGGGACCATCCCAGGCTTACTTTGAAAAGCTAAACATGAGTAAGTTTGAAATGAAAATGAAAACCAAAATTTCTTCAAGTATCCCTCTAATAGCTAGTTTATAACTTACTTTTCTGATGGAAGCCTGTTTAAGTAGCCTCATTTTAGTAGTCAAATCTACATATAAAAAATTTTACTGTTGATTATAAAGAAGCTTATATCTATCTGAAAAGCCTACTTGGCTTAAAAAAAGGGTTCCCTGCCCGTTAAGCGCATTTGCTAAATTTCCCTCCGTTTTCTGAATTGATGGCTCAAGAATGTACATTTAAAGGTAGAATTAGAGAGTGAGTTTAGTATGACACCCTGACAATTAAATTTTGGGGCACTGATGGTGTAGAAAGTGCTGCCTTGTCATCAAAATCATTCATGTTTAGGAAAAAGTAGCCTGGGATTGACCTGCTACAGCTTGGAGCACACTTGGTGATGGATTCTTGTGGGGTTTTAACTCCTTTTTTCCCCCTCTCTCACGGCTGTGTGTCTCTGTTTGCCACCTGTGTGTTGCTGTGGATCCTTTTAGAGACATGCATGAACAAATCATCGCCAGCATTAAAGGACTGCCCTGGCAGGGTGGGGATCCCTGCAAGCTGCTTCGGTCACTCAGTCGGCTGCAACACCGCTCCCACTTCCTGTGAGTCCTGGTGCTCTGGGGTTTGCTTTGAAAGTGCAACAAGAACCAAGCACTTACTCCAGTCCCTAGAAATGATACTTGTCTTGTGAAAAAAATCTAAACAAGACAATTAAAAATAAAACATGTCTTCTACAAATAGGCAATAAGGAACGCTTTGTTGCTTCATTGCATTAACCAAAAGTTAAATCTGCTTCTCATGTAAACCTGCTTTAAACCCCAAGTATGTAGTAGGAACTTGTTGTTGCAAAATATTCAGTAGTGAGATCTCTCACAAATAGTTTCCTGAAACTCAGGGTGCTGATGGGTGGATATATTCCTGAGTTAAGAGTCTTTACATGTGCAGTTCTATTCATGTGGTAAGAAAATGAATCTGTGCTCTGTTGTATAATAAGTAAATGCAAACTGGGAGGCACAGAGCTGGAACCTGCCTTATATCACAGAGTTAACATGCTTAGAATCAGGAGCATGTGAACTGCAGCCTTGTTTCTGAGAGCTTCCACTTCCTCACCTCGTGTGTGTGGGTGAGAGCTGTGCCCAAAGTGTAGTGCTCAGACATTCCAGAGTTCCTCAGTGGGGTGCTGGGACAGGCCCTGTCCTCCTGGGGGCAGTTAGGTTCTTCCGCAAGGGTTCTGGTGCAAACAGCTGTAACTTCTGAATCAAGCATTTTTATTTGATAATGCCTTTGTGCTATAATGAGACTGGAATGACTGTACAGTTGCCAAAGAGAATAACTCACACTGCAATAGTCTGTGCAACATGCAGTTTGGAATAGCTTTAACTTCAGAGAAAATGTTTCACTTCTGAAGGCTTCCAATACCTACAGAGCTGATTTAAGAAAAAAAAATTTGTTCTTGTTGCAAAGCAGTTTGCAGTTCTTGCATTGATCACTTGTAAAAGATGTGCATGAACACACCCTGGTGCTGTTGTGCTCATTTTCTTCTGTCCTTCATCGTGCCTCATAAATTGCACCAACTTATGGCTTGCTGAAATAATCAAAAATCATTTGTATTGTTTTCTTAAATGATCTTTAATATTTTAACAGGAAAAGTAGAGGTATCAAGCAAAAGCAGATCATTCCCAAGGTAAAGTTATTCAGAAAATTTAGATTTCTCTTGGTTTGGGTTTGGTTTTTTTTTTTTTTGTACTGTGAACTTCATTTTGATTTTGACAGAACTCACTTCAGAAAATACTGTTTCATAGTATAGGGAAGTTATGTTATTTATCCTGACAAGCGAGAAAGTAGGTAAATGTTCACCTTTATAAGGAATTGTTAAACAGGAATAAATTGTAAATTGGCATCTGTTTAATTAAACTGGAGATGCCATAAATGCATAAAGTCACTTCAAGTCAGGGAAGACAAATGCAGTGATTATGTGATTCCCCTCGTTCACCTTACAATCTTGGGATAGGGAAATGGAAGAGTTTCACTCTTAAGAAGTGCTTTGGTCCAAAATAGAAATAATCATGAAAAGTAACATGCCATTGAATGTGGAACTCTGGTAGCTGGTTTCATTCTGACTCATTGCAGACAGAAATATTTCCTTTTTAGTTAAGAGAGCTGCACTTAGTTGATTATGAAAACTTTCTTTTAGAACTTGCTGGACTCCAAATCTCTGAAGCTCATAGTGAGCATGACTCTGCACGATCGAACGACCAAGTCCCTTTTGCACTTACACAAGAAGAAGAAACCCCCCAGCATAAGTGCCCAGTTCCAGGTAGGTGACACCTGTGGTGCAGCCTGACCTCGGAGAATAGCCACTCCTGGTCTGGTCTAGGCTGGTCTTGCTTGGAACATAAAGTGGTTTTTATTTGTGATTTGTCTGAAGTGAGGTTATTGCTTGATTAAAGTCAGAGTACATTTCAAGACTCCCCTTATGCTATGAAATGTGTTAGTTCTCTGTACTGGTCAGCCTCATCCTTGTCTGCAGATCTAGTGCTGCTATTAGAGCATATGCAAACCCTGCTTTAAATTCCCTTGAGAAGATCTAAAAGCAAATACCAAACACAGGGATGTGCTGTGCAATATGGGAGGATCTGTGTGTGGATGTTGTACAGCCAGCAGATCTGACACAACCTAATTCCTGAGGCAGAAGCTGTACTGCCGTCAAACACCACCCAAAATGCCGATATCTGAAGAAAAACTTTTCTGAATGTTTCATTTTAGACTTCACTTAACAAGTTGTTGGAGACGCTGGGTAGAGCTGAGCCATTCTTCATCCGTTGCATCCGCTCCAATGCTGAGAAGGTGAGGCTGCCTTAGAGCTCAGCTGGCTGCTGAGGCTCCAGGGCCTTGTAATCTCTCTCTTCCAGCTCGTTCCCTGTCACTCTGTGCAGGTGCTGTCCCTGCTGAGAGCAGCTGGGCTCCTCAGGCACTCACTGGCTGCTTTCTGCTGCTGTCTTTCAGAAGGAGATGCTGTTTGATGAAAGCTTGGTGCTGCAGCAGTTACGGTACACTGGCATGCTGGAAACTGTGCGAATCAGGAGGTCTGGCTACAGTGCCAAATATACATTCCAGGTATGTTGGGAACTGGAAGTGGGTCATGCTCTCAGAGATACCTGCTCTCTTTGGATGTATTTCCTCAGACATGTTGCCTCAGTCTTGTGTGTCTCTTTGTATGAAGCTCATGACTACTTGGGATGAGCTGTGAAAATTCATTGTAGTTCTGAGAGGGCCTGCTGGTAAAAAGCTGCGATTAAACTCTTGTGTGAGTCAGCTGCCAGTAAGTTGTTCCTGGTTGCATGGAGGAAAGCATCCTGAGTGCAGTCAGTCAGTGCTGCACAGTATGGGAATGTTTTCTGTAAAACACTCTGTGTGTGAAGGTTTAGAGGTCACATACAGGTGATCTTTCCCATTCACTGGAGGCTGACTGAAGCCTGCATTTTACATGGTAGGAAAAATAGCTCCGTTTGGAGTGAGAGGTAAGTACTTTCAGATCCCTGTAGCTTAAATGTCTTAAATAGATTTCTGTTTTAAAGCTAAAACTCTGAACTTGTGAGTTGTCTTCTAACTTTGGTCTCTTGCTCTCTCTGCTTTTTACAGGAATTCATAGACCAATTTCAAGTGTTACTGCCCAAAAATGCCAAAGCCTCCAAGGAAGATATTTGTGCTTATTTGAATAAACTAAAACTGAATGAAAACTACTATCAAATAGGGAAGACCAAGGTCTGTAAAATTTTATGTAAGGCATTAAGAAACACTGATGTACAGTGCAAAATTCAGTGCAGTTCATTTAGAGGTGTTACTCTGCATTCTGTACTTAAATTAGCTATTTTAACTCTTGCAAGTAGTGACACAGAGGTTGTACTTGCCTCTTTGGTTTTGATGCCAACCTGTTTTCTTGGCTACAGTACAAATCTCTATTATATGGATATTATTTGGGAAATTGTTGCTATTGGCGTTTGTCAAACAGATCAATGTTCTTATTTTAGAAGGGTTCTGTGATTTCAAGGCTGTAAGGACAGTTGTTGTTAGAATCTAAACTCTGAAATGTTAAAGGACTTTAATTTTTTGGGCAAGGTGTCAGCCAAGAAGGTTTGGTGCAGTGAAAAGCTTTACCATTATCTTGTTATACCTCCAGTGGGGCTGAAAGGCTGCTGTTAACTGCTTCTTGATGAACTTCTTTTAACTGAACAGGTTTTTATGAAAGAGGCTGAACGGCAGATACTACAGGATACACTACACAAAGAAGTGATCAGGAAAATCATCCTCCTTCAGAGCTGGCTCAGGATGGTTTTGGAAAGGAGGCGCTTTCTCAGGACACGCCAGGCAGCCATTGTTTTCCAGGTATCTTTGAGAACTGCCAACCTTGTTTTCCTAACAAACAAACAGACTCTGTCATGTAACACTCCCCACGTTGAAGCAGCCCTCCCTCACTTCAGACACCTCCCTTCCAGGCCTGCTGGCGTTCCCGCTGTGTCAGGATGGCTCTGCAGAGGAGCAACGCTGCCGTGGAGATCCAGGCGGCGTGGAGACGGTACCGCGAGCGGAAACGCTTCCTGCAGCACAGGAGGAGAGTTTGTGTCCTGCAGGCCCTGGTCAGAGGGTACCTGCAGCGTAGGAGGTAAAGGGGAAGGAGCAATAGGACACGAAAACATCCATTTAACCACCTGGCTACTTGGCTTCACTGCCAAGCTCAGTTCCTGTGTGATGGGTTGACTTAAACAGCTCAGTAAATTGTTGTCCAGAGAAGCTGTGGCTGCCCCATCCCTGGAAGTGTCTAAGGCCAGGTTGGATGGGGCTTGGAGCACCCTGGTCTAATGGAAGGTGGCCCTGCCCATGACCGGGGAGTTGGAACAAAATGATCTGTAAGGTTCCATTCAATCCAAACCATTCTGGAATTGTATGACTTGAAAGATCGTTATTGCCACATGATATTTCAGTCAGTATCAAGTGGTCAGTGGTGTGTGGACACTGGGTAAGTCCTCAGGACTTGAGCTTTATGCAGCTGAGCTGCACTGATGCTGCCAGTCCTGACAAGCAGACACCACTGGGACTGTAGGGGTACTTAGGGTCTGCACTGGTATTTGGGCTGCATTTAAGCAGCTGGTAAGTTTTTTTGGACCCCTGGGCATTAAGTATTTGTGGTTTTGTCTTAATTCTTAACAGATATCAGAAAATGGTTGTAGAAAGGCAGAAAGCTGAAGAAAAGCAGAAGGAAATGCAGGAAGATGAAGACAAAGAGGATGATACAAGCAAGGATGAGCAGAGTGAGCCACCAACAGATGAGCTGCCTGTGACACACGAGTCAGAGCTGGATCAAGCTGTGGAGGGTGAAGATCAAGCTCAAAATGAACAAGATGAAAACCTGAGCTCGTCTGAGAAAGCCGCATTACCCCAGAAGAACGCGATGGAGAGCTCGGAGAAAGTGACCAACAGCCGGGAGAAGCGGGAATCCCGTCGGCAGAGGGGGCTGGAACACAATGACTTGCAAAACAAGCATGTCCTTTTGTCCTTTGAAGGACCATCTTCATTGTGCCATGAGCAAACTGTTTCTGAAGAGGCCCTGGAAACTGTTCCAGTGCCAGAGAAATCCACAGCACAGGAAGAGAGTGTCCTTCAGGGAAGCAGTGAGGAAGAGAAAAGTCCAAGTGAAGAAAAAGCTCTTTCAGACATTACACCATCAAGTGAGATAAAAGGAAGTGGTTCTGTTCCTGAGCAACCACCTGGAGCAGAAGCAGAGGACATGGCAGCTGATAGGACAAAAACAGAAGGGAGTGAAAATAACCAAATAAAAGGCAGCCAAAGCTTTAACTGCCCTGAAAGGCCAACAAATCTTGCACTGAATCTTCATAATACAGTGTCTGCCACTGAGAGCTTTCAGAGTTCTGCTGAATGCTGGGCAGATAAAAACAAACGTGTGGGTCAGAGGGCAGCCAAAGACCTGGATAGTCCCACTTCTGCAATCCAGAGATACGTGGATGACCCAGAGAAGCTAAAGCACAAGAGAGAGAAGTGGAAAGGGAAGAGACAGTCTGATGTTGGTCAGAATGATGTGCTGAGTCAGTCTTTGGATGGAAGGATACGTGTGGATAAGTCTCCTCAGGATGAGCTAGAGTAAGGGCAGCTTCCTTTTTTTTTTTTTTTTGTTTAACTTTACAGAAAACAGATCTCTGTAGTGTTTAAAAACAGGTGGAGAACTCCTGAGAGCCTGTACATCTGGGCCATGTTATGGGAGCAAATGGAGCTATGAGCAACTCCTGCTTTTCCTTGGCTCCCAGTCCTGCAGTGAATCTGTATGGGCAGAATGTTTTCAGAAGCTCACAAAAGATACAAAGCCTGCCTGGCTGAATTAAAATGGACAGTCAGGGCTTTAGTTGAAATAGTGTCTGGAGTTTATTTTCATGTGTCTTTTATCCATTGAAAAGAAGGTTTTGGTGACCTGCAGTTTGCAAGCATCATTCCTCTGATATGGCAGGAAATGTAACATTCCCATGGTTTTTTACTTCTCCAGTTCATTTTGCATTTAAAAGTGAATTGCAAGGGCTGATCAGTTCTGTCTAAGATGTAGCATTGATATGTGGGTTATTTTAAAAGTGGTAAATATGAAGAGGCCACAGACTTTATTAAAATATATATTCTGAAACTCATCTTACTACAGGAAGAAGGGGAGTTCAGCTTCATTAAGTGATCTCTCAACACTGGCCCAGGCTGTTGCCATGAATCAGGTACTGATGTGATTTTGTGTATTTATACTTACTTTTCATTGTTTATAAATATTAAAGATTTGTGAATAATTGTCTGTAGTGTGTTCTGTATTTCTGTGTTCCTTCAGGTTGATTTTTTTTTTTTTGCTTGAAACAATCATCAGCAAATATACAATAATTTGAAGACTTAATTTTTAATAAACAGATCCTTGATCAAAGCATTAAATATACTTGGATTTTATATCAGTAAGCTAATACCTTTTGGGTAAAGTGTTTTGTCTTGATGAAGCAAACTTTCTTCCACCATTCCAGTTTTTAAAACCATTTAAAGAATCTATGCCACTCAATATGCAGTTTTTGACTCTTCCCCTCTCTACTGTAGCAATCACCAGATGCAACAGAAGAAGAAAAAGGCAACAAGAAATACCCTGTGCAGAAGAAGCCCAGTGACCACTTCCCTACCTTGGATGTGGCCATTCCTGTGCAGCCAATGAGTCAGCAAGTAGATGCCAAGTATGTGTTGTGTGTCTGGCCTGTCTTTGAGAAAATGAAAAAAAAAAAGGAAGTTTTTCCACTGGTACTTGAATTGGGCACCTTGAGACTGTGATTGTGGGGGGGCTGGTGTTGGCATCAGCTACATGAGTGGCTGTGTTCCCACTTTGTGTTGCTCTGAGCGTGGTACCTGACCCTGCTGAGAAACAGATTCCCTGCTTGGTGCAGAACGCTTGTCTTGGAACTGGTTCTTTTTAAAATGAGAACCAACTTACAGCTCAGACCAAAGGTTCGTGTAGTGTAACACAATACCAAGAGAAAAGCTGCAGAACCCAGCAAGCATGTCATGCTGCTTCCCAGCTTCTGGCATTCTGCAGCCCAGGCACTTCAGGAGCCAGAACTGATGTTTTGGATATGTGATGTGTTGTCTCTGTGTGTGCTGAAGGTAGTGCTCTAATCTTGGAAATACCAGAAAGTCCAGGTGTGCTTTCACGTTGTCTCTCCTTTTTTGTGCTGCTCAGTTTTTCTGCAGGTTCAGCCTTAAATATTCCCAACAGAGGTGAATCCTGTTGTGGGTTATTGTTAAGAGCCTGTTCTTGTAGCAGAGCCAGCTTCCATTACTAATGGAACAGACTTGTATCTGCTTTTGTATTCAGGTCTGCTTTTAAAAGTCCCTTGCGTAGACTTTTGGGGAAAAAACCAGACAAGAAAATTCCAAAGGAGAGTCCTGATGTGATTGAGGAAGGAGATGGCCTCTCCCTTGTATCTTGTGTCCTCTTTCCAGACACAGGAGGAACCCAGAAAGTTTCAGAAGGTGAGTTTGGGTGATTGAACCCTTACCACGGTGTGTCTTTTCTGTGAGGCACCAAGGAAACAAACACTGCAGAATTCAGTCGTGCTGCTTGAATGTACAAATGCTTTTCTTTGCCAGGTTCTTCGGGGCAGCCAGGCCGTCCCCAGGCCGGGGAGCGCCATGGGAAGGAGAGCAGTAAAGCCAAGAAGAACAGAACCATAAAGATCAGCAAGATCTCGAGCGTGTCTCAGAACTGGCGCGCGTCCATGGTCCGGGAGATTGCAAATGCCAACGAGCTGAAACACCTGGATGAGTTCCTCCTAAACAAGGTACAAGGCTCCCAACCGTGATAAAATTCAAGTCTTTGCTGACCATTTGTGTGGAATTTTAAAGCCTGCTGTTCTAGGTGCCAGTTTGTATCATAACCTAAACCAAAGGGGAATTGATTGGATGGTTTGACTGAGTTAGGTCTGTATTAGGGCCCTTCCTATTCTTTTCTTTAAGTCTCTGAATAATTAGATTACATTAAATACGCAGGGCATTCATTGTAGTTCTTTATTTGTTTTCCAGTGAGTGGGCAGCAAAAGTGTTAAAAAAGAAGCATGAGTTGTAAGGAAACAAAGAGTTCTCTAAAGCCGAACTACCTGATTCTCCTATTTTGTATCATCAGCACGGTGCACATTGTTTTAAATGATTGGGATAGTCATAGATGACTAAGCTCAGCCACTGAAGCTTAGCTCTGCTTGGATGTTCTTGTTCTAACAAAATCTGATGCAGATGTGTTTGCTTTCTAGATCAATGACTTACGCTCCCAGAAGTCTGGGGTTGAATGTTTGTTTTTTGAGGCCACAGAAAAGTTCAGAGGAAACATCAAGACCATGTACTCTGCTCCTGTAAGTAATAAGTCTCAATAAAGGAAAGTTGGCAGGCAATAAATGAATTGAGTGTGAAGGTTAAAGGCTTAGCCTGCAGCTCTTTAACAAAGCAGTTCAGCAATTCTTAGCCTAGAATTCAAAGCTGAATGTTAGACTCATTTTACAGTTCTGCTGTAATCTTAAGCAGGCTGCCTTCATTCCCTTTTCTCATTCACTCAGCCATAAATTTATTTTTAGAAATGGATGGATTTTGCTGTCTTCAGCCTCTTAATGCTTCTGTGTTTAAACACCACAGAGAGGTGCCAACAGCTTTTCCAATATTCTTCTGACACTGCCTTGTCTCAGCCAAGTGCTGTTGGACAGTGCAGGAGGGAAGTGTGTTAACTTGTTTCTGTCATGGGCTGTTATCTTTGACTTTGATCACGGCTGTGCTTTCTCACCCCTGAACTTAAGTACATCAAAATATGAGATTCTCTCTACAGTATCAAAAAAGAATGTCTTACGAGTATTTTTCCTTCTCTAGAATGGACAAATCCATGTTGGCTACAAAGATCTGGTGGAAAATTACCAGCTCCTAGTTACAAACCTGGCCAAAAAAAGGGAAGAGAAAGAAGTCAAACTGGTTTTGAATCTCTTTCAATCCCTTTTGGATGAATTCATCAGAGGATATACAAAGAAAGAGGAATCTGAGCAGCCTAAGGTATAAAGTTACTCTGTTACTGGCTCTGGGATGATGAAACACTGTTACTCTCTTAGCATAAGGGACCTGTGTTACCTCAAAACCTTTTCAGTAGCATTCTTTATTATTTGGGAAACACTTGCCATATGCACATCATGTGTGTAACTAATTCTGATTGCTGATACACAGTTTTGGAATTGTTAGGTTTTTTTACTTAATATTCTCAGAATCTGAAAGTGTGCCTTTTCTTTGGTAAAAACACAGGAGTTCTCTGGATGTTTGAGAGATGGAATTGCTTTGTCACCAGGCAGTGAGCTCAGTTGGTTTTTAGGGAGTTGATAGTGTGAGCTCAGACAACCCTCAGACCAAGTTGAAGCTGCAGGATTGTGTCTCAAATGTCTGGAGGTGAAGTAAAGTCTGGGAAGCTCAATAGGAAAAAAAAAAAAAAAAAAAGGGATGGAATGTCTGAATTTCAAAGACTAAGGCCGGTTTTGTTTCCCACTGCAGCAAACCAAAGCCCAGAAGAAGAAACGGAAACAAGATCGTGCAGTGAGTACCTTTTTATTTTTTCAATAATCCAAGTCCTCAGGTGCACTCACAGAACATAAACACCCTTTGAAGAGCTTGATTTTATACTGATATTCTGTTTTGTTTTGCATGCTAATTCACTTACCTCTTTTATGAAGATGTGACACAATATAAAACTGGTTTTCATAAACCAGAGATCTTAATTATGCAGTGACAGGTGATACTCAAACACTTTCTTGCTTGTCCATGGCTTCCTTTAGAAACTAAAGGCTTTCTCAGTCATGAGCTGTTTAAAAGAAAACCACTACTAAATACAAATAACAAACTGTAGCTCATGTATTGCACTGATGAACTTTAAGACAGCAAGCCAATTATGAAATATTGCAGCAATCCCAACTGCCTTAAGACAGGGTGAAAGCCTTCAGCTGTAATTGTAAAATAAAAGCGGAAAATCTGGTATAGGTAGATGGTTTTATTAAAAATAATCTTTTTAAAGACAAAAGAAGTTGACTATTTCCTTTCTGTCTCTCACCAGATTGAAGAACACAATGGGCACGTGTTCACACATTACCAAGTGAGCATCCGGCAGTCGTGTGAGCACTGCTCCTCCTACATCTGGCCCATGGAGAAGGCCTGTCTGTGCAGTGGTGAGTAAATACCTCAGTCTTGCTGCTTGGGTCACCAGGTGTGCAGGTTGCTTGTAACTCTGGCTGCTACAGATGAGCCTAAGTGAACAGGTCATATAGAAAGTGAGTACAACAAGGTGCTAAGTATTTCAGTGTGATTTGAGTGCTTGTAACAATTGCTCCTTTCCCTAGTTTGCAAGCTGACTTGCCACAAGAAGTGCATGTCCAAAATCCAGAGCAGCTGCACCTCCTGTGAGAAAAAGGTGAGGCCCGTGGATCTGGGGTGGGGTTCTGTGGTACCATAAGTCATGAATGCAAAATACTGCCTTTGTTTCTTAGCAAATAAACAGTGAATGTCTAGTCACTGAATAAAAATAGCTTAAACAGTTCCCTTCTCTGTCTGCATATAGTCAGAGAGGGGCCCTGCACTTGCAGAAACAGAACATTCTTCTAAGAGGTGATGCTTGAGCTAGTTTAGGAACCCTTCTCTCAGAGTGTGTGTGCAGTGTTGACAAACTGATACAGAAACCCTTCAGTCTGAACCATAAAGGTTCTTTTTTACCGTGACTCAGGAAATCTGCCTTATGATCACAGGGGTGTAGCAAGCTAGGATAAAACACTCAGCTTCAGTTTCTGGAAGCATAAGGTGATTGTGGCAGGCAGCAATGGCATTTTCCAGCTCAGGAACAGGTATTCACAGCTGTGTCACACCTGTTCCAACTCCAGAACGAGCCGGACGCAGAACCCCGGCACTTTGGGGTGTGTGTGAGCTCCCTGACCAGCGAGAGGAACTCGGTCCCCGTTGTCATGGAGAAGCTGCTGGAATATGTGGAGATGCACGGGCTCTACACAGAAGGCATCTACAGGAAATCAGGATCAGCAAATCGTATGAAGGAGCTGAAGCAGTTGCTGCAAGCAGGTCAGGCAGTGTTGTCCACCCTTTGGACTTCATGGCGTGATATCGGTTTTCCCTGCAACTGTCTTCTGTCTGAAAGTATCTGGCTCTTAGTGTTTTAAAAACAGCTTTTTGGTGATCATGCAGGCTGTATTATTTTTGTTGGCTGCCAAAAGCTGCTTGCTACCTTTAAATTACAATCTTTTGCTTTTGTTTTTTCCTTCTGAATTGCCATTTGGATTCTGTGAACAGGAGATTTGAATGTTTCTAATATTATTTCTTTGGGGTCTCATTGTGTACATCAAAGGAATGAGCTGCTCTAAAGAAAAGATTTCTTTTCAGATCCAAACTCAGTGAAACTGGAGAATTACCCTATTCACACCATCACAGGGATCCTGAAGCAGTGGCTGCGGGAACTGCCAGACCCACTGATGACATCAGCACAGTACAATGATTTTCTCCGAGCTGTAGGTAGGTTTTAAAACCGTTCTTCAAACCTTTCTTCTTTAACTCATTGTGTCCTCGGGAAAAGAAATTCTTAAGATGCTCATGCTGACTAAACAGCTCCTTGCAGTGCACTTACAGCAATGATTTTGGACGTTTCACATAAAACACTTTTCATCTTACTTGTTCTTGCTTCAGGATTCTTTTTTTCTTTAATATGTCACTATACAGCTGCTCTTTCTAAAAACAGTGAGCATATGAATAAGTTTCCTTTCAGACAGAGTTTTAATTCTTCTTGTTGTTCTGTACCAGATCTGGATATGCAGATACTTTACATCCTTAGATTCTTGTAACTGCAGTGGGATTAAGGCACCCTAGATACTGTTGGATATCTTGATGTATCACTTGATGATTTTTAACAGCAGCAGCATCTGAAAATGCAGGAAAATTCCAGTGCCATGGGAGGTGCTTTAGCATTCAGATATAACAGTTGGTAAATGAAATGACAGTAAGACTTATCAGAATTTAGGAATTTTAGCTTTCCACTAGCCTTGCACAACAATTATGATCTTGTGCTTTTCTCCCTTTTCTCTCTGGCAGAACTGCCAGAAAAACAGGAGCAACTCTGTGCCATTTACAGTGTCCTGGAGCAGCTCCCACAAGCAAATCATAATACCTTGGAACGACTCATCTTCCATCTTGTCAAGTAATGAGCTTAATTACTTCATTTCTAGAGAATTGTGATTGTGAGTGCTTCTTGGAAGCTTTCTAAAGTGTTAAACCCCTTCAGTGGCAGTGTAGAGATTGTGCTGCTATTTTAGAAATGAGAGAATTGAAGCTGGTAGTTGTGCTTAAAAACAGATGCATGGTTACTTCTACCACCTGGTGTGTTTGGATCAAACAAGGTAAGAACAACTTTGGAGGCAAGGTGGATCTCAAAGCCTTGGTGAATCATCTGAACACCAGGATTTAGACAGAGGGTCATGTAGCGAACTGAGAATGAATACATGCAAGTGTTTGGAGCAGGGATTAATGTGCTCTTACCCAAGGAACCTGTGGATTTTCCAAGCAGCCCTCTGAACATGGGGAAAAGGCGTTTTTGAAGAGGAGGCACTGAATCACCAGACATGCTTCTGAGGGGCTACGAGACTAGCTTAGCCTGGGTGACTCCCTGGTCCTTTCTCTGATCCATGAAATGTTGTCTACTTAGTAGGTGTGAAATGATACTAAAGCTTCTTTGGACTGCCGTGCGAACGGAGTGTCCAAGAGGCCTCCTTACATGTTATGTGGAACCTCTGGCAAGGTGTGATCAGGGTGCAAGGTCTGCTTAAAATCTCTTTTCCTGAATGTTGAATTTCAGAGTGGCTTTGATAGAAGATGTCAACCGTATGTCACCCAACGCCTTGGCCATTGTGTTTGCTCCATGCCTCCTGCGCTGCCCTGATACCTCTGACCCCTTAACCAGCATGAAGGATGTTTCAAAAACAACCATGTAAGTTCTGGCAGTGTGCTGAGAAGCAGTATTTTGGAATGGGGTGGAAGGCCAGTACCACTACCTGTGTTTGTTACAACTTTATTAATAATCAAGCTGAGAAACTGAGGGTTAAGAATTGCTGAATTCTGGCTCTGCCAATTCTGCCAATTTAAGTGCCCCTCTCAGACCTTCTACCTGTCTCCACTTTAAAAAGCATAAAATAGGATGACCTATAAGTTTTAGATATCACGTTTGTGTTTTGCATCAAGATAATCTTTTGGGGGGACTGTACATTAATCATCTTTTTTTGCTGAAATACATGCCATAATAAACATTATAGAATTAAGCTGTCTCCTGCATACTTGGAACACCATGATAATTTATTCTGCATTGTTCCTTGAATTGAAGAAGGTTCTGGCCTTGATCCTCTCTGTTCTCCTCACCCTCCAGCTACTCTGGCTGTGAGTGCCACTGCATGGCTGGCCTTGCTTCTGCCTCCAATGAAAACAGAGTTTGAAAAATGACAGCTTTTTGTAACTTCTTACTGACCCCCGGGGCCATAGAGGTGGAGAAGGGCAGTTGCAGGCTCGCTGTGTCTCTGCCAGCCTGTGCCAGCGCAGGGAGAACAGGTAGAAGCAGCAGGAGCTGCTGACAGCCGTGGTAATGTCTGTCTGCTCACCACTGTGTACAGTCAGCGTGGGAGGCTATCCCAGGAGGAACACATGCCATTACCTGTAACCATTACCTGTCCTGTTCTGCCTGCTGTGTTGGGCTCTTCACCCCGTCACCATGCAGAGCTGCCTGTGAGGGATGGGTTGGGACACTGTGGTCTCACACCAGCCACGTGTGTGTGACAAACACCCCCCAGGCCGGGAGAGGCATCTCATCCCACCATGGCTGTTTCAGAACTTTTATGGTATGAGGCAGCTCAGTAAACTCTTGCCTTTCTCACAGGTGTGTAGAGATGCTCATAAAGGAACAGATAAGGAAGTACAAGATAAAAATGGAAGAAATCAGTCAGCTGGAAGCAGCTGAGAGCTTCGCTTTCCGACGGCTCTCGTTGCTTCGGCAGAACACGGTAAGTGCTGAAGTAAACCACAGAACACCCTATCCCAACACCTTTTTGGGAAGGGAGTGCTACTTACTTATCCTGTACGTCTCATTCAATTAGTCAAAAATCAGTTGGGGAAAAAAAAATTGCCCAAAGCTGTAGGCAGGAGCTAAATATGCAGCTGCACTGAAGTTCTGATAAATGAGGTGTGCAGGGGTGGGAATCTGCTTTTGTAGTGGTCAAAATCTATCCACATTTAATTCTATCAGTGGACCTAAGGCTGAGTCTGACATGGCAGAGGAGTTCCTTCACTCCAGAGATGGCTGGTGTGCAAAAATATGCTGCATTCTAGTAGGCCAAATACACTTATTCTTTGTTTTTGTTGTACTGATTGAAACCAACCAAACTGTGTCTGATCAGAGGCTGCATATAGTGAATTTCGTCTCCATCTCTCTCTAGCTCTGGCCTGTAAAACTTGGGTTCTCTTCCCCTTACGAGGGGAAGCTGGTATGTACAACTGCCTGGGTCTAGTGCATGGGTTTTTCTTATGGAACTGTTGCATGACTAAAATACTTACACATGTTGTAACTCAGTTTTAAACACTCTTTTGAACAACCAAGACTGCATGTATTGGTGCAACTTCCTCCCCAGACTGCATGCAGGGCTCCTGGCCTGTTCTATCACCTGGTATTTTATAGACATTGTATGTAATGTACATTGGATGTAATAATATTACTCATAAGTGACTACTAAAACTAAGCTGAGGCTGACAGATCAAAAAAGGTAACAAAACCTCAGAAATCGGGTGAATTGGAAATGTTTTCTCACTTTGTGAAACATTTGTATGGATAACTAACAGCTCTTCATCAATTCCATCAGCCTCTCCTTTGACTTACTCGTTTGTCTTCCACCCTGAAACTTGCAGTCAAGACTGGTGTGGCTGCTTGTGACTGAGAAGTCTTACACATGAATTTTTCTTGCAGAGTAAAAGCTCTCAGGGCAAAGGAAATGACAGTGGCACCTCAGAGCTGGACTCGGTGCATGAAGAGGAAGATGTTTCTGAAGCCAATAACCGGGAAAAGGAGATTCTCATTGATCGCATACAGTCAATCAAAGAAGAGAAGTAAGTGCCCTTTTACCTGGGTAGGCCATGCCCTTTGCACTTGGAGGCAATACAGGCAGTAAAGCAGGATACCTTTGGTCCAAAAGGATCTAGTTCTGTTTTGTAGGCCTTTAGGAAGGGTGAAAAGGAAAATACAAAGCCCTAACTGAGAGAAAATACCATGAGAATTAATATTTAATGACTACATGCTCCGCCTCTGAACATGAGCTGCGTAAAAGTTGCTTGTGTCAGAGATGCTGTCGTGGCTGAGTGCCCCAGCCTCTGTTTGCTGCAGGGAGGACATAACCTACCGCTTACCTGAGCTGGACCAGCGAGGCTCCGATGAGGAAAATGTGGACTCGGAGACCTCGGCGAGCACTGAGAGCCTGCTGGAGGACAAACCAGGCCGGATGGATACCGAAGGTCAGTATTAAGGTAGTATGTGCTTTTTTTTTTTATTCTACACCTTTCACTGCATACAGCCAGGTGACCAGGTGTGATCTGGTCACAGTGGCTTGTATCGAGTTTCATTTTACGCCTGCTATCAGTCTCTAAGTATCTTGTTTCTTTAAAGCAATTATTGGATTACACTGCCATGCTCAGAGCTCCAGCGTGCCTGCCAAAGACATTTGCAAAGTGCCTTCTCTCCCGCAAACCTCTTCAAATTCTTCCTCTGCATCCCTGGCTTCAAGGCGCAGATACTCTTTAACACTGTCCAAGATTAAAGTGCCCCGTCGAACTCCAGTGATGCCAACAGCAAATATAAAACTTCCTCCCGGGATGCTCAAATGTACAGAACCCCAGGATGGGATTTCGGCTGAGGAAGAGTCTCAGATGGTGCGACGGAGGGAGCAGCCAGCCCGGCGGACTGGCAGCATCCACTCGGTGTACATTGCACAAGGGTCTGCACTGGCCCATGCTCAGGAACTCGTGGATGAATATGAACCAACAGCAAAACTCAAACGGAGGTTCTCGGACCCTTACTCTCACATTCCCTGTGTGGAGAAGTGAAATACTTCAGCTCTCTGGACTCTCTTGAAGTTGACCACAGCTTTGGCTTTAACCCTTGGAAGGCTGTGAACTTGTTCATGGTCTTTACGTGGCTGCGGGGAAGGCAGCCTGGAAATGTACAGTACTGTAACGGTTAAGTGAGGTTGTTTAAAGCAGATATTCTCCACTTTAAATTAAAATCTTGCAGAGAAAGTGAAACTTAATGTTGAATAAAATACGTAGGTTGAGTGTACAGGAAACAAGCCCCCCAATTCCCCTGCTGTGCCTTTTCCATTTGCCTTACAATGGACTCTCATGGGACCAACAGTGAGTTTAGGTCAATGTGTGTTGCCTTAATTTTTTTATGATTTTATGACAATTTTCTCTATGGTTTACAGAACTGTTAATGTGGTAATAGCCTTAACTGAGACCAACATGTATAAAAATGTTCATTAAAACATTGCACTTTTAAAATATACGTGTGTTAGTTTATCGATGTCTGTCTAATGAGCAGTTCGTTCTGCAGGAAGCCTTTAATCGGATTGCTGTTTTTATGAAGTACTGATAAAGGACGGGGAAAGGGGAAGCACTAACGAGGCTGTGGTGCCACCTGGGAGGGTTTCGGTGCTCTTGGGGCCGATGTGCCTTGCGGAGCCACCTCACCTCTGTGTGGGGACACACCTGAGGGCGAGGTGCGATCCCACCTCAGCGCCTTGAAGCCGCGGCCGTGCCCCGGCCCCTCACGGGGCTGCGCCATGTTGGAGCGAGGGGAGAGCTCAGCTCGGCCACAGCACTGCCTCAGCCGCCCCGAGCAGCAGCTGCCTCTGTGTCCGTGCGGTTGGCTTTGGGATGGTTTTGGGGTTGATTGGTTGTTTTTTTAAATGAACCGGGGCTGTCGCGGCCCGCCCGGCGCTTCCCGCCCCGCCCCGCGCTCCGCCCCAAGATGGCGCGCGGCGCTGAGGGGAGTTCCGGTGCCGCCATGGCCCCGACGCGGCTGGAGCTGAACCTGATGCGGCTCCTGAGCCGGTGCGAGGCGCTGGCGGCGGAGCGGCGGGACCCCGAGGAGTGGCGGCTGGAGAAGGTGAGGCCGCCGGGCCCCTCCGGCCCCTCTGCCCCGCAGCACCGCGTCCGGCCCCTCTGTAACCCGAGGTGGGGAGCGCTGTGGCGTTAAACCCACAGCCTTTGCCGGACCGGGTATTTCTCCTTAATGCTGTCGCTTAAAGTCTTATTTTTGTTCTCAGTATGTGGCTGCTCTGGACGACATGCTCCGGGAGCTGAAGAAGCAGGCCAGGTGAGCGCTCTGAGCCCCTGGGGGCCTGTTGTGGGTTCGTGCTTCAGGGGAAACGCCTTCAGGTTGTGCCAGGGGAGGTTTAGGTTGGATACGAGGAAAAATTCATTCACCGAAAGAGTGGATAAGCATTGGAACGGTCTGTCCAAGGAAGTGGTGGAGTCACCATCTCCACAAGTGTTCAAGAGAGTAGATGTGGCACTTCGTGATATGGGTTTCAAGTGTTTTCTCAACCTGACGCTATTTCTGTTAAAGATGCTTCTTTGAAGAACCATGTGGGGGTTTTTTTTCATTTTATTTGGAAAGTGGAACAATAGAAAATGCTGGTAACTTTTGGTTTTCACGTTACTATTTTTCAATTCCTGTAGCAAGCCAGCTCCTGAACTGCTGAATGAATACTCTCGCAAAGTGGACTTCCTAAAGGGACTCCTAGAAGCTGAAAAATTGGTAAGATCTACTAGCTCAGTTTGACAAGACTTGTGTCCTGTACTTGTATTAATCTTATTGCCTGGTTCCTGTATTTAGGTTTATTTTATGTCTCAAAATAACAGTTGTTAAAATCTTACTAGGCAGTCCTTGTAAAGCCTGACTGAATATATTGGATTAATATTTTGTTAAAAGGAGGTATTGTGTGAAATCTGAAACTTCTTTTCAAAAGCAAAGTGCACCTTTGCCTACATCCTTCTCGCCCCTTTGCTGTGAGATGCAGGGGCAGGTACTGTCCCTCAGGCCTGACACCCCTCTTGGATGGTGCTACGTGCGCCTGGAGAGCTGTGAAGTGCCAATAAGCTGGATTTTAGTTAGCGGGGTACAGCCAGTGCTGGTGCTGTTGGGAAGCAGCTGTGGAATTGCACCCTCACCCTTGTTGGTCACACCCCGGAATGTGGTATCCATGACTTCTCATTGCTTTTTCCCAGTCTTCATCAACGGAGAAGGCTCTGGCAAACCAGTTCCTGGCCCCTGGCCGCACCCCTACGACAGCCAAGGAGAGGACCCCAGCCACCAAAACAGTCCACCTGCAGACCAAGGCTCGCTGCACAGGCCAGATGAGGAGTGAGCTACTTGGCACGGTATGTGCAGTGCTGCTGGTGCTTTACAGGTTGTCCTGGTTGTGTTCAGCTGCCTTGGGTGGCTGTGTCTGAGAAGTGTCCCAGGCGGGGTGGGGAGTCACCTTTTTAGGTCTAAATCCTGGGAAGGGGCACTCTGCCAGTGGAGGCCTGGAGGGCTCTCCTTTATCACTGACACTTTGTAATCTGCTGTTTTGGTTCTCTTTCTCCTCCCAGGACCCCCTGGCTCCTGATGGTAAGTTTGATCTGTTGTTTCCTCTAGCTTTAGTCAATCTGAGTTTTACAAGGAGGGGAAGAGGAAGGTCAAGTGTTCAAGATTTCTCAAAGTACACTTTTAATTTAGTGGCTCACTTCTTTTTGAGATAGCAGGTTTTAAAAACAAGCTAAACCAAAATCCCTGACAGGTGAAAGCAGAAGTGTTGTTATCAATGGTAGCAGGGACTTGCAGGAACCTCTTTTTGTAGCATTCGTGCAGAAACAGACATTCTAATTACAGAATTAGCAGGGACAATTTACCTTTATTGTTGCTCCTGTTCCCTTCTGCTCTGAGCAAGTCATGTGATTTTGGGTGCTTTGAGTAGGTGTTGTTCAGTTCCTCTGGAATACACAGCCATGTTATTCACGTAGGGAACTGGGAGGAATTAATTTGAGGTTTCCATGGCTACTGTTACGGTGTCTGGAGCTGGGCCAATGTAACGTGTCCTGAAAGAACACCAAGACACATGGGCTTAAACCCTGCCCTCGGGGAAGTGATTCAGCTGGGGGATTTTTTCCCTCTTTTGATGTTGTGTGTCCTCTTTTCCCTGCAGAAAGCAGGTAGGCATTTGGCACCCGTATTCCTTGGGGTAGAGGCTAAGTAGGATTTGGATATTCAAAAATCCCTTACAGAAGCCTTGTTTCTTCAGCCTGTGATTGCATGAGAGTTTATAATGTGCTAAACACAATTTTTTTTTCCAGATTCTGAGGAGTTGAACATAAGGAAGCGAAAGTAAGTCAAAATTTCTCCTTCCAATGCTCAGTGTTTTGGAAACTGTTTTCCCAATGACCTTTAAATCCCAGATATGCTTTAATCTGGGGGAAGTGTCTGCTGGTAGAAATCAAAATATACTGGCTTCAGCTGACTTAACTGGCCTTGTTGTCCTGTAGAGTTGCAAAGCCTGGGGAAAACTTGGGAGACTGACCCACCAGGAAGTAAAAATCCCCTTTTTCCCCCTTGTGCTCTTGCAGAGGCTTCGCAGCAGATGAGAAGCAGTCGGCAGTGGAGCTGGATGCTGTGCTGCAGCACCATCAGGACATGCAGGAGAAGCTGGCTGAAGAAATGCTCAGTTTGGCTCGCAGCCTCAAAAACAACACTCTGGCTGCCCAGAACGTGATCAAACAGGACAACCAGGTAGTGCACGTTGAGCTGTAACCCCTCAGTTTTGCAACCCAGACTGTTCAGGTGCTGATATGTGAAATCCTGTGCCCACAGCTCGATTTCAGGTGGGATTAGAGTGGGGAGAGCTGTTTACAGCTGAACCTTTTCTCTGTTGGAGGAAATGGCAGGCAGAACCGGCAGCCCTGAGCCTGACAGCTTCTGCTCTCTTTGCTCCACAGACTCTGTCACATTCCCTCAGGATGGCAGACCAGAACTTCGAGAAGCTCAAGGATGAATCTGACCGCCTGGAACAGCACGCGAAGAAATCAGTCAACTGGCTCTTGTGGATAATGTTGATTGTAGTCTGTTTTATATTCATCAGCATGATTCTCTTCATCAGGATCTTCCCCAAACTGAAATGATGCTGTTTCATTTTACTTAAAGCTGCCTGCAGTGCAGGGGGGAAAGCTCAGCTGGTGTGAGAACTGTCGCAGTCAATGTCTTTGCCACCTTAAAGAGGCTGTGCAAGGCCTGCCCTTGCATCTCCTCCTTGTGCAGGCACTGGAGGGTTTCATGAGCAAGGCTTGGAGGGTTGGTTACTTTTTACCTGGTGACTGTTGTTGCCTACAGAGGGGAGAGCTGAGGTAACAGTTTTAATTTACACTGAGCTGCTATCCAGTTCTTTAGTGGATAGATACAGTCGTTTCTAATGTGATTGTGACGAATGTTATGACTTCTGAAAGGTGTTTAGGCCATACAAATTTAAATAACAGTTGAAGTCTGACACTCTTTCCTGTCTTCACAGCTTTTCTGTACTGCCCTAGGAGCTGGCTGCCAACAGGATATTTAATTTCAGTTCTGTACATACACAGCTGTAGGTGTAGGAAGAGAAATTGCTGTTCAGGTGCTTGCCTGGCTCAGATTCAGAGTACCAACAGGTAAAACTCTTCTCAGGCTCACCTTTTTTCCAGATGGCTATCTGGGACTTTGGACTTTACAACCTTCTTCAGTTTAGACTTAGCATAGGACTGGAGTTGCTTGCTGTGCAGTGTTTGCTTCCCTTTTGTACGTGCAGTTATTCTCACTTGCCATTGTTATGTTGATGCCGTTGCGTGAAGAAAACACTGTGACCCTGCCACCCTAGAACTGTACACACAGTTCTGCAGGTGGCACAGACCTCACCTGGAGTAACATGTTTGCTCTCTGAGATGAGGGCAAAGGAAGGTGGTGTCTTCAAGATGGAAGTAATAACTAAAAAAATACTCAGCCTTTCCTTTTGAGACAAATTATTGAACATTGTCTTGAGTTCACTAAAATAAAACAGAGAACAAGTAAACTAATATTTTTAAAACACTGCCACTGCTAGAGAAACTTAGAGACTGCAGTAAAACAAGGACTCTGTGACAGTGTAAGAGTCTTTGTAGGTGCTTGTGATAAGCTGAAAGCAAACCCTTCTGCATCTGTGCTGGTGTTTGTCGAATTGTACTCTGGAAGGTGTCCCTCGGAAGTGGTGAGGAGCAGCAGGTGATCCCGGCTGTGCTTTGGCCATTCCTGTTTGGAACCACCAGATGGGGTGTGCCAGGCCTGGCTGCTGATCCCAGCAGCCTGGGGCCAGGGGCAGGTGGGGGAAGAGCTGTTTGTCACAACTGGGTTCTTAGGAAAATCCAGCTTTGCCTTGAACACATCCCCAAGCACCAGGCTCTGTGTCAGAGCTGTGCTCTGCTCTCTACAAACCCATCTCGTTAATAAAGATAGGTAACATTTTTTACACAGAGTATTTCTGTTCATTTAACAGGACATTTGCAACTTAGTATTCATTACCAGATATTTATATTACCAGTTACAGCTTTTAATTCCAACTACTCCCCTACCTGTGATAAACTCCTTCCTTGTTACTTACCTTGAACTTTATAGGAAGTTGTAGTTGTAGCAATCAATTTATGGACATTTCTGCTTTTGCCAGTTGTTTTTCTTCAACCGTATGTAATGTCTGACATTTCACTGTGCTTCATTAGTCAATGCTGTGTCACCAAATTATTTTTCAATTCTAATTGTTTACTGCTTTCCCTGCAGGCATTTCAGTGCCAAGCTCTTCTCTTAGAGGCTGAATGTGGTGCTGGAATGTTTTTTGTGTGAGAGATTTTGGGATGCAACATTAACGCTTCATCATCTATAACATTTTCCTCTTTATTATTTGAAATAAATTATTTTTTCTAGTTTGCAAAAGATTTGGTGCATCATTGCAGAGAAGTTTAAAGCTGAATCTTGCTATCAGCCATATGTTGCCTGTAACCTTTTTGCACTTATAAATTAGGAAATTTTCGGTTGAAAAGACCTGAAAGGGAACTAATAGTGATAGCTTGTTCCCAAGAAAACATCCCCCCCCTCCACGTCACAGCAATTGGTTTACAAAGAAGCCTGCATGGAATTAGTTCAGAAACAGAAACTTTGACTGTTGACATTTCATGGGTGTTTGTTATTTTGGAAGAGGAATGGCCAGGATTGAATCCTGTAACACCTTTTGTTATCTCCGTGGCCGTTGAGCACTGAGCCTCTCCTTCCTGGGGGTTCTCTCCCAGGTGGAAGGATGTTCCCTTCTGCCCCAAACCCAACGGCTCCACTGCCTCAGCAGCCAGCAGTCCCTGCACCCAAAGGCTGGGCTGTTGTCCTTGCTTTTCTTGAGTTCATTTAGCAATGGGAGTCATTCAACACCACTTTGAGGATGGGAGCCGGTACTATTTAGAATAAACAATGACTCAGGGCTTTGTGACATTTCCCAGATGAATGACAGTTTTTATTTTTGACCAACCTATGGGGGGTGGTGGATGCTCTGCTGCTCCAGCCCTCAGCTCCATTTCATGGCACAGGACTCTCATGTGCTGCTCTCCACAGAACAATGTTATGTATAGAAGTCGCTTTCTGTGAGAGTTGCTTAACTTTCCCAAAAGCTTGGGAAATCCAGATGGGGAGATGTTTATCAGGCACAGGGCTGGGTCTTGCTTGGCTTCTTGGCAGACTGCCTACTTTGAGACAGCAAGGAAAATGAAATCAAAAATCTTTTGGAGGCCTGAGTCTTGTCAGGCCAGTGGATGCACCAATTCAGAGCCTGGTGGCAGCAGTGACTCTGGGTCAGTCTAAGCTTTTCTAGCAAACATCCTTGGTGGCAGAGACTCCATGTGTTATAATATTCCATGTTTAAGCAGTGTCCTCAGTCACAGGCAGATGGATGTTCCGGAAGGGTTGTTTACAGGCAATAGGCTGTTGGTGAGGATGCAGGACTGGCAGGAGCAGAATGCTGGATACGATGGCTCCTGTGGCTGGGCAGTCCCAGATTTTGGGCACGTGCTCCCTTGGGTTTTCTTTGCAACGTCTCTGTGCATCAGACTTGAGAGGCTCTGAGCAGCTTCCCCAAACCGGCAGCTATTCTGCCCAAAGGGAGTCTCCTGCAAAGAGTGAAAATGAGGGAGTGGACAGAGCAGGGTTCTGCTCCAGGCAGTTCCCTGTGTGACACCAAGCAAGTCACCTCCCTTCTCATTATCTGCTCTAAACCTGCCACAAAAGAATCAAGTCTTATGATTTATAGTTGCAATCTAGTTTCTTCTACAGAAGAATTTCTTCCCTGTGAGGATGGGAAGGCGCTGGCACAGGTTGCCCAGAGCAGCTGTGGCTGCCCCATCCCTGGAAGTGAACAAGGCCAGGCTGGATGGGGCTTGGAGCACCCTGGGATAGTGGAAGGAGTGGAACTAGATGAGCTTTAAGGTACCTTTCAACCCAAACCGTTCAGGGATTCTATGAATCATAAAAAATGCGATGACAATGCTGTAGCAGCTCAGAGCAGGTACTCAAATGTCGTGGTCTGCAGCAGAATCCCGATGCAATTCCCGAGTCCCACAGCCTGGCATGGGGCTGGCTGGGAGCTCCTGTCCTGACCTGCCCCACTGCTGGGAATCCGTGTGCTCTTGCCGTGTGTCCCACTGAACGAGAGTGACATTAAAACCCAACGTAGCTAAATCAATACCACCTGTCACATGATGCCACCGTGACATTTCTGGCATGAGCGCTCCCTCTAATCGGAGCTGGAAGTGGGAAGCAGCAGCAGTTAGTGAATAATGGCTCAGATACGCCTGATTTGCAACATTTACAGAGAGAGGGCGTGTCTCCCAGCGACAGAACAAACCGGTTATCAAACGGGAACTGGGAGTTCTGGGGTGTCCAAAACGCAAACCGTGAGCAGCACGGAGCGCGGAGCCAGGGCCTGTGAGCCCCTGGTGCTGCCCAGAGCGCCAGCGGTCCCTCCAAATTAGACTCTGCATCAGCAAAAACATGCATTAGTGTAAGGAAATAACCAGAGGAGGAGGGGCTGGGGGTGAGCTGTGCATCAGAACTGGTGTAGCCGGTGGTTGTGCTGGAGCCCGCCGTGCTGGGGTGGGTGAGGCGGCCGCGGCCGCTGCCTTGCACGTGGCTGCTGGAGAACAGGGTGCCTGGCAGCAGGCTGTGCAAACCACACCTGGGGCTGGCCCGGGTGAACGGCAGAAGCCGTAGGGAAGGATGGAGGATGAGGAGGCTCAGGGGGCTGAAGGCCACGTCTGTCTGGCTGTCTCACGTCTGGGCCCTGCTCGCCAGACCCAGGTTGGGAACGCTGGCTGGAGTTTGGTTCTTTCGAGTTGAAAACTTTGATGCTGAATTAGAACAAGAATATTCTGACAAGGAATTGACAGGAAGTCGAGTATTGCATCTGCCTTTTTGACATCCAAAAATCAAACTGAACAAAACTAGACCAAAAAAAAGCTAAAACAAGGCAGTGCTGCAGTGGTCCATGGAGAGCTGGAATTTGCATCCTTCATCTCCAGGGTCTTTGACCTGCATGTAGCAGAGAGATGCCCTCTGCCATTTTCACCTTGGCCAAAATTTGTGTTTGCTCATGTAACAATAGAATTCTCCAGAAGGATCTGACAGTGTTTCCTGTTTCAACAGTCAAAAACTGAGACTTCTGTCCTGTCACGTAAAGGCTCCATGCTCTGGGCCTTCTCATTGAGAAAAGTCACTTATCGGATTTGGTGTGGACGGAAGGAAGGGTAAGAAAGGAACTTTGTCAATCCGTGACATGAAATATTTTATATTAAGAGATTTGGCAAATGGTTCTGTGTGACTCTCAACAGGATGAGATAATTTTCCAAGGTCAGGTCTCCTGTACTCTCAGCTTTAGATTTAGTCACTGAGAAGTGAATCCTGTAAATCTTTGCAGCAACATCCTGCCAGTGATGCAGAGACTTGGCTATTGTTGGCTTCAGCAGCAGCTCTGGTGCATCTTCAAAGCACAGGAGGCTGGAAAATGTGCGTATTGCAGAGAGAGAAACGTGTGAGCAGGAAAGTGTGTCTGGCACATCAATCAAACCAGAGCAACCCGAGCCACGGGGTAACTTCACCCAGGCAACCTGTTGTTAATAGAAGGCCATGCTGACCTGGTGGGGCAGAAAGTGAGAATTCTGACCTCAGCTCAGCCTCCAGGCTGCTGTGTGGCTTTGGCTCCTGAACTGGTTTTCAGCAGTTTAGTTCTTAAAAAGAGAATTGGTACCAATGTACCTTCTTGGTGAGTCAACTGCTCCAAAGATCCTTTTGGGCACAAAGTTTGTGTTCCTTGTCTACTCCTAGGCTGATTAATTAGTGAGGAACTTTAATTTGTGTGGCTGAAGACACACAGCCTAAAACCCANCTTTAATTTGTGTGGCTGAAGACAACCAAACACCCATGTGTGTTTGGTTCCAGTGTACAGAGAGAAAGATATGTTTAGTTTTCAAGGTGTGAAGCTTTCAGGTGGTTGGGAGCTGAGCTGGGCTCTCTCTCCACGTGCACTTGTGTCAGCACAAGGATGTCACTGCTGTAATGTCAGGCTGCTTTACAAGGCCACTTTGCATACCTGCTTGTGCAAAACAGGGTGTGTATCCCCTGCCCCAGGGGTGAGCTTCCAAGGACTTCAGTTCTGAGCAGCAGAAAGGTTGATTTGATGTGGAGGCACCTGTCGGGCAGAGCAGGACTCTGGACAAGGACCTAGAGTGCCAGGAAAAGGGGGAATAGCTTCTGACTGCTTCCCACTGCCAGAGGACAGGGTTAGATGGGATATTGGGAAGGAATTGTTCCCTGTGAGGGTGGGGAGGCCCTGGCACAGGTTTCCCAGAGCAGCTGTGGCTGCCCCTGGATCCCTGGCAGTGTCCAAGGCCAGGTTGGACGGGGCTTGGAGCACCCTGGGATAGTGGGAGGTGTCCCTGCCCATGGCAGGGGTGGGACTGGATCAGCTTTAAGGTCCCTTCCAACCCAAACCACTCTATGATTTAAGTGAGGAATGGGCCAAACCAAAATAAATAAGTCTGTGTAGAGATAAATAGATGGACACACTCCCTTGTAAGTCTCTCTGTCCTTATTCTCTTAGGAGAGTTCAGATCTGAACCCCCAGAGTTTGTGTCACATTTCACAGCAGACATTAACCAATGCTTATTCCTAAGTTATTTTAACTAAACCATGAAACATCTGTAGAGGAGAAAAAGAAATGTGACTGTTGTCAATATTTAATATACCAAACTAGTGATTTTTAGTAGCTTGAGTCAGAAGTAAGAGAAGAGCCTGCATTGCAGCTATTAAAAAAAAAAAGAGTAAGCAGGTGTTGGCTTAGTTTCTTAGCGCCCACATTGCTCCTGTTGGTTTATCTGATTGCAAACCAAGTGCACTGTAGCGTGATGAATATGTAGCAGTGAATGTATGGGAGAGATGCTGGAAAGGTTGCACCCTGATGTTCTTAATCAGTAATTAGAAACTAAAAATAGTGTTTTAAGGAAAGATAATAAATCTGTAGCCTTTAATCCTGCTGTGGCAATGTGTAAGCTGATATCATTATTACACGAAAGGCAATAAGAACATAAGTGAGTAAGCAAGAGCAGGTTGGCATTAGAGTCACAGTGTAAATTCCACATAGCCCCAGCTGTCCAGGTGATGTTTGGCTCTGTCTGTTTTATGCAAAGTCTACAGTCATAAAGCAGGTTAATTTGCAAGCAGAGAATGCATACTTTTGTTGTTTATTTCCATTCCTTAACAGCCCTTACTTCTTGAAGCATTCCAGAACGAGTGAGGTTCTGAGTCTCTCTGCACTGGTCAGCTCGAGGCAGCAGCGTGGATTTGGGAAAAAAGGGCAGAAATGGGGGAAATGCCTGCCCATGACGGGGGTTCTGACGCACCAATGGGCTGAATCAACAGCTGCTGTGCAGTGCAGACACACATCTGCCGTGCTGATGACAGAGAAAGCATCCCCACTTAAGCAGAGCCTTTCATCTCAGCATTTAAACAGTCTGCAAGTGCCAAGATGTAGTTCTTGCTGCACAGGTACCATCCCAGCTAATCCTGCTTACGCTGGTCGAATCAGGCCGTCAGCCTTACCCTGTCCAGCAGGGAAACCTCAAACCACGTCAGGGAGTGAATCACTCCAGCACAGCTGTGATTTCACTGACCAGTCCTCCTCCCTGTGTCGTATCCCTGGGACAACTGCAGCGATCCTTTACGTGGAAAAGTAACACCAAGTATTTTAAATAGGGTAAACTCACAGTGCAATTCAGTGTCCAGACAAAGGGGCTGAGGCACAGTGACCTGCTGGTCACCACTGGCCTGCCCAGGGGCCCTGGAGTGAGTAATGTCATCCAGAAGTGAGAGATCTGTGGTAAGCTGAAGATGATGGGGGAAAGATTTTAAAGAATGTCTATTTGCCAAGCATTTTTTAATTAAAAAGGCTTTATCCAGCAGTTTATAACTCATTTGTCTTGCAGAAATGGCTGAAAGCAAGAGCCAGATAAAATTACTGGAAGTTGCCAGGAAACGTACTGTCATGGCTTAGCTTGAGTGCAGCTCAGGGATGATTTTAAAAGGCACCAAATGGTGAATCCCACCAGAAAAAGAACCAGAAATCTGCAATGGCTCTTTGGGCTCTGTGAAACTGAAAGCAGTGGCAGTGGGTAGGCAGTGTCTTCACCCCAAGCTCTGTCCAGCAGGACTCTGGGGGAATTCATCCTCTCCAAATGCCTTTTGAGAGGAGGAAGAGGGACATGGACACAGCCAGGGCAGCAGCCCCGCTGTCAGCACTGGGAACAGCGAGACAGGATCATGGAATGGTATGGGTTGGAAGGGGCCCTTGGAGATGATCTCGTTCCATCCCCCTGCCATGGGCAGGGATACCTTCCACGTTGCTCCAAGCCCTGTCCTGGCCTTGAACACTTCCAGGGCTGGGGCAGCCACAGCTTCTCTGGAAAAGCTGTGCCAGGGCCTCACCACCCTCACAGCAAATATTTTTCCCCTGATATCTAACCTGACCCTACTTTCTTTTCACTTGAACCCACAGCTGCTGAACTCCCCCGTTTTACTAGCTCGATGCTACCGAGGCCGCAGCGCCAGCAGCTCTCACAGGCGGCGCGGGATGGCGGGTGGATGGACAGATGGACGGATGGGCGGACGGACAGATGGGTGGATGGACAGATGGACGGATGGGCGGACGGACAGATGGGTGGATGGACAGATGGACGGATGGATGGATGGATGCTGCTGCTGCTGCGGCGGCTGCTCCTCCCCCGGCCCGTCCCGTCCCGTCCCCGCGGCTCCGCGCCGCCTCTTGCGGCCGCCCCGCTCCGCTCCCAGCTGACGGGGGCAGCCCCTTGTTTACTGGCCGGGGCGCCGCCGCCAGCCCGGCCTGCGCTGGAAGGGGCCGCCGGGCCGGGGCCGACACCGCGGGCAGGGAGGGGCCCGGCGCTATAAAGGGGCTCCGCGGGGGCTCCCACGGGCGATGCTCGGCCGGGCCCGGCCCCC
>WBMZ01007559.1:0-90827 GCA_013400975.1 Atrichornis clamosus | reverse complement strand
CACCCCGAGATGGACACCCAGAGGGGAGGAACGCGTGACACTTTCTCCCAGTTCCTGGTGCTTTCAGGGTTGCATATATGGTTTGGGAAACAAATGCCTGCATCCTAAACATTTCCTCAAAGCACCTGGCTTGGTGGTGCTGCCAGCACCCAGCCTCTCCATCCTCTCCGTGCTGGGGCTCTGTATGCAAGAACAGGATCACGGCATGGGAAGGCAGGACCTCTTCATCCCAAATTAGAGCTGCAGCAGGACAGCCCCTGCAGTGGGGAGGAAGCCTGGCCTTCCAGAGAGCATCCAGAGCCGTGCCAGCAGGGATCAGGGGGGTCCATACCCCCTGTTCATGGGTTAATGAAGGTGAAATTCTTCACACCTGCTCGGAGAGGGCAGGACAGGGCTCTACCCCCTGTCCCCGCCACGTTCTGGGGGCTGCTGCTGCTTTGGCAGCCAGCACAGAGCAGGCGCCTGGATTTGATGAGTCACAGCCTTCCCAGGGTTGATTCTCTTTTTCTAAGCTCTGCTGTCTTTTGCAACCGTTTAGAGGAGCAAAAAATAGCTCCCACAGACAATCAGAACAGATTATTTTAATGAGAGCTCAAAAATGAGAAACAAATGGCTCAAATTGAGCCTTCAAACGTTTCTACACACGTCTGCAAGGAGCTGCACGATGTTGAATCAGCAGGTCTGCAGCACGAGACGGCTGCTGGCACCAGGAGAGGTTTCAACCCTCTTTTTTTTTTTTATTTAATTTTTTTATCCTGGTAGCTGAACTGAACATCCCAAGAGGAAGCTGCATGCTATCAGCAGCTCCATTTTCTGCTTGTAATTGTCTTTTATCTGCTGGAGTGGGCAGTGCCCAGCTCCCATCTGCTCCTGGTGCACTCCCTGCACATGGCAGAGAGGGAAACAATCACTTTCCCCATATGTGCTCCAACAGGCGCAGGTAGGATGGAGATAAAACCTTCCAAAGCTCCGTCCTTCCTCTCCGGGCTGTGTCCGCCTTCTGCATGGCCACTGTTTGCCTATTAATGAATTCAGCCTGGCCTTGGGCACTTCCGTGGGGCAGCCTGTGCCAGGGTTCCCTCACAGGAAAGGGTTTCTCCCTGAAGATCTAGATGAATATTAGGTCAGGGCTGCAGGAGTTTGTGTTTGCGCAGGGATTATTTGCTTCAGTAGGGAAAAAGAGAGCCCTCAACAGAGCCAGCACCCTCTGCTCCTTCCCTCGTGTGTCCCAAAAGTGGATTTTTCAGCAGAGGAAGAAGCTTTGAGAATCATTCTGGCATTTCATCATCTCTGTGTTATCCAGAGAACTCCCCATGACCCATAAATAGATTTTCCCCTTCCCTTTATTTCTTGCATCCCTCTTGGTTTGTGATGGCAGTTCCAAAAGCTTTAGAGCTTCTTCTTGATGGGCATAAAAATATCATGAGTACTTGTTTAAACATCAGAAAGGTATTAGCTCAATTTTGCACTTCAATGCTACCAAGAATGTTTAGGCCCATTGGGCATGAATTTAATTTTCTTACAGGCTGCAGAGGGAAGAAAAATCAGCCTCCCTATCTCAGCATTAAGTGCTTCTCCTGTGACAGCTCAGAGCAGCACCTTGCCAGGGCTCCAGGCTCCAAAGTGAAGCCCTGAGCAGGCAGAGGCCCCCAGATCTCCCCCCAGGGCGGCTCTGCACCCTTGCTCGGTGTTTGCCCCCAGGAAAAGCTTCAGCAGGAGGATGCTGCAGCAGCAGCAGCACTGCAGTGGGGTCACAGTAATTAAATAATTAACACTAAACCTCCCCCATGCTCCCTGTGGCAGGAGGAAATCCTGCCTCACTTCGTTGGGTTTAAATGCATAAAATCAGCTCGGTGGTTTTGAATAGCGCGTTATTGACACGTTTCCTTTTGTTGGTGGACAAAAGTAGAATTTTTTGGCTCTACCTTGTTTCATTGCCAGCTCAGGGGCCTGGGTGCCTCCACACGTGTGTGCACAGGTGATGTGAGGCCCTGAGGATGTCAGGACTGCTCCCTTTCCAAGGATGTGGGAATGTCAATAGCCCTTGTGGCACGTGGGGGAAAAATTGCCTTTTAATGGTCAATAGTAATAACCAGTCTGTTTAAACTTTCATGAAGAAGATACACACAATCCATGGGCTATGAATTATGCACGTGGCTGCAGTGGCTGGGAGGGGGGAGCGGTCCCAGCCCTGCAGTCCCAGCCCTTCCCTCAGCCCTGCTCCTGCCCTGGGGCCTCTCCCTGGCCCCTGCCCTGGGCTGCTCACAGGGGCTCAGACCCCTCTCGTTTTTAGCTCAGGTGTTCAGCTGGGGAGGCTCCCATCAGTGCTGGACACGTGTGGCCTCCCTGGGTTTGGGTGGTACCACCAGGAGCCTTTTAGGGCCCTGGTGACAGCAACATTGCTGCTGCCAAGCCTGGCGCAGGCAGTAGCTGTGGTAAATACACGCAGTGTTTTGCTTATTTCCTACATTTTTGTGCTCTGAAAAAGTTCTCTTCTGCTCCTCTCTTGCCCACACGAGAGGTGTGAGGCCACAGAAGGATTTCTCCTTTCAGAGGGGCTTCCAGCTCCGAGTGTGGACATCCAAGAAGCTCTGAGGGGACTTGGAGCCCAGATGTAGAGACGGTGCCGAGGTTCAGATAAGCCTCAGCAGAGCATCCAAAAATCACAGATTCCTTTCCGTGCTCTGCCCAAATCAGATCCTTTGAAGCTCGCCCAGGGCTGCTGGGCAGGAGATCAGAGCCACGGGGAGGGAGTTTTGGGCCACGAACCAGGGAAAAGTGTGTTAATAAAAGCGAAGGGGCCTAAAGGCAAACCCCAGTGCTGCCAGTGCCTCCCACCATCTGCACCCTGGCTGTGCTGCAGAATTCCCCAGGGACGGGGATGCAGCAGGTGCCTCTTGGTGCAGAAGGAGTGTTTTGGATGCTGATCAAGGTACAGGTGGAAAAGGATTCCAGTGGCAGTGAACAAGTAAATAATTTTGTAAGAGTTGAAAGGAAGACGTGGGCATGAGATCAGAGAAAGTAGTAAAGTCTGTAGCAAAGGAACAAATAATCCTGAGGCTTTGGAGAGGCTGGTGGATGGTCAGCTGGGAGAGCGGCTGTCCTGGCCATGGGAGAATGAGGGGAAATACTTGGAAAAACCCTTGGAGGATGTTAGAGCTCTGCTGGACGGGGTTGTGTGGAGGCAGGACCCTGGTCTGGGGAGAATCAGCAGGTGCTGATGCCCTGAGAGGTGTCGGGATGGGTCACTGGAAAGGCCACCCCTGTGTCCCTGGGGGTCCCGGAGCTGCCCCTCTGTGCCCGCACCGGGAGTGAGCCTTCCCTGAGCTTCCCTGCCCGTGCTGCTCCCCGCCCCTGTGGGAGGGAGCCTGCAGGAGGCTGTGCAGGCGCAAAGTCCTTCCAGGCCCAGCACCTGTGAGCGTGAAAAGTAGGGCACTGAGCACAGGTAACGTTATTCATCCGAGCCCCAAACCCTCGTTTTATCTCCGTGCCAAATCACAATCCTCTGCCAGCTCCCCGGGGTTCTGCTGGAGGTATTTGATTTTTGCTCTGTCCCTTTCTTTCAAAACCCATTTCGTTATCCAGTGGCATTGGAGAACTGATCTGTAATGAGGAACTTGGCAGAAGTCCCAGAGCGATCAGAGGGGCTGAGATTCAGCGAGGTTAAGCTACCGCTCGGAAAAAAATTGTAAGTAATTAAAATTAATTAAAAATCATTAAACAAACCTTCATGGCTGCTGTTCCACTTGCTGCTGAGTTGGTGCACGCTGTGCCACCACCCCAGGCTGTGGGACAGTGGAATGGGAACCAGGAGCAGGGAGGGTTTGGTCAAAGAGTGGCTGCAAATGTTGGAGGCGTTGATGGTGTCCGAGTGGGAAGTTCTGTGGGATGAGGCTTTGATTCCTGATGCTGACACATTTTCCCAAGCTGGCCACAGGACAATGAGGGAGGGAGGTGTTGTGAGCTTGAGTTTGGAGCTGCCAAAAGGCCTTTTGCCATTTTCTCTCACCGTGGCGGGCAGGAGCCTTGCTCTCCCCAGGGGTCTCCAGGCACTCCGAGGTTCCTGGTGCTCATACCTACATGGCAAAGGTCAATTCTCAGCTCTAGGGTTGCTCATTTAGAGGGGGGGGTTTGTGATTGCCTGAAAAAGCAGATTTCCTCCAGCCTTTCCTACCTCTGCCCATGGGCAGGAGTTCCCCAGTCCAGGACTGTTTTCCTCAGGGCTCTTTTCCAGCAGCAGCCCAGAATTGCATCAGGTCCATTTGTTGTGTTTGCCAGGCCTCTCTCCATCTCCTTTGAGCCTTGGAACATCGATAAATGCTGTGAAAAAGTCTGGTGTAAATAACAGGAGTTCCTGCCCATTCCAATCAATAAAATATTGTTTATAGAAGCCCTCGTGGCCCTCTCAGCTCCCGTGCAAGGGCTGGCAGTGGTTTTATGAACTTGCTTTGCAGGTGGCTGTAACTTGGATGCTGGGAGAGCTCCTCTGCCAGGCAGGATGTAAATCAGCTTGGGGTGTTTCACTTTCGTAGCTTCTGGTTTTGCTCTTTCTTTAAAACACAAGTGGCTCTACATGGGGGGGTTTTTTGTTATTATTTTTCCTTGCTAGGCTGCAGCTTAACAAAGGAGGTGAGGAGGGTGGATGGATGTGTTTTTGCAGTTAAGCTGTATCGATGTCTCCTCACGTGCAGGCAGGAGGAAACAAGCAAACAAATAACGTTTTGATGGAGTCCCACTATCTGCATTTAAAAGCCAAGTACCACACAGAAAGCAGAATAACTGCATCCCATAACTCTCACTATACAAAGCCAAACTGGGCACTGCTGTGGGAAATTATTTCCTTCTGCTGCCTACATTTCAGACTCCTGATTTTTCCAGATTTCATCTCTCTCAGCCTTTTCATCTCACACCAGCCAAAGATTCAGTGCATGCAGCAAACCAAATCCCATCTTCACTTCTCAAAATATTGGTTCAGTCCTTACAGCAACACTTGATTTATGGAATGCTAAAAGAATATAAATAATTTCTTCTTGTTTTCACAAGATTAGTTGCCAGATGCAGAGCTAGAAATAAGGGATAAAAGGTCCATGCTTGCTGTTGGGCATCAAAACCCTTTAATGATTTATTAATGTCAACATTTTTATTTTTCATATAGACTGTTGTTACGTGTGTGCCTGTTTATTTCCTTGCACAGTCAAAGGTCAGTGTTTGGAAAACAGTTGGAAAGATGTTTAGAAGTGCCTGAGAAACCGTCAGTGAGCTTTGGCCCTGGAGGCGGTGTGAGTGCTGTGAGGCCTCTGCCCATCAACACCCACCTGTGGCACTGCCAGGGCCGCCAGGTGCCTGCGGGACTGGGAGCCCTCAGTGCCCGAGCAAAAAGGGCCTTTAGGGAGGCACCGCCGGCTCTGGCAGCTCGGTGCTGTCCTGTGGTCACCTCCTTCGGCCTGGGCCAGGGGCCCCGCTGGGGCCATCAGAGGGGGCTGACTGGCTCTGCCTCTGTCCCCGGGTGTGAGGTTGCTGCTGCAGCTCGGAGTGAAGGACACCCCTCCCTCCATCCCTTCATGCCAGGCAGAGCACCGGGCACTTCTCCAGTGCCAGCAGGCTCAGAGGGAGCAGCTTTTCCTTCCGAGGCAGACTCTGAAGGTCCTTCCCACCCGGGAGGCTCCGTAATCCCGCAGTCCACGCAGTGCAGCGGCTCTGCCCAGTGCCGCTCAGTCCTGGGATGTTTCCTCTGCTCTCCTGACCCGTCTGCCCCCCGTGCTGGGACGTGCTGGGTTTGCCTGGCACGCCTGGGCTCTCTCTGTCGCCCGCTCAAGGACAAGAGCTGCCCAGCACTGTGGGAGTGTCCCAGGCTGGACGGGGCCTGGAGCGCCCTGGGCCAGGGAGAGGTGTCCCTGCCACGGCAGGGGTGGGATGGGTGGTCCTTGAGGTCCTGCCAACCCAAGCCGTGCTGTGACCCTCTTTCTGTGCCCTGGGCCGCACTGCTTCTCCGGACTAATGGTGACATTTCTCTCCACAGATTTCCCAGAGCTTTCTGTGGAGGTACAGCTGCTGCCTCGGGCACTGGAGGTGTTTTTGAAGGACACGTGCCCACGTTAACTCACACAGAAACTCCTCAGCACTGCTCGGTGCAACAGATGTGAGTGAGCAAAACGAGCTCCAGCAGTGGAGCCTTTGTCCTTCTGTCCATGGCCCAGCCTGGACAGCAGCAAATGTCCAACCACAGGGGCAGGAAGCAACACTTCAAAAATAAATTATATTTACAAAACACTTCAGTATCTGTAGAAAGCATGTGGGAGAATTACAATGCAGAACAGCTTTGTCTGACAACACAGCTGAAAACCTATCAAGGGGGAAATGCCTGTTTGAGCTGTTAAAAAGGGCAATATTCACATGGAAAAGTCTCCCTTTTTAATCATGGCAAAACTCTGTCCCTGGAATTTGGAGGCTTTAGAACAATTTGATAGCGGTGTTGTCTGGGAAAAAATGGCTTTGCCTATCAGAGCACAGGTTCTTTGAATGTGAGTTGTCATCAAAATAATTCCGTATCATCGAGCAAAAAGATCATTTATAAGGGGAAAAAAAATAGAGCAGCTTAAAATCTCAGAGTCACCCACAAAATTGCTTATGAATGTGCTATTAGTTGGAGGTAAAAGTTAATGGAGAAGCTGAGTGGCCTCAAGGGACCAATAAATAGGATACTGAGCCTTCCTGCTTTAGGGCAGTGTTTCAGAATTGGTCCAAGTCCACAGTGGCTGGAAGGAAGTTCCCATTTGATGCTTATTTGTTGGTCTGAGAGAGATAATGCATTGATGAGCCTCAGCCTAATTCCAAATGAAAACCAGCTCCAGAATGATAATTTTTATTATAGAAGTGCTCAGAGGCCACAGACTGTGGCTGGGTTTGTAATTCCTGTCCCTGGTACAGATCTTTACCCCTGAGTGAGCACCAGCAGAATACCCATAAATAAACGTGGGGCTGCACACAGGGCAGGAGAGAGGCAGAAATAGGGCTGGGCTTGGGGGCTGGGCTTTTCCTGCTTCTGGATCCTAGTCCCCATCCCTGGAAGGGTCCAAGGCCAGGCTGGAGCAACCTGGGAGAGTGGAAGGTGTCTCTGCTCATGACAGGGGTGGAATGAGATCAGCTTTAAGATCCTTTCCAACCCAAACCATTCCATGATTATCTGTAAGACTTTTTTAATGTTTATATTTTTATATTTTACTCTTTTTTTTGTTTTCTATTTTACCTTTTTTGGTTTTTATTTTGCATTTTTAACTTCATATTTTACATTTTTTGGTTTGGGTTTTTTTTTTTTTTATTTGCAGTAACGGACTCATGCTGAAGTGAGACCATTCCTCAAGCTCTCTGAAAGTGGAAGATGAACACCTCGCTCCAACACTGGGCCGGGATGTGAAAAGTATCAGGGGGAGGAAAAATACCTGCAATTGTCCTCCACATTCATCTAAGAGAGAAATTCAAACTCTTGCAGAGGAGGCAGAGCTTGGTGCGCTGGGTGTCTGTGCTGTGCTCCTCCTCCCTGCAGTAATTTATCAATAATTCCATTGCTCAGAAGGCTTTTGAGCCTGGGCTGGGGAGCTTTAGCACGAGCAGGGAAAAAAAAAAAGGATTAGATTAGAGGATTAGACATTAGACATTTATATGAATATGAATGGTCTTTGCAGCTACATCAGCCAGGAGAAAATTACATGGGGCTGATAATCTTCATGCTTGAGGGCATAAGCCGATCACGAGAGCTGGTCGGATCGTCTGTTGTGAGCCGTTTATTGGAGGGATTCGGCCCTTTCCTGTTTGTGTGCGGATCGCGGTGTCCGTGAACGCGCCTCTCCTCCAGGAGAGTTCGACGGCACTTTGCACGGCTGGGGCTGAGCTGTAAATGGTTTATCGTGGATATTCCATCAGTCATTCCCCCCCTGGGATTTGTTCTCTGGGAGGGAAGGTGAGGGGAGAAGGATGAGCCTCCCACAGGCAGCGCCGAGCCGAGGCAGGGCCGAGGCCTCTCCCCGCTGCTGCTCCAGGCAAGCTCCGTGCACCCATCAGGCTGCTTCTCTTCCTGAGCTCAGAGGAAGCTGGGAATTTGCTGCTGCTGAGCACCAAAACCCCTGAAAGTTCTGGTGCACTCACAGTGAACAAGCACTGAGTTGGTGCAGGCAAACCAGGGCACCGACAGGGAGTCAGCAGAGGTTTCTCTCTTCTGGGGGAGCCCCGCGTTGGGAGGGTTTGGAGGATTGAAATGGCAACATTTTCTTCTCCTGCTACTCCAAGGTCCTTCCCGGGCAGGTAAAACCCCTGCCTGTGCCGGGGTGTTGTGGCTTCTGGCCCAGGAATGTCACCCTTTTCCAGGGAAAAGTCCCCAGATGTGCTACTGCACAGCTGGAGCTGCCCCAGGGCTCCTCCTCTGGGATGAGGGCACCCCAGCACCCAGCACAGGTATTTATTTACACACCTCCTCCACCTTTCTCTGTGTTTCTGGGACATTATCCCCTCCTGGCTCCCTGTCTGACCTGCTGACATGGGAGCGGTTGCAGCAAAAGGGAAGGAGAGCCACACAAATTTGGAAATGCACGAAGGGCCAAAGCCCATCCCTGACAATCATTCGGCTCCGAGTTACAGTTTTGGGACTCAGGGTTGTTTGCTGGGAGACAGAAGTGAGCACAAAATCTCTTGACTTCCCTGGCCTGTTGGAGGGACTCACACAACCCCAGAAAATCCCTCATTTAGGTTAAATTGAGGAAGTTGGTGTAGTGGAAGGTGTCTCTGCCCTGGTACTGGGCTGGAATTGGATGATCTTTAAGGTCCCTTCCCCAGCAAACCATTCCATGATTCTATGAAATGAATGGGAAAGAAAAGCAAGGAGTGAGAAGTTTTCTCCAGCCCCAATCCTGTGTTTGTACAAAACCCTCTGAGACCCCGAGTTTTGGGCAGGAATGATCCTGGCACAGCCCAGACCCTCATCAGCTGCTGAATTCTCCTCCTGTTGCTTTCCTTGCCAGTTCAGGACAGATAAATTCATACCCAAAAAATTGCCCAGAGCCATCCCTGCTCCTCCTGCCCTTCATCATCTTCTTCCCCTGCCCAGGATGGAAAATTCCATCCAGGCATTATAATCCCTGTGTTTGTGGGGGCCAGGATGGGCTGGGAGTGGTGGCAGCTGCTTGGGAGCCTCCAGTGCCCAAACCTCTGGACAAAGCTCCAGCTGAGCTGGGGAATGCGGACACCTGTGTGGAGCTTTAGCTCCTCAGTGCACCTCATTCAGGAGCCTCTCTGGTGCATCGTTGAAGTTCGTGGGTGTTTGGTTTTTGTTTCTTTTTGCCAAGCTCGTTCCACTCTAGCCTTTGATTAATTGCACTAAAAAAAAAAAAAATCACACTCCGGTTGCAGAGAAGTTTGTGCAAGTGACAGCTTTCCTAACACGTCTGTGGAGCTTCACCAAATATTGTGGAGCAGGAACGTGTGTGTGTGACTCTGCAAACACGTGTTCTGCACGTCCCCTCTGCAAAGCCAGGCAAACACACACAGTCCCAGGGAAAACCGGGCCTCCCATCCTGGCTGTGGCTCCAACAATCATCCCAACCCCGGCAAACTCCTCTGGTGGACGTGGGAATATCACAAGACATTCCCTGGCCATGGCAGCACAGGCAGGAGCAATGATACTGTCTCGGTGCAAAGCCTCAGCACTGTTCTAAGCCCCTGACACAGGAGCCACCTCAAACCACCACTTCAGGGGATCCCTTATTAAGCACTAAAGGCTCTCCAGAGCTGGCTGCGTCAGCTGTGAGGGCACAGACTTCCATCCCTGCTGCCTGAGCAGGGATCCTGCTTGGCTTTGTTCAAAACCTGCAGTCTGAGCAGCAGGAGGCAAAGCAGAGTGGATGTTCCACGGGCACAGAGAGCTGCACCTGGGAAAAATGTTCCTGGTTGTGAAAGGAGGCACTGGAACGCTGGGAAAGGTGACAGGAAAAGGTGGTGGCATCAGGGAGGGAGGGAGCTCCCTCCTGGCACAGCATCCCTGGCAAAGGAGAGGAGGCTGCACAGGGGCAAGAGGATTCTGACACCTCAGAGGCTTTGCTGTGCCAGGATTTGGGGCTGGGAAGTTCCTGCAGGTGGGGCAGAGCAGCACCAGCTCAGCCAAGGTTTGGGGCTGGGAAGTTGGGTACAGGTGAAGGCTGGGAAGTTCCTGCAGGTGGGGCAGAGCAGCACCAGCTCAGCCAAGAGGCACGGCCAGGTCCTGGAGCCCCTCGGGATGTTTGAGTGTCTGATCTCAGTGGGTCACACTCTGGGATTTTAAACACAAAATAATTCCCGTGGGAAATGGAGCCCTAATCCAGGCCGGCCATGAGCAGCAGGGACACTGATTTATTCACTCCTGCTCCAGAAACCACCTGTGAAGTGGCCATGGAGAGTTCCCTGAAATCACAAACTGAAGCCTCAGCAAAGGGCAAGAGGCAACAGAGCTGAATTACTGAGGAGGAAATGGAAAATGAAACCCACAAAAGAAACCTCACACAGGTTCATAAATCCTTGGCATTCTCCCAGCTCTTCAGGCACCACAGATCTGGAAAAGACACAAAGGGTGGCAATAGGGACAACATATGGGCTGGGCAGGCTGCTCTGGAGAGGACTGCTGGAGCAGAACCCTGTCCTTGGAGCAGAGGTGATGGATGAGGATGTGAAAAAAGTGTGTCAGGAATGATTATTCCTTAACTCTCACTTAGCAGATATTAGGAGACACCTGCCAAATCTATCCAGCAATAACTTTAAAGCAACAGAAGGAGGTGATTTTTTTGTTTATTTAATTCATAATTAAGTCGTGGCACTCTGTGCCACCAGGTGTCACGGATGCTAAACCAGGCTCAAAAAGGGGTGAGACAAATTCACAGAGTCAGTAATGAATGGCTGGTTCTCAAATCCAGCCCCTCAACAGTTGGAAACTGGGGGGATACGCCAGGGAAGGAGCATCAGCAGACAGAGCTGGAGCCATTCCCAGCTCCACGGTCCCCACCCAGTGGGTGACACACAGAACACTGGTGTGGGCCTGCACACGCTGCCAGGGAGGAATCCTGGAATCACTGAGGCTGGAAAAGACAGGCGAGACCATCCAGGCCAACGTTTGGCTGATCCCCACCGTGTCCCCAGCCCGGAGCACCGAGTGCCACGTCCAGCCCTTCCTTGGGCACCTCCGGGGCTGGGGGCTGCACCTGGACAGCCCCTCCCAGCCTGAGCCCCCGGCTGTGCAGAACGACCCCGGTGCCGTTGCAGCTGGAGCAGAAAGGGACAGAAAGCAGCGGAGGACGCCAGGACACCCGGAGCCAGGGGAGCTCGTCGCTGGGCGAGAAGAAAGACGGGGCTGCTGCTGCTCCACAGCTCTGCCGCCCTCACCTAAATTGGAAGCGACAGAATTACCATTGATACAAATTAAAAACAAATCAAAAGGGTACGCAGAGCTGATTCCCAGAGTTGAGACTCCATTACCAGCTGATTTACTGTGCACTGACCTGTGGCTGTGTGCGCGGGGACGGCGCCGCGCGCGGATCCGGGCGGCCCCGTGGCTCGGGCTCGCACCAGTCAATAAGCTATTTAATTTAATGAGAAACAGTATTGATGGGCCTGGAAAGCAGCTCCCAAAAAAAAAAAAAAAAAAAAAAAAAAGGAAAAAAAAAAAAGGGGAGAAAGAANAAAAAGGAAAAAAAAGAGAGGGAAGAAAGATGCAGCTGCAAAGAGCAGATAAAGTCTTCAACTCGGGGGTTCACTCTTTGGGTGTTTTCCCTTTTGTTATCTCATTAATTAAAGTCCCCAGAAGCCTCAGCTGGATTTGGGAGTGCCAGAGCTGTGCAGGAAAGGTGCTGAAGGTGTGATTGCTGCAGGGACAGGGGACTCGGGGAAGAGATAATGCAGAGTGCAGTGTGGTGCCCTGACCCTCCCCAGTAAACAAACCCACGAAGAGACAAAGTTGTTCCAAGGAAAAATATCAGAGCAGCCAGAGGAGAGCAGGCGCTGCTGGAGAGCCCAATTCCTTCAGCATCCTCAGGTTTTATGGTGCCTCTTCAATAACCCCTTGTTCGAGAGGTCTGGTGGAGACCCAGCACCTTGGGCATGGCCAACCTGTGGCCTTGGGAGATATTTTGCATTTTTTGCAGTTCATTCCATAAAGACACTGTTGGCAGCATATTCAGTGGGAAAAAAACTTCCCGGGACTCTTGAGATCTGGCCTCAGCTTTGGGGAAGATCTCCAGCACAAGAAAGCAGGGCCACAAGGCAGAGGAGAGGCTGCAAGAATAAGAATTATTATTAGCATTAGTGTTTTTATTATTAAGCTCTCTCGATTCGCTTTTCCCGAGCAGGCAGGTGGCTCCTTGCTCCAAGAGCGGCCGGAATTCCTGCCAGGGAATGTGGACACACACGTGCACCTTTGCTCCCCAGTTCACCCCGAGGACCACACTGGTTTCTTCTTTGTCTGGGAGCAGGAGCTGGTGGTACTTTGGGAAGAGAGAATGTGGCCCGAAAGTGGCCACAGCAAAATCATGGAATGGTGGAATCTCTAAGGTTGGAAAAGACCTGTGGGATCCTCAATCATGGACCCACCACCGCTGAACCTCAAACACAACATAGGAGAGGAAGGGTTTGGGGGGTGCCTGCTCACGCTGCATTTTCACCTCTGAATTGTTCCAGGAGCCTTTCCCGTGGACAGCCCCCTCTCAGTCTCCTGCGTGGCCCTGAACATGGCAGGATGATCCAATTTCCAAGTTCATTAAAGTTCACCACCCCCCTGGAAATGAATTCCCAGCTAACAGAGTGCTCTGTCGATGCAGAGACTTCAGTTGATTGCTGCAAGTTTTCTGTCGTTAGCAGCCTGTAAAGAAAACACACATTTAAGGAAATTAGAGTAGCAAGACAAATGAGGTGGAACCATCAAGAGGAGCAGATGCTGGAGATAATCCATATTTTAAAATACTGCAGTGGTTTGCAGTGTTTGGAGGAAGGAATATTCCGTGTTTTTCCCGCTTTGGGCCCCACAGCTCTCCCCTGCAATGAGACGAGGGCAGCCCGAGGGGGGAAGCCAATCCTCCCTCACCCGGGTGTGCAAATCCTCACCAGACCATTCCACAGGGCTGCCGTGCCCTGATCCAGGCCGATCCTGGAACGGCTTTTGGGTCGATGCCGAGATTCCCTGGCACCTCAGTGGGACAGTGCCCTTGGCAAGGCCGGGGAAGCAGCAGCACCAAAACCCTCGGAGCTGGGCACTTCCTCCCGCTCTTCCTCGCCACTGGACGGCTTCCCTCACGGACCGCTGCCCTGCCGGTGCTGGCGCAGCTGTGAAGCCACCCGCGGGTGTTGCGAGGCACGAGGAGGACGCTTTGTAAACCTACGGCAGCCACTCCCTGGCCCACATTGCTCACCTCCTCAGAGCAGAACAACAACCTGCGGGTCTGGCCCGGCAGGAGTGCCGATCCCTGCGCCCTGGGGTGGCAGAGGGCCCTTCCCAGGTGGTTTCTCTGCCGCTCTCCTCGTCTGCTGTTCGTGCCTCTTTTGTGCCACAGGAAGAGAGGAGCACGAGGACTGGAGGTGATTCTAGCGCGAGGGATGAGGAGATTGGGCCGTTTGCTGTAAATCGGCTTTTTTTGTTGCTCCTGGAGAAGCTGGGGGTGCAGGAAGGCAGGGGGGTGGTGTGGGGCCCCCCGTGTGCAGGGGCAGGCGGAGGGCTCCTGATGCTCCTTTTCCAGCAGCAGCACAGACAGCAGCAGGGACACTTTCAGGAGCCCAGGTTTCCCTGTTAAGTGTGGCAGCTACCATTTCTTATAGGGGAAGCATTATTTTAAGCAAAAAAGGCAGATTGGGAATGCAGACACAGGAAAGCATGTCAAATGAGGGAAACTTTGATCAAAATTCAAATCCAACTCAGCCTCCAGCTATCTGCTGAGCAGCGTGTATTCTCCTGGAGAATTTTCCCCCCCTTTTTTTAAGAACAGGAACATGAAGAAAGCACTTGGTACGAGGGAGGTCAATAGACACACGGCATTTCAGAAGTGCAATTTAATCTCATTTTCTTTGGCCTCAGTGATTTGCTTTTCCAGGTTTGGTGGCCCCTTGAGAAACTTTTTATTCTCTCCTTTCAGGTGCTCAGTAATGTAGTGTTAAGAGGGCTTTTCCACTTTGTGGCCTAATTATGGAAAAATTCATTTCTGAGTGGGCTGCCCGGGCTGCTTTTCTGCTGATTCCCTCAGCTCTCAAATCAGGCTCCTTGCAAGGCATCATTTCCAGGAATGAAATCACCCTGTTCTGGGTGCTCCCTCTGGGGTCGTTCCATCCCAGGTGTTCGGGAATTCAGCAGGAGGAGGGAAGGGAAGGGCCGTGCCCTGCCCTGCTCCCACTGTTCCTCAGCTGCTACCTCGTGCCCAGCTCCTCCTGGCACTGCACCCATTCCCAAAATTCCCCTGCAAACCCCCCTCCCACGTTTTAAATAACTCCCCAAACTGCCTGGCACGTGTTGGAAAAACAAACACGAGGAGCAGAGCGTGGATTTGCACTGTCATTACCTGGAGAGGGGAGGTGGGCTGGGGGGTGCTAGTTTGACATTAACTTTCATTATGCTGTGGCAATTATTCTACTTTAATGAAGGGGGGAAAAAAGCATTTAAGGCACGTTGAAAATCAGCCTGTTCTGCCACCATCCCCAGCTTTGCGACATGTTGGGAACATATTGGAGAATAATCACAAGTGTGGCTGCATATCTTTCATCCAAGCCTAGCAGAGCCTGTAAGACAGAGCAGTAAATATCTCCTCAGCCCCACTCCTTGGAATAGCAACAGCCCAGTGCTGGAAGAACTGCAGGAACCGGGCTCGTTTTTATATTTCTTTCACTGCAGGAACAAGAGAGCGCCCAGGGAAATTCTCAGCCAGCAGATATAAAGCAAGCAAGACGAGGGCGTTTGTCACGCGATCCACAATTACTTGTGCAGGGCAGGAGTGGCTGCCACGGAACTCCTGCAGGGAACTCTGGGTGCAAAGGGGTTTGGGAAGGAACGGGGCGAGTTCGGGAGGAAGAAGTCAGGAGTGGTCACTGACCAGAGCACTTTGGCTGCAGTTTTTTGGGGAACAAATCCCCAGATCTTGTGGTAGGACAGTGGGGAGTGGCTTTATGCTGGAGGAGGGCAGGGTTAGGTGGGATATTGGGATAAATTCCTCCCTGTGAGGGTGGTGGGACCCTGGCACAGCGTGCCCAGAGCAGCTGTGGCTGCCCCTGGATCCCTGGAAGTGCCCAAAGCCAGGCTGGACGGGGCTTGGAGCGCCCTGGGACAGTGGGAGGTGTCCCTGCCCATGGCAGGGTGGGACTGGATGGGATTTAAGGTCCCTTCCAAGCCCACCCAGTCTGGGATTCTGTGCCTCAACAAAAGCTGGCTGTGGCTGCTGCTTTATCCCTGTGGCACTGGCAGCAGGGTGAAGGATGGATGTGATCGTGGCTGATGATGTCGTGTTTGTCCTAAGGAGAATTAGTGTGCGCCAGGAGTGATCTGGGTTCATCAACTTTAGTGAACTCTTAGAAATAAAACAAAGTCAAGGGAAAACTTTTGGTGTCCTCAAAAAGTCACAGCTGGTGAAACAGAAAATTCTGCATCAATAAATTCCGCAGCATTTGCTAAAAAATTATCACAGATTTTCCTTCTATTAAATAACCCAAAGTAATTTTAAGAATAAAAACAACCCAAATAGGATTTTATGAAAAAGGAGAAGCCTTGGCTCTATTTCTCTCTTCAAAAACCAATATCCTGTTCCAGGATTGGGAACAGAAGTGGCTGTGATTGTCCTTGCAATTTAGTCTCTCCTGCAAATGGAGCCAGGAAATGCTGCATCACAAATACAGAAACTCACAAATCACTGACATTTGTGAGAATGAACTCTTAAAATACCCCCAAAATGCTTTCATCTCGAGCAGTATCATTTACTCCAGGGGCGTGCAGCCCTCTCCAGGGTACATCCCCAGCATTTCCTGGAGAAGCAGGTGGTTTTATTCCCACTTTGCAGATTGGGAAATGAGAAACGGAGAATTGAGGTGCTTTTCTCCGAGCACAGTGAATTGATGTCAGATATTGCAGCCCAGATTTGCCCTCTCCAGCTGGTACCGTGGGTCGCTCTCCCACCTCCGGCACTGTCCAGGGCACAACTTCATTTGGGTTCTCCCTGGAGAACCTCTGCAGTTCCAGATGTGCAGGGGAGATTTGTCCCTGAAATAATCACATTAAACATTGTCATGGTGGCTCAAATGGGAAGAGGGAATCCCAGCTGGGGCTGAACTCAGAGATTTGGGCACATTGGCTGCTGGGGCTCTGCTGGACTGGTAGAAATCCCCTAAATGATGGCTGAAGAAACGGGAGAGGATGGAAAAAAATAGGCTGGAATAGGAATAACTAGGCATGGGACTAGGAATAACTAGGCATGGGAATGATTTCCTGTGTTTGCCCAACAGCAAAGGAGTGTGGGTTTTACTGCAGCACGAGAGCAGTGTGTGGGTTTTAGTGGCACGTGGGGACAGAGGTGCCATGGTCGCACATGGGCTCCTGGCTGTGACCTCGTTATCACACTCAGGGTTGTCGTTATCACGGTGAATGATGACAGTGATAACAGCAAGGTGAGGGGAATCAAGTCAGAAATAAGGGCCTTCCTTGGGAGGGGCCATTAGTGCTGCGTTAGCACCAGTTCTCCCTGGCACAGGCACGGGCTCTGTGAAGGTAGAACTGGGTTGGGGTTGTTCACCTTGAGCTTCTTCAGGCCTTTATTTACATCTCCACGTTATCCGTGGGGTGAGGAAGAGATTCCCAGCTGGACTGGGAATGCTGAACACAACGTGCTTAAGCAGAGAAGATTGAGGGATGAATCAGGATAGAAAGCAATTAAAGTGCTGCATGTCTGTGCAAGTGATGTGGGGCCTTTGTGGCTGTTTCCATTTCCAGGGCTTTGCCCTTTTCCCGGTTCTCCTGGCACAGCATCCTGCTGACCCTCCCCGTGCCTCTCCTGATGCCTCAGGAGCCTTTCCCTCTGTTTTAGGAAACAGAAACGTGGCTGTGAAGGAGGAATACCATGGAACAAGCCCTGGCTGGTTATCCCTGACACTCCCCTCCTTCCCTTCCCTCTCCCTGACCACAACGTTTGTTGTAGCTGTAACATCCCATTGATTTTATTTCTCTTTCTCGTGGCCATCCTTGGGCTTCCAGTGCCCCCTGGGTTGTTTTTTTTTCCTCTCCTTAAGAAAACAAGGAGGAGAGAATGGGTGGATAGAAAAGCCTCCAGCCTGGCAGCTGTCTCTGCCCGGATGTGCTCCTGAGAGGCTGCACGAGGTGGTCACCACGGCGCTTTCGTGAACAGCCCGCGCCCCTTCCGCCTGTTGGGCGGTTGTAGCTGAGCTTGTAGGACCAACAGCGGGGATGTCTGGTGGTTTTTATTTTCCCTCTTCCAATTTCCACACTGAAATCCTCCCTGGCTTTCCCGGTGCCCACATGCAGCTGTACACCTGAGCAAGTATCAGGCTCACATGGAATCAATATCATGATTTATGCATAAAAGACCAGAAACCCTGCAAAACAATTGTGCCAGTAATTTTTCATGAACTAGGCTTAAAGCACTTGCCAACAGGCTAAATTACCCTCTTGTTCAGTGTTGTATTTTGTTCTTCCCTCTTTCTTCTCCTCCGTGTTTGCCTTAATATTGATAAGTGTTCTCCAGCGTGAGGGAACATTTGCATTTTTTGCTGAACACTGCGTGGCTGAGCACATCAAAGGAGCCTTTTGTTCCTTCCCTATCGCAGATTCCCTCCGATTCAGGACTTGATTTCGGAGATAGCTGCGAGTGCCGTGGCTGCAGGTCCTGTCCTGGGGCTGGGGAGGCTGAGCCAGCCCTGGGTGGCCCCGAGCAGTTTGCTCAAACCCTCCAGATGCCAGGGAAAGCCTTTCCCGGGGATATCCGAGGGAGATGTTTGCTCTGAGCCTGCCTTTGGATTCCGGGCCGTGCTGCCTCCGTGCCTTCCCTGCCCGTGGCCAGGCTTCAAGGAGCTGCTGCAAATCGAATTAATGGTATTAATAATTTCTCCCCTTCCTTGTGGCTGCTGACAGAGCCTGACTGCTCTTTGTTTTCAGGGGTTCGGCTCCTTCCAGCCCCGCTCTCAGCTGGGCTCCTGGGGCCCACCTTCACCTGCCAGGCTGGATTCCAGAGCCAGGAAACGTCCTCAGCCCGGCAGCAGGGCTTGTGTGGGGCGTGTGTGTGGCAGAAACCAGAAAATCCACCTTTTCCATGGAATCACGGCAACCCAGAACGGCCTGGGCTGGAAGGGACCCTAAAGATCACCCAGTTCCAACCCCCCTGCACAGGGACACCTCTCACCAGATAAATTCCTCTGCTTTGCTCTTCCCGAAGGCAAACCAAAGCAGGTTGGGAAGGTTGATTCCCTGCATATCAACACTGGAAATGGACAGTGGAATGCTTTGAGTCATGGTCTCAATCTCTGCCAGCCCCTTCCCTGCCCCTCCCTGGCACTGGGAGTCCCAGCTCCAGTCCCCAGCACAGCCAGGGGGAAACAGAGGGGGAAGGAGCAGTCATGGGCTTTAATTCAGATAATCTGTCTCTAAAAATGCTACCTATTAAAAAGAATAAGACTTTAACTATCTTCTCTGTCAGAAACCAATTGCTACTCCAACATCAAAGTTCCCAGCTTAGTTAATGTTTATTTAAATGACCATTTTCCACTGGCAGATAAAAGATTGAAGTGTTTTGTTGCCATTGTTGTTTTTTAAAGTCCTCGAATATGAAGGCGCCTGAAGCCAACATTTGATTCTCATTATGTTATGACATTTTTTTCCCCCTACATAATTTGAATAACACTCTGCTTAACTCAACAGCTGGAGGGATATGGCTTTTTCTTCAAATTTGAGAAAGGGGAGATAGTTCTGTGTAAAGCTCCAGTCTTAAAAGAAAAAAATAAAAATTTTTTTTTTAAAGTGTGGTGTAGGTAGCAGAGTGCTCATTTTCCCTGAGCACTTTTCCATGGAAATGATCACCTGGGGTTTTATTGAGGGCAGAGATTCGGGAAGCACAAGCAGGCAGGGGAGAAGGGCTGGCACAAAGGCTGGGTGATGGCACCCACACCTCTCCAGGAGGCAGCAGAGTGGGAGCTTCCCGTTTCCACCTCCGAAGGGATCATTAGGATCGATTATCCTGCCCCTGCCCAGCAGGGTTCAGCTGCTTCCACCTCACTCTGGACCTGCAGCGGGTATTTAAGAGGAGACGCTGCCCCGGCTGGGTTTAAAGACGTGGAACACATTTTTCCAGGCATCCCTGCTCTGCACTGCTCCCCGTCCATGGACCTGCTCGGGACAGGCTGCAAACCCACCCAGCAGAGCTCCCCTCGGCCCCATCAGCACCACTTTGCACCCAGGGAGGTCCATGGCCTTGAGGACACAGTTCGGTGGGGAGCTCCGTGGTGCTGCTGGGCTGGCAGCTGGACTCGATGGCCCCACAGGCCTTTCCCAACCTTAACCACTCCAGGATTCCGTGATTTGGGGTGGAATGTTCAGCAGCCCAAACCTTACCCTTCATCCCACATTTCAAAAGAGCATCAGGTCCTCACAAAGCCCAGCCCTCAGTGGGACACAAATGGATTTTATCCTCCCTAAGGCAGCATCACTCTTAAAATGGGATTTCAGGTTTCCTGACCGCCCTCCTCACACCTGAACCCACAGCACTCCTGCCTCCCTGATCATCTGCAAGTGGAAATGAAAGTCAGATTTGATTCAAGTTGCCTTAAATCTTACTTCTTACTGCTCCCCTGGGCACATGACTGAAACTCCAGGAACTCTTCCTCAGCTAAGGAGTTAATGAGAGTCATTTTAAAGCCCTGGAACACACTCAGGGCTCCCCTGCTCTTCAGAATTGTGTTTCCAAGCTCTCCCAAGCTGCTTTGCTGTGTCACAGTTTCAGGCAGGGGTTTTCCATGTCAGTAGGAAAAAACCAAAAGCCAAACATGAAGAGGGAGAGTAGCTTTTCATTTGCTTTTACACCAGGTCTCTCCTCCAAAGCTGCAGAGTACTCACGACTATCAGAAAGCCAGGGTAACCTTTAATTAATTAATTAATTAATCCGTCGTTATAAAAGTTTGGAGAAAAATGGCGGAATGGTTCTTTACTGCAGGCTCTGGCAATTGATGAGTTATGGCACAGAACCAGTAGCAGTTTTTCCCAGGCTGTGATTTACAGGCAGAGCGTAGGGGAGCAGAAGCGAGTGCCCTAAAGCCATAAAATAAGGTGACTCACTGGCAGGCCCCTGCCTCGGTCTGACAGCACTTCCCGTGTTCTTAAAACCCAGAAATCAGTGTCACGGGCACCAGAGGGCTGGGCAGAGCTGCCAGAGCATCCCTGCGGAGGTGCGGGCAGGGGCTGGCTCGGGGCAGGGGCAGGAGGGCTCCATCCCCGCGCTGGCACTGCCTGTGCCCCCTCGGGGAATCACCCCCCTCCTGCCCATCGCTGGGACTCCTCTGCCTCCCGGGGGTGAGGGAAAAGCAGCATTTTACACCTCAGGAACAGGAGAAACTTTCCAGTGTTCAGTGGTGCTGATGTTGCAGGGTTTGGGGTCTGCAGGTTGGGCTCAGACCGAACCAAAGCCTCGGGGGTTTCTCAGGATCTGAGCCCGAGCAGCACACCAGAAGTCTCACCTCCAGTGGGATTTTGATAAGATTTCCAGAACTTCCTTCTGGGGTGAGCCCCGACATGTGCAGAAAGAGCCTTTTCACCACACGTGGGGTTTCCATTTCCAGTTCATTCCGTGGGCTTGGAAAGTGTTAGGAGTGGAACAGAGAGTGCAAATTACTTTTATCCGAATTTATCTGACCCTCACAGCCAGGCTGGGTGCAGGGGATGGACGTCCCCCATCTGTTTATAGCCTGTCTGAGCCACTGGCTCAGAACAGAGGGGTCAGCAGCCATCATTTCCTCGACCCCTGAATTGCTAAACTCTTCTCACTTCTGTCTCGTGCTGCTTCCAAAAATAGAAAAGGTTTCATACTAAATCCTTAGCAGGGCAAGAAGGAGATCTATCCCCAGGGGAGGAAAGGCAGCAAAGGAGAAAATAAACTCTCAGATTAAATTCTAAAATTGCTTTATTAACACTTTTTTCTGTTTAAGGCTTAGTTCCCCTGTGAACATTCACATCCTGAAACCTTTCTGCTTTTTAATAGCACCCTCATTTAAACACAATAAGAAGATGTGGAGGGGAGAATGAAAGTCTCTGATTTCCCCTTAACCTCTTCCCAAATCGCTATGGAAACAACAAATACCGTATTCCAGCGGTCATTCAGTGTCCACATGGACAGGCTGCTGTTTGTCTTTGCAGAGGCTGCACTGCAGGGAGCCGGATCCCCAAAACTTCCTTGGAAAGGCTCCAGCTGGGGCCCAGGGCTGCAGGCTGGTGTCTCCAGGGGCACAGGGACACTCGTGGTCCCCGGGCCCCCCTGCCCCCAGGGCCCTCGCAGGGCTCACAGCGGGCTGTGCCTCCTGGCGAGTTCCTGCCAAGGGAAGGTCGTGGGCACGAATTCCTCCGTGGCTGCAGGGGACAGATTTAAACCCCAGCCTTTTCCCAGTGCGCTCAAGACCCTCCTTTTCTTCCTGGCTGGGCACTGGGAACCCCTTGAGGCATTTCCGTGGTGCTGACGGGTCCTTGGGGTTGTGGTGATTTCTGCTGGGCGGGCACCTGAGCAGAGCGGGGTTATTACAGCACAAGCCCCTCGAATGCCCCTCCGCTCTGGGACAGAGCGGAAGCAAAGTGGGTCCCCTGGTGTTCGATTCAGCTGTCTGCAGATGGACGCTGCAGCTTCCTCTGTGCAGGTGCCCAGAGCAGCTGTGGCTGCCCCTGGATCCCTGGGAGTGCCCGAGGCCAGGCTGGACGGGGCTTGGAGCAGCCTGGGATAGTGGGAGGTGTCCCTGCCATGGCAGGGGTGCCGCTGGATGGGCTCTAAGGTCCTTCCAACCCAAACCATCCCGGGATTCCCTGGCAGAGCAGCTTTCCGAACACAGCCCCCTGCCCCTGCCAATTCCCAGCCCTCTCCAGCCTTTACACATCACACAACATGTGTTTATCCGTCCTCTCACTTCCATGGGCTGCGTGTACCCTACACACACCATTGACAGTGATTAATGTCTTTCACAGTTTGATTCCACAGAAATTGCCTAGGCCAAAATGCTCAGGGTATTTCCTTAAACAAATCAAGCTTAATAAATATTAATGCACCGTGGCCTCGCTGTACGTTAAGTCTGGATCTCTGTAGCTGGTGATTTGAATGGCTGATAAAATTGTATTTCAATATTTTATGCAGGAAGAGACCTGTAAGTAAGACAGCCTGCACACAGGCAGTGGGTGCAGGTTGGCTCCAGACGGTCCCACGTTGGCTCTGCATTCCCAAAGTCCTCTCCTACGCTCTTCCAGGGCTGTGGCTCCATCCCTCTTTCCCCTCCTCTTGATGCTTCTTGTGCCAGCCGAAAGATATCTCACCGTTGTGCCTTCAAGGCGCAAAACTCCTCTGCTCCGTGAGGGAAATCTGAGGTGGGTCCAGAACCCGGACAGCCCCAGTTTTCCCAGGCTCCCGTTCCCTCTCCCTGCCCCAGCCTCTCCTCGCAGCTCACCGAGGGTCTGGAGCCGTGCCCTGTGGACAGCAGTGGGGTCTGGCGTCAGGGTTTTCCCCTCAAGGCTTGGCATTACCAAGGCTGAGCTTCCTGTGACTTTGCCCTTCCCCTTCTCTTGGGGGATGCCTGGGGAGCGGGATGGGGCCGGGGAAGGGAAGAGGTGCCTGGGAGAGGGGTTGGGATCAGGGAGACTTCTGCAGGCAGAGGCAGGAGCACCTTGCAGAGCTGCCCCACGTGCACAGGGGGATCCCTGGGCAAAGCTGGGGAGATGCTGGCTCCTTTTATCCCCAGCTGCTTTCCTTCCCGGTTATTTTGGGCTTCGCAGGGGTCCTCCCCGTCAGCACTGCCCCCGTGGGTGAGCACAGAGCCCTGGGGACACCCAGCCCAGCTGGGGCTGTCCGGGCAGCCAGCCTGGCCCAGAGCGGGGTCTCAGCCCAGCTCCAGCTCCTCACACTGTGGGGAAATATCCCAGACCCAGAGGGGAGCCCCGACCAGACCAGCGCTGGGTTTGTCCTGGGTTGGTTCTGGCTCTTACTTCTCCTTTTTCCAGGTTTTCATGGTCAATCCATTGTGATGAACCCTGGCAGAGGGGGAGAAACACCGGGCTTAACTCAGGAGGTCTGAGCACGATTTTGGGAAGCACAGGACTCTCCTTGCTGAGCTTTTCCCTGCGTTGGGAACCACCAGGGAACTTCTCTGGCACGTGGGGAGATGCCAGCTCCTGCAAGAGGTGAAGTAAGTGAAAGTTTCCTGGGAAACACCACCTGGCAAGGGATTTCGAAGGCTTAAATCCACCAGATTTCCCTGGCTCTCAGAGTTAGAGGCTGAACTGCAGCTTTATGGCTGGTCCTTGATGTCCTAAAAATACAGCAGGAGGTTTTTAGCTGGGTCTGGGCACGGCCCACGTCCACCAGAGCGTGGGGACAGGACGTGTGCAGGACTCGTGCTGTCACAAAATGAGCTCCCCTGAGCTGTGCTGCCCCTCCCTCCTCCTTTCATTTCAGCTCTGTGTCGAGGATTTTCCCCTCTGTGATATATTAATTTCAAATATTGACTCACCAGATTCTGTGATTGATAGAACTCAAACATATTAGTCTTATTACATCCTATATACTTTAATTAACTTCAGCAGGTGATGTTAATCAACTTGAAGGCTGAAATGTGGAGCAGCTAAATAAATGAAAGGGAGATGGAAAAATATCTCCGTGCATTATCTGCCAGTGGGGATAGCTCCTGCTCCCAAGCCAGACACATTCAGAAGGTATTTTTTGAACTGAAACCTGTGTGGGGGGCATTTGATAGCAGGTTCCTTCACTGAGGTTAAAAGAGGTGTTCAGACCTTACAGTATTTTGATCAGGGTAGGAGAAACATTGGAAGGAAATATTATTTAAAACAGTGATGTTTCAAAGAAAACAGCCAAGCTGCAGGGTTGTGATTTCCTAAGGCACGTGGAGACCTTTCTGGGAGCCTCATGTCCCAAAATGCAGTATTTCGTGGGAAAGCAGAGTCATGGAATCACAGTGTGCTTGGGGTTGGAAGGTACCTTAGAGCTCAGCCAGGCCCAGCCCTGCCCTGGGACACCTTCCCCTATCCCAGGGTGCTCCAACCTGGCCTTGGACACTCCCAGGACCCCTGGAATCAGTCTGATGCCCTCAGGAGCCAGTGGCTTAACTTTCTAATCACACCCAGAAGTGCTTGTGAGGAAAAGGGAGGTTGCCCCCCAGCCTTGGAGTGACATCCACCCAGGGGAAATCTGGTTTAGTGTTTTGAGGTTTCCTTGTGACCTTCAGTCTTCCTAAATCCCAGCAGCACACCCGTGTGAGTTCCCCCTTGCCTTATCAATATGGAAGCAGTATTTAAAGTCTTGCTAAACTTCCAGCCCTGATGTAAGAGAAGCTTTAATTCCTGTACCGAGCCAAAGAGCTGAGCACCTTGGGCCAGTACAGCAACCACTTCCAGCAGGTGAATCCTTCTTCTCCTTGGATTCAGCAGGTGAGGGGCCTGGCTCAGCAGACGGCCCATTTGATTCAGTGAGTGACGTGCTGTTACTTTGCCTCTAAACGATTCCTTTCCCTTTGGATAACTGAGCCACTGCTGGGGAGCTCAGTGCAGCAGGCACTGGGCCTGCTTTGCAGTGAGCCTTGTGTCAGACCCAGCACTGGCTCTGCTCCTTGCACGGCTGCTACGGCCACGACAACATCACGTTCTGCACCGAGAAGCACTTCATATGCAAACGTGTAACGTGACAAATGCCCAATATGTTATGCAAATGGAATCGACTCTTTCCGAGCCTGCAAAACGCACAAACATGGAAATACCCTCTGCAATTTATTTCAATTTTGCCAGTCCTTGTCCACGTGCAATATTTAGCGGTTTCTCTGCAATGCCTGGTCGGGAAGCACCCCCTGGACCCTGCACAGGGCACACCAGGGAGTTGCTTCTCCCGGCAGTGAAACACAGCAGGGGCGAGGCAGCAGCTGCCCCTGCGCACACGGAGCCGGCAGCCTCTGCCGGGCTGGGATGTGACAGCTGTTCCCAGCGGGATCCCTCGCCCAGCCCAGGAGTGCTGTTATGCCACACTCTCCTTTCGCAAACGATTTTCCTCACCGCGGCACAATGCTCGGCTCCGTTAAAAAAGTAAGAGAAGAGAGAATGTTACCCCCGATCCCACAGAATCGGAGACTGCTTTGGGAGGGAAGGCACCTCAAAGCTCATCTTGTTCCAGCCCCTGCCATGGGTAGGGACAATTTCCACTATCCCAGGGTGCTCCAAGCCCCGTCCAGCCTGGCCCTGGACACTCCAGTGGTGGAACCTCCACCACCCCGTGGATGTGAGTCTCAGGTGACTCATGGCCATGAAGACCAAAGGGACTGGACTGAGCAGGGATTTGCACTGGGATATTTCCCTGGCCCCAAACACAACTCGTCCCTCTCCAGCCCTGCCATGGATGCCCAGGCTCCTGATCCACCTGCTCATGGCACACCACGGGTCACAGGGACGCGGTGGTTGCGGGATGTGCCCCCAGCCCTTCCTCTCCAAGGCCTCGGCACTGGGCAGATACGGAGAGGCACCCGAGGACAGAAACGTCAGGATGAAAAGGGGGAAGTATTCCAGGGATGGCCAGGGAGCTGTGATTCCCTGCCGTGGCCTTGCAGAGGGTGATGTGCAGTGAGCGTGAGGTGCTCCCTCAGCCACGGAGCAGCCCCTGCTGGGGCCACAGCCGCCTCCAGCTGTGTCCCTGAAGAAGGACGCAGCACTCCTTGGCACTTCCAGCCCTGCTCCAGCCAGGACAGGCTGTGGGCTGGCCCCAGCCCCTCGGACGTGTCAGCTGGAAGTGGGATTGCCTGTGCCGGAATGTGGCCAGGACACTGGGATGAGCCAAAATAGCATCTCCCTGGGATAAACAGCTCCAGTCTCGTTTGGTCTGCAGGAGCCAACTGTCCCCAGCCAGTGGCAACAACTCCTCACAACTTCCAGCTGCATTAATCATCCTGCCTTTAATTACTAGTCCGGGGTCTTGCTCACACACAGCACCGAGAGATCTCAAATCAAGGGAACTCTGCCCAGAAATTAAGACTTAATCTCCTGTTCTGCTGCTTTTTTTCACTCGCTGGATGCTGTGACCTTGTAGCTCCTCCTGTTCATCCGTGGGGCTCTGCTCCAGGCCAGGAGCCCTTTCCAGGAGTGGGAATTGTGTGAGAAACCGGGAATTTTCTAGCAGGGAGGTTTAATTTGGATGACAGGGGCTGACCATTGCCGCGCCTTCTGCAGGACACCAAGCCCCGCACGCTGACGGGGCCCGAGGCCCGGCACAGCCACCCCGGTGAGGTGGTGGCACCTGGCTCCCCTTCCCACGGAGCCCCAGGGGACAACCCCCGTGTCCCCAAGGCCTCGGGAGCCCCTTCCATGGGCGGGGGCTGGGGATCACCATGGGATTCCCAGGGAGGCTCCTCCTGTGCTGCCGTCACCTCTGAACCCAGGGAAACCTCCCTGCTCGGTCCCGCAGCCTTTGGCTGCCTGGCTTTTTACAGGAGATGAATTTCTCAGAACAAAGACTGTCTTTTCCTCTGTGTATTGAGAGCATCTGGCACCAATTATGAATCAGGCTTCTAAGTGCTTAAATACTGTAAATGCAAACCAAAACTGCCAAAAACCTCTTTTTTTCCCCCCCCTCTCTCTCTACAGCTGGGTGAAATTCTGCCATCTCGTTATCATAAATGACCTTGGGTTTGACTTTGTGATTCACTTGACAGAAATTTAGTGGTGGAAAACCAAAGTTTGGTATCCTTTGATAGCTCCATATGAAAGATTCAGCTCTGCATGTAAAACCTGTGCCCACCTTTCTCCTGATCCATTTGCCTGACTGCTTGGAAGCTGCCAGGTTTAACTTCAGACCTGGAGATAAAACCATTCCCCAGGTTTAACCAAATTTTTTTGTTGTTGTTTCTTAATCCTGGTAATCAATGGAATACAATTGATTTTTACCAGCATAAATCATAAGTGCCTCTTAGTGCTCGGGGAGCACATTCAGGCTGGGTAATGAGACTGAGAGATCTCCTCTTTGTTTTGCTCCACGAGCTGTTTGTCATGTTCAAGAGGCTGCTGTGAATGACTCACTTCACTTTGAAGAGAGATTTATTTTTATAAACCATTATTCCTTTTCTTGCAAAGACATTTCCCCCCACACACATCATGGTGGTGTAATTGAATTTCATGTTTTCGCTGCAAAGGGGGCAGCCCTGTGCTCCCTCTCCCTTTTCCTCATGGTCCTGGCTGCCTGGGTGGGGTTTCTCCAAGGGACAAATTCTGGCAGGGATTTTGGGTTCAGGACATCACTGGAAGTGCTGGTATAAATCATTCCCAATTGAGGAGAGGAGTGGGCAGTGCTGGTGTAGAGGAGAATCTCTTTTCCTCTCCAGTGGTAGAGTTTATTTTGTTCCAAAAGAAACAGCCACTCTCCCAGGTATTAATGCCAGTGTTTTCCTTCCCAGCTGGTTTTAGGTCATCCTCAGCCTCTCCCTGTCCATGGCAGGTACCACCCAAGCCCAGCACATCTCCCAGGTACCCAGGAGATCTCCCAGGTACCACCAGACCCAGGAGATCTCCCAGGTACCACCAAGCCCAGCACACCTCCCAGGCAGAGCCACTGAAGGGTCACAGCCACGTGTGGAAAACCTCAGGGCGGGAGCTGGATGGACCCAGGCCAGGGCTTGGATGATCCTTTGGGTCCCTTCCAACTCAGGACATCCCAGCATTCCCTGACTCCCAGCAGAGCAAGGAAAGCTGTTTTCTGGAGGGCTGAGTGCCACCCCTGCGGAGCTGGGCGGGGTTGGGATGAGGGCTGGGATGCAGGGATGTGGTGATGCCGTTTCCCGAGGCTCCCTGGGGCTCTGCTTGCCTTGGCCGTGCTGGCCTGGGGGTCCCTGCTCCTCATTTCCACCCTGTGCCCCCAGTTTTATGGTCTGGCTTTGCCACAGCCCCTGCTGGGCTGGATTTGAAGGCTGCACATCTCAGAGCCCCCTGAGTGAGGCCAGTGCCCAGCAGAGATGGGGCTGACAGAGCCGGAGCTGCTCCCGTGCCTCCCATCCCGAGCTGTGCTCCCTGGACAGCAGCGCAGGGACCTGGCCTTGGGTCCTTTGCAGGGTTTTGTCCTGGGGTAGGACTTTTGTCACAGTGAGAGCTGGAGGAGCCGGCTCTTCTTTTGAAATTCACTGATATAAAAAGTAATACCTGCCTTGTCTGGGCCCTTCTTCTTGACAGTGACTTATAACTGATGTTTCAAAAAATATGCAAAAATTCCTGCAATGTCTCAAGCCTGTCAGCAATATATGCAAGAAAATTGCTTCCTGACCTCCATCATTTCATAACCTGGAGCATGAGGGCTCGTAATCTCAGCAACTGTGTGTGCTACAGTTCCTGAAGCTGCAGATCCTCATCTTATTATTATGGACAGATTGGATGCCAAATAGTTATAGCTTAATTTAAATGTCCATTCTAATCTTTACTCTTTACTTCCTCCCTGGTTTTTATTGAAGTAAACAATCTATTTGCAAAATGAAATGCTTAAAACAAGGAGGGGTTTTCTGTGGGGAAATTCGGGCCTGGAATTATTTATATTAGGTGGTCAGAAATTGGTAGCTGTTTTACTTGAGAAGTTAAAAGCTTTTTAGACAGCTTTCTTTTCCTTCAGAGCGTAAATGTAAGAACAGAGATCAGTTTGTCTTAATGTTCTGCTGGCACAAAGTGAGGTTCTCATGGCTCTGTGCTAATGGAGACTTTGTTAGAGGTGTACATTTAATTTCAGCTGCCTGTTTGCTTGGGGTTTCATGTTTGTCTCCACTCCACACATCATTTACAGCACCACCTCAGCTCTGCATTCCAGCTTTGGGCCATTCCTTTCACGTTTTATCCATCTTCCTCCCTGGTCCAGACCTTTTTTTGGGGGGCCCCCTCTCCCTCCTGCTCCTCCCAGGGATTCAGCTCCTGTTCCAGTCAGTGAGGAACCTACAGATTGATTTCTGCGCCTGCTCCCATCAATATTTTTGCATTAATTTTGTTCCCAGTGTCTGTCCAGTAAGGACACGAATCCTCAGCCAGTTCTCCCACACTCTCCCACTTTAATTCCTGTTAGGGGACCTTTACTTCGTGTTGGTTGAACGTTGAGCAAACCGTGGCGAGTCTGGATTCACAGAGCCGAATAAACCTGCCCCAAACCCTTCCTCCTTCCCATTTTTCTAATCAGGGATGTTGTCATCCATCCCCTCTGACAGATTATTACTGCCACACGCAAGCATGTAATCGAGGTGGTGTTTTTCCATTCCGGGATTTCTGTCCTGATACCCAGCCTGGCACAGACAAGTTACCCCGGCCCCTGCACGAGCGTTTGCAGTGTAAATGCAGCCAAATTCTTGAGAGCTGCTGGCCCCGGGCCAGGAGCCCTCTGTCGCCGCTCTTGGCTCCTCCTCTGCCATCCATCAGCACTGACCCATCACCCCGGCAGCCACCAGCAGAAATCTGGCATCTGGTGCCTGTTTTTATCCCGGCCCAGGTTCTGGTTGCTTTCCTTTATCTCCTTGTCTGGCTCAAAGCTGCTGAAGCAAAGAAGGATCTTCGTGGTGAATTCATCGAGCTTCCTATTTGGCTTTTCTTTCCTTAGATATGTCCTGCTCCTGGTTATTTTTCATGTTCCTTTGTGTAAGGAAATAAAAATGATCCTTCTCCGTGTTTCCTCTATCTCTTTGCTTCACCTCTTCTGTCTGTTGTTTCTCCTGATTACACATTTCTAGCTCCTTATCTTAGACATTCCTCATCCTCAGCATTTCTCATCCCACGAGGAGGCTCCTGAGGGCTGGGAGTGGGTGAGATGTGGAGCAATTCACAGCTGGGTCAGCAGCTCAGGCCACCTGGTTTAGGGAGGAGCACAACTCAACAATCCGAGGGGTTTGGGTGGTGAGGGGCAGGGCTCCAGACCCCACGGAGACACAGAGGGGATGGTCTGGGGTGTAAGAGGGGAGCATGTGGAATTCCAGCAGGACGTGAGGTCCTGGCAGGGCTGGCTTGGTTTGGGGAAGCACCAGGCTCTCTGGAACAGCTCTGGAGGCTGAGTGTGAGGATAAAAATAGTGCATGGAGTCTGTGGGAAGGACAAAATGCAGGGGGCAAGGACCAAATCCAGGGGGAAAGGTCAGGGGTGTTCTCAGGGGTGTTCTCGGGGTGTTCACCTCTCACCCCTGTGTTCTCAGGGCTGTTCTCAGGGTGTTCACCTCTCATCCCTGTGTTCTCAGGGCTGTTCTCAGGGTCAGAGCCAGGTGTGGCCCCTGGCACTGCTGCTCCCACCCTGCAGCCTGGGGCTGCCCCTTTCCACCAGGGCCAGAACCACAGAACACGTATTTTCGGGGAGGTTGTGCCTGGAGCAGGCTCTGAGTGGGAGCAGAGAGGCTCCAGCCCCAGCCCGTGGAGAGGGGCTGAGTACAGGGCTCCACAAACGTGTTCTCTGCTGGGATGCAGAAGCTGCTGCTGTAAATTATTCATTCGTTTGCCGTAGTTTGTTTGGTTTTTATTTAGTTTGACATGGTCTAGAAGTTGGAGTAATTTTCTAACTCACTGAATGATCTTTTTTTACTCTCTTAAGCACCTTCTCTGCCACATGAAAACAATTTTCAATCAAGACTACAAAGCAGCCACTCGTAGCCGATGGACTTTATTTCCTGTGAATATCATTTGCAGCCCTGGGTAGATTCCATTTAAATACATTTGCATGGGGAGGCCGAGGTAGCCTCTGACTTCAGGTGAACCCAGCTCCTTGCTATGCAAATGCTCACAAAAGGGAGTAACCCAGCCGCAGCCAGGTTAGAGGCTCCTTTGCATACCGGTGTGTGCTGTGAAATGCTATTTCTGCCGCTCTCTTTCTTGCCTTCTTTTTGTTTTAAAGGAACGGGATTTAAGTGAAGCGTTTGGGTGTTGTGGAGGGAATTTTTGGGGGGTGTTTGGCTCCTCTCGAGCCGTGCTGAGAGGGCAGAGCTGCAGAGGGAACGGCCCTGCTGGCAGCGGCAGCCCCGGCAGAGCCCCTGCCCCGGGGCAGCCTGGCAGGAGGAGATGCCAGAACGCCACTTCCCTCCCCAGACTGGCTCCCACTGAGTAATTTATTAATTACAGCGTGTCCGTTGGAGGAGAAACCCTTGGCCTAATTTAGTTCTGAGTGTCCGGGGATGAGAGCCCGCTCGGGAGCAGGGGGTGTGAAGCCCAGGCCGTACCGGGACAGGAGGGTTGGGAGGAGCAGAGGTCACTGATTTTCATTTGAAGAGTTCAGGGCACCTTACAGGGGGAGGACGGAGCATTTAGAGATGAGAAAAGTGAACCGTGGGGAGCAGGAATGACCCGGTGGAGGTCGCTCATGAAGGGAATCCCTGCCCACAGTCCCCAGGGGATGTGCTGGAGCTCTGCTTCCCACGTTCATCTCATTTTCTGTCGCTTCAAAGAAATGGTGAGAGAGGATGAAAAGTCACCAGTCAGTGTTGTAGAGGAGGGTGGATGCGATGATTTCAGACTATTTTAGCCTCAAAAATCCACAAATTAATGAAATATCGTCTGGACTGAGGTGAAGTTCAGAAGTTCTGCATCAGCCCATCACGGAATCAGATCTGTGAGACTGGCACTTCTTTTCCAAAGTGGCATTTAGATCCTTTCAGGGAAAATGAATTCTAAATCTTGTCAGAGAAACTGTTCGTAGCAGCAGCAGTTGCACCCAGCCACGGGGTAAGAATAACACCAGAAACGAGCAGGATAATCCAAAGAGTCCCTGTTTTGGAGAGCCCTGGATGGCTGAGCCACTGGTGCAAGAACAACAACCAAAGTGTGTGAGGGAGAAGATGCTCCTGAGAAAATCCAGTCTGGGAGAGTGTGAGAGGAGAAGGAAACCCGGAGGAAAAGTCAATTTGATTAGTTCCTTTTAGCAAACAATGTGCTGAGCTGAGTGTTGCCCAGGCTGCTCAGGAAAGCACTTAGAGCTGTCCTCTGGAATGCTTTGTGGGCTCAGCACCTTCTGCAGGAGAGGTCGGGGCTCCTGTCAGTAAACACTAAATAAATGATAGCAATAATTAAGAACATGCCACTTTCTATAAAGCCTCGTGTTTGCTCCACTTTTCCAAAGGTGAAAACTGCCGTGGAATATCCCGGTTCAGGTGGTTTTGTGGCTGCAGAGGGGGAAACAAGCTCTTTCCCAACGCCTTGAGTGGCAGCAGGACAACTCCCAGCCCCCACTGCTTTTTCCTGGTGATAGAAACCTGGGAACGTTCAAATACCCTGGACAAAGCTCTCTGCCTTGGTCGAGAATTTCCAGCTTTGCCTGCTAACCTGAAAATTCATTTTCTTGCTGTAACGTGGAACACTTTAAATTCCTATTGTTCCTGAAATCCCTGCAGGTAACCCCTTCCCGCTGCCTGGGTGACCCCGGAAGGTGCTGGGGTCCAGCAGAGCCTTCCCTGCCTGAGGGGGAGCCTCCCTCCTGCTCTGGGGGGAATAAATTGAGCTTTCAGGAGCAGCAAATGAGCAGCCCATGCTCTGACCTGGCTTTGCAATTGCAGTTCCTCCCTGAAACCACGATGTGTTCCCGGCTTTTTTCATTCCCTAATCCATGGACTTTCCTGTGGGTCAGCTCCGTGACCCTTAAACTCGGGAGGGATCCAATACTCTGAGTTTAATCTGCCTAAAAGTAGCCAAGTCTGAAATGCTGAGCCCAAATTGAAATGCAGCTAATCTAATATGGATTGATTTTTTTTTTTTAGCAGAGCTCGTCTAGGAAATGCAGGTTTTCTAGAAACGTCTGAGGCAGGATTCACTTTTTCTCTGGTTTGTTAGGAAACACGAGCGAGGGGTTTGCTGTCATTTCAGTGCCATGTAATTTCTAGAAGTTTAGAGAAAGCAGGAGTGGTTTAAATCCAACTTAGAAGCAGCACTGGATGGTTTCAGGAAACTGCTCTCTCAGGTCTGCTCACCTTTCCTTATCTTGCTGAAGAAAATGCATTTGGATGGCTGAAATCACCAGGATTTGTTAGTTCACCTGAAAATAAATTAGTTCCTACTCTTGCAAGGACTGGCCTAACGTTCCTATTAAATGGAAGTGTGTATTAAGATGCACAAGAGGTGTTGATTCACACCAGGAAAGGTTTGATCCAGCCCATGAACTCTCTGACTGCTCCCCAAACCCACCCAGAAATCCTGCCCAGGGATATTCTGGTGAAGGAGGATGTTTCTAATAAATTACATTTCTGCATAGAAAGATAAAACCGCTGGGAATATTTTGCAGCACGTTCCCATGGAATGTAAAACTTCCTCAGCTGGGAAAAGCTGCAGCTATCATATTTAATTAATCTTCTTCCTCCAAGAGGTTCTTATCCTGCCACCTCTGTGCTGCAGCTCAGGGCACTCCGCTGGGATTTTCCCCATGCCTGGCATTAATGGCAATTCCACGCAGCAGCTGAGATGAGAAGATGGAAGAGTTCAATCCAGAGGTGAGCCAGGGTTAGGCAGCTTGGAAATGCAGGGGGTCTTTTGCTGAATACTGATCCTGCCTCCTGGTTCAAAGGCACGCAGGAGCCCCAGTCCACCCAGCCTGGAAAAGGCGTCCCTTGATCCCACTGACCTTGGCAAGGCTCCCTCTGCTTCCCTGCAGAGCATTTCTTCGGGAGGCCTTAGATATGATGGATTTCTTCTAAACGGGTCTGATAGATTTCTCCCAAAAGCGGAGCAAATGAGAAAATATTTTCTTGGTCCTTTTTATTTCTTTCTCTCTCTGTCTTCCCGTGCTCTGTGGTTTTGTTCCTTCCAGGTTTCCTCATCTTACCCTGAAAATCCCACACCTGCAGCACAGACAGATGTTTCCAGTGGAGTGGTTTTATTCCAGTGGAGTGGTTTTATTCCAGTGGAGCGGGTTTCTTCCAACGGAGTGGGTTTATTCCTGCATCCCGTTCTGATCCGTCATCCACGAAATACCTGCATCCAGTCCACTCTGCCTCGCCCAAATCTGAAGCGCAGTGGAGTGATGGGGATCAAAAGCAAAGTTGGGATTTGGTTCAAGTTCCAAATCCTCCTGCCCGGGAGCTGCAGTGACACAAATATCGAGAGTCTCCCCTAGAGCAACAAGAAGTGGGCAGCAGCGGAGCCGTGAGGTCCAAATGTGACCAAAAGTGATTTGGAATTAAGGAGTAATTTTCTCATCCACTTTTGTGCAGTCTCCTGGCAAAGGGAAGGGAAGAAAGGCCGGTGGTGGATGCACCCTTAGGTTCGGTGGTGAAGGGAAAGTGGTGCAGCAGCTGCATTTGATATCACGTGCAGGGGAAATATCAAAATATCAAAATAAAATCGTTGAAAATACCAGGTACAAAGGCATAAACACCAGAGGCTGCCTGGAGCAGAGTGTGGGCCTTACTGGGATGGCCCAGCTGTGCCCATGGCCAGGTGGGGAGGGCTCTGCAGCCTCACCATTACAGCATCCACAAGAAAAGTTTCTTCCAGGAGAGAAAAATCAATGAATTTTTCCATTGCTTTTATTTAAATTAAAAAAAACCCCCGAAACTTGCAGTAAGTTATGACATTAAGATGATGAATGAAATTATTCTTTGCAAAAGAAAAAAAAAAAAGATCTATTTGTGACATCTTAATGTGCCCTAACTGCAGTGGGCTCTGGGATGTGCTGCTTGCTTATCAATGGCAGTGGTGATATCAATCACCGGGGCTCGAGGCAGGGGTGCTCAGCTCACCCCACTCTGACGGCCCTGTCTGCTGGAAAAAAACCCCAGTTTAATGTGACATCATCAATCCAGGGGCAGGAATGGGATGGATTTTCTGATTACAAGGTTAAGTGATGCATCAGGACAGAGCAGAGCTGGGTCTTTGCTAATCATGGAAATTCAGGAAGACTGAGGACCGTGACATTATTGGCTGGCATTAAAGAGCAGCTCTTTGATCCCAGCCATTTGTATGTGTCCTTTCTGCTCCATGGCTGTATTTATTATCCAAGCAATGGGAAAATGAGCTCGGGGAAGCCACTCTGTTCGGTTTTTTGGGATTGGTGCTGGCTGGTGAGAGCACCACGTTGTCACCCAGGAACCCCAGAAATGCTTCCACGGTCTGAATTCAATTGGCTCTTGGGTCAAGGAACTCAAGAGACGCTTCCACTCTCGGAATTTAGTGGGCATTTTGGTCTCGGATCAGTGCGAGCTCACTGGAAATGTGAGAAGAGGGAAGTGTGAGGCATAAAATGAAATCTGGCTCTAAATTTGCAGCCCGTTGCTGGTGAGCTGGCGAACCCCAGTGTTTGCTGCTCTCCTGTGGGCTGGGGCCAGTTCCAGCCAGATTTAATCTGAATTATGCCAAAGAAGGGCTGCATTTCCCCCAGCACTGACATAAAGTGCTGAGCTGCCTTGGCCTCGCTTGGGATCAGCAGGAATTGGAGTTTCCTCATGGAGATGCTGGGGGAGGTGATGCTGGGTTGGCCTCTCTGCACCTGGGGGGATCTGGGTGACGGGGATCCACTGGTATTTGGGAATCTGGTCAGGTGAGGCTCCGGACGGATCCTTGTGTGCTCTTCTGCTGCTGGGAGCAGCCCTGGGGTCACACAGAGCCCCTGCCTGCAGCCACGGCCTTTGCCAAAGGGGTGGCACTGCTGGCACTGAAATGGAAAGGTGGGAAATGAGTCTGATTTACCCTTCAGCCAGGCAGGGACTGTGCCTGGAGCATCTCCCTGCTCCCAGGGAAGGCCCTGGTCCCTGGAATTCAGTGGGGTGAGAGGATGAACCAGTGCAGGCTGTCCTCTGTTTCCCCTGGCAATAATCCCATCACCGAGCCCTGTCTCCCAAAGTCACATCTTAGTGGAAGATGAAATTCCTCTCTCGTAAAAGAGAAAAGAAAGACAAGGTTGGCCCCTCAAGAGTGATTTTTAATTATTTCCAGATCTTCTGGATCATTAGGAAGATGAAAGATGGCATCAGTTAAGATGCAGGGCACACTGATAGAATGTAATTGATTTTTACATGTATTTAACTGATGATTCATAAAAAGGGATCTGACTGGAGCAGCACAGCCTTAAGTGCAGCCTGAACATGAAAGGTCCAGGCTCTTGATAGAGACATTCCTGGCTCTGCCCTGCTGGAGCTGGGACCCTGAGGACAGGGGTCCTGACATCCATCATCACCATTATCCTTATTTATTGTCGGGGTGCTGGCAGGGGCTGGGTCCTGGTGCTGATGCTGCGTGAATCCAGAACCCACAGATTTATTTTTTTTCTGATTTTATACATATAAGATGAAAGAGGGCAGGGTTGAGATGGGATTCTGGGAAGGAATCCCTCCCTGTGAGGGTGGGGAGGCCCTGGCACAGGGTGCCCAGAGCAGCTGTGGCTGCCCCTGGATCCCTGGGAGTGCCCAAGGCCAGGCTGGACGGGGCTGGGAGCACCCTGGGACAGTGGGAGGTGTCGGGGTGGGATGGGAAGGTCCTGCCCCAGGGACACAGGTCTGGTCCTGAAGGTGCTGTGGGCAGGGAGGGAGGCTGAGCCCACCTGAAGGAATCTGCATTTTGGGGACTGTTTGGACTCTGAGGATTAGGTCTGAAATCCCGTGCAAATCCTCCTCCTCTGCGAGCTGCTCCCGCCTTGGAGAGCTTCAGTTTCTCATTTCAGGGACTTGCACGGAGTGCTTGAGGAATTACACACACACACACAGAGCACAGGAAAATCACAGCAAACTTCTTCCCAAACAGTCACATCCCAAAGGACTGGGAAGGATTGATTTTTACACGTTTGGCTTTTAGGCTATTCACATCTCAATCCAGACAATTTTCTTTCAAGAGAGCCCACTACAGTCTACTTAATTGTATTTTCTAATACCAAGCAGTGGAAGAGATTTGTTGGCTTTACTGTCCAAAGAAGACACAAATCTTTTCTTCCAATTTTTTACCTTGAGTCCATAATATAGTGAGTGAATTTCTAACCCTAAAAGCAATAAAATATCAAATTGTTAAGTCCAACACCACGGGGGAAAGATTCATTCTTTGAGGAATTTAAAGGCTTGGAAAGAAGAACCTGGCTGTATAGTTTTATTTTTATTTTTTATTGGGTAGCAATTACTCTTAGTATAGCTTTCCAATTTGGCCGGGACAGTGAATCTGTGCTTCACGTAATAACTTGGAAAAATAACCCCACTATGGGCTTTAAAAAGGAATTCTTCTCTATATTTTCTTTGGCTCCAAGTTTAACAGTTGGACGTGTTGTACTCGACCAGGTGAGGTGTTCCAGTGACATCTTGTAAATTGGGTTAAGAACACAGTTTTTAACTCCTGTCCAAGTTTGCTGGTTTATTCAAGGCTGAGCTGCCATGAAGTCATCGGTTAAAATACGTGGCTTTATTTGCAAGCTGAAAATCCAGAGTTTCAGTTAAAGTGAACCTTTTTTCAATACTTTCATGAATTTTTTCAAGTTTTTTTTTTTGAACAGCACAACAAAAATCCATTCCCTGCTCACGCCCCATGCTAGACCTCCTCTCAATTTTCGTAAATGACCAAAAAATCCTGTTTCATGCCCTAAAACCCCTCTACACAACCCAGTAACACCAAAAGTGGAGTTTCAGCCCAGTCTGGGGATGAAAAACTGGGGAGCCCCGAGCAAACAGGCCTTGACCCAAGGAGTTGTGATAACAGTTCCTGCCCATCCCTGTTCATCCCATTCCAGCCAAACAAGCAAATAAACTGCTTTGAAACTTCAGCCACTGTAATATTCCTGTAATGGAATGCTTTTAGAGGGGGGCCATAAAAATAAATTGAAAACTGCCTTTCTGCTGGCTGCAGCTGGCACAGGCAGAGCCCGAGCAAACAGGAGAACACGGAGCTGAGCACAACATCCCTGCTTTTATTGCTGGGAAGCGACAGCTCTTAGAATTGTATAAATTAACTTAAAAAACGGACTTTTTAAGAAGCCCTCTGTGTTAATTCTGAGCAGTATAATTACAGGGCTCTTTATGATTTGGGTTAGACACCAATTAGCTGGCTCCTGAGACTCCTGAAAGGCTGCTCTTCCCTTCCATGCAGGACCGGCTCTGCTCTGGATTTACCCACACGCAGCAGTAAAGTGAAATCGTTCATGGCCGAGGGAAGGAGCTGCGTTTGTTGGCTTGGCTTTAAGCACATTTTCTGCTGTCAGAGGGAATGCAAACTTGTGAGCAGGCTGTGGCATCATAAACCAGAGCACACCAGAGGCTGGGGGGTTCTGGGGACCCGCCGGTGCCCTGCAGCCCTCCCGCTGCCCCGGGGGCACTCTGTCCTGCTCCCCCCCCGATCCCTTTCCCAAGGGCCCCATTCCCGTCCTGAGCGCTCAGGACCGCTGCCCATCAATCCCACCCTGACCCTTGCCTGTTCCAGCAGTCCCTCCATGGACTGCCCCGGGATGCAGGACACCGTATAAAAATACCCACTACCTTTAGGAAAGGTATTCCGTTTTCTCCCCAGGCTCTGTGTGTTAAAAACGCCAGGAACTGCTGTAAGTGGCTGCAGAAGGAGTTAGGGTTAGTTCTGTGGAAGTTCACTTGAGCAATTATTCGCTCTTGCATTGTTTTGCATCTTCCACTGAAAAATCTGTGTGTGGGAGGGGCGTGGGCTGCAGAATGGTCTCACCCAGTGGGTTCAGAGCTCACTCAACTTATCCCGGTGAAAAAATGAAAACCAGCTCTTGTTATAGTGGCTATAGAAAGGCAGAGAGGATTTCTAATTGCTAATCATATTCCTTCATTTTTAAGCCAGGTTTTTAGCTGGCATAAATTAATTATATCCCTTCCCTACTAAATTTTGTGCCTTTTCTTGCCATGCTGATGTAAACTGCCAGCAACCCCAGTGCTAACATGGACCCATCCCAGAGAATCCAGAAAAGGGCACAGCCAGTGGGCAGAAAGAACAGGACCCTGCTTGAAATCACTTTGCACATTGAGCCTTTATTCTCCAAATTTCCCTTTGGAAGCTCATAAAGAGTAAAATATGTGATGGAGCCCAAGGAAACTGCAGCACCCCCACCAAATTCTCGCCACTTTCTTCACTAAGCAGCTGCATTATGATTTATTTTCCTTGCTTCGTGCTCGAGAGATCTTGGTGATCACCTAAATTTGTGTCGTTGGCTGGATTCTAACTCAAAAAGGTTTCATGTCCGCGTTAAGGGAGCTGCTCCATCCCTGCAATGCAGGGCTCTCCTGGACAGAATTCCCTGGCTGTCTGACCCCTGGACACGAGGTGACACGTGTGTCATTAATCCATGACTCAGCCGCCCGAGGGCTCTCCATGGTGTCCCTCTCCTCAAGGCCACCGGTTCAAACCCAGCAGACGCTGCAGGTGGGAGTTGCCACTCCTGGGAGTTGGTATCACCATTTGGAGCTGTCACCATTTGGAGCAGTCACCGTCTGGTGGCTTTTTGAAATGAAGAACGCACACCTTGCCCCTCACGGGGCTGTCCCCAGGGCGTGTCCTGGGGCTGGGAAGGGCTCTCAGGGATGCAGGATCATGGCCCTGTGCTGGTGAGCAAACCCTTCTCCCTGTGGCAGTGCTGCAGCGCTGCTGCCTGCGGTTTGCTGCTTTCAGAGGGGTGGGTGATCTGCGATCTGCTGCCCTCTCCAGACCTGGCACGGTTTCTGTGTGGGAGCAGTTACTGGGAATACGTGGACACAACGTTTTACGGGACAGCGGCTCACTCTGCCTCCTCTCCCAGGGTTTTGCTCCGGAGGCTGTGTGGGCACAGTCACCCCAAACCAATAGTTCTGCCCAGATTTGGGGCTCAGGGACGGGCACAGCTCCTGGGCATCCCAAATGTTTGTGTCTTCCACCTGCCTGCCTGTGCCCGCTGCTCCCTCCACATCCCACCACGGATCATTTACACGAGCAGGGAGTGCCGGGCCAAGGGGAATGGCTTCCCATTGAGCAAGAGAAGGATTAGACGGGATATTGGGAAGGGATTGTTCCCTGTGAGGGTGGTGAGGCCCTGGCACAGGGTGCCCAGAGCAGCTGTGGCTGCCCCTGGATCCCTGGAAGTGTCCAAGCCAGGTTGGACAGGGCTGGGAGCCCCCTGGGATAGGGGAAGGTGTCCCTGGTGCTCCACACAGAACTTGTATAAGAGCAGGATGCTCTGAGTTGGAAATCCAGGGATGCTGCCCAAGGACAAAGCAGTTTGACCTAAATTCTTCCAAGTGATGGCAGGGCCTGCAGTAATGAATTCTGTCTTATCTGTGTGTTGGGGTTATGATTTGCAGACATCAAAATCCGTAATTCAGTGAATGCCACTGGAAACCGGGCAGGGCGGCTAAATAAATAAATAAAATTTGTCAATGCAGAATAATGTGCTTGCACGTGGTTAGCAATAGCCAGGCAACTGTAGATCACAGCCCAGAATAATGTCAGGTTTTGGAATCAGATAAATTGCAAATAACAATGCAGAGAGCAAGTGAACCTTGAGGAATATCCACGGCCAGGCTAAGATGAGGTGCCTGCAAAAAGCCTTTGTTTGGAAGGGAGAAATAGAGACCAGTAAGACAGGGGGTAAAAAAAATAGGGAGGGAACAGCAGGCCATAAAGCTGTGATCAAGTGCAGGAGAGATGATAAAAGGCCATGGACAGCACAGGAAAAATATTAAGAAGCAATAAAACGCAGCATCAGTGGAGATAAGATGATAATTTGTTATTCTCAGCAGGGCCATTTGTGCACTGAGGCTCTTCCTGGACTCGAAAGCTGAGCTGGGTTCTGCCTTGCACCGTGGGCAGTGATTTCCACCTTGGCAAAGCAGCAGGAAAACCCCGGAGCAGCCAGTGAGGGTGTTCGTGTGTGTGCTTAGGGGCAGGGAGTTCAGGTCTGGCAAAGTCAAGCCTGTCCCTGAAAGGGCTTGGAGGCTGATTCCAAACTACTCTGGCCAGTCGGGAGCTGTTAATTCCTGATTTCAGTGCAAAGGAGAACCAGAACCACTTTTCCCAAGGAAAAATGGCTCCGCAGGGATGTGAGAACAGGATCCTCCCAGGTGAGGGACAGCACATCCCACACCAGCCTTGGAGTCAGGAGAGGATTTGGAGGGATTTTTGGGTGGCCTGGTGCCCGCTGCTGTGGGCGCGCACCCTTTCCTCACGGGCACACCCTCCGTGTGCGCCAGGTCCCGAGATGTTGCTCAGCCACACTCACACGCCATCGTTCAAGGCACCTTTGGCCCAAAACACCTCAAGATGTCACTGGGTGGGGCTGACCTTTAGGGCCTGCTGTGGGTGTGAGCACTGAACAGGCACAGAGGAGCGGCTGGGTGCAAATCCCTGCGCTCCACAGGGCAGAGCTGCCTCTGGGACGTGGGAGGGACAGGGGCTGGAGAGCCTGGAAGTGCCTCTGGGACTGGGAGGGGAGGGAGCTGCGTGGAGCTATCTCCCAACTCCATCTCTGCATCCCCTAAATGGCACAGACATTGTTCAGCAGTTTTCAAAGATGCTGATAACAATGATACACATCCCTGGTACTTATTAAGCTGATGGCTTTTAAACATTAAATCCCAGCTATAATTAAATTAACTGAAATTGGTTTTATTAAAAAAAAAAAAAAAAAAGGGGGATTCTAAGCACTCCCCAGTAGCATTTAAAAGGTGAGGGAATTGCCTGCAGGCCTAAATAAGCATTGCTGCAGATTGCAGCCAGGACTAATTCGATAGCTAATGACTGGAGTTGTAGTCAGGGGACTGCAGGGGGGGAGGAGGCACAGACTTCATCACTGGGGAGGATCCTGTGCTGCTGTTTTTCCTGGAAAAGGATTCCAGGCTATCCTCTTGCAAAGCCAGGGAATGCTCTGCAGAATGACACGATCGTCCTGCTAATCAGGAAGTGATTCCTTATTAAATGTTTCCGTTCCAGAGGGTTTGATGCAGCCCTGCAGCACAGAGCTGTCCAGCCTGCCCTGCTTTGGTGGTCTCACCAGGGTTGCCGTCCACCAGGAAAGGAAAACAATGAGCTTTTAGTGCCTCCAAGACCTTCTCATCCTCTGTCCCACAGGCAGCTTTTGGGAGGGAAGGAGAGCGTGGGAGCAGTGGGAAGCAAAGGGCTGGGGTTCGGCTCTGCTGGGCTCTGGCAGCAGGGCGGGACCCCTGGGCGCCTGTGGGACCCTCTGCTGTGCCAGTCCCTGGGAATGCCGCTGGACGAACCCCACAGACACGTGGGAAGGCATTTCCCACCCTTCCCAGCACGGGGGGACTGTCCCTGCGTGGGTTTCCAAAGGGTCTGGGGAAGGGGAGGCTGTGCCGGGGTCTCTGCTGACCGCGATCGGGGTGCCAGGCCCCGCCAGGCAGCCCGGGAGGCCTGGGGAGCACACAAATGCGTTTTTAGAGAGGAGAGCTGAGGGAGACGACAACCTCGGAGGCACAGCCTGCGCCCCGCTCGCTGTTCCGTGTTTAAGTGCAGAGCCGCGGGCCGGGCAGGCTGCGGCGGTGACTTGTGCCGAGCGGCCGGGACGTGCTGGGCGGTGCTGCGGGGGCACCGCGGGGCTCGGCGATGCCGGCGGGGCGCTGAGCCCGGCCCCGTGGAGCCCACCCGGGCAGGGGGAGCCTCCACTGCTGGGACGTGGCAGGATGAACCCCCGGGCCCCGCTCTCTCGCCCGTGGTGCCCGGGAGCGTGCCCTGCGGTGTCCCCGGGTGCCCCGCAGCAGCCGGGCCGTCCCTGGGCGCCAGCCCGAGGCGGATGGTGCCTCAGACAGCCCCAGGCCCTTTTCCTGCCAACATCCCACCCTGGGGAAAACAGCCAGCACTTCCCATCCCTCCTCTCTGAAGATCTCAGTGCTCCTTCGGCTCCTTTCCACCCCAGCAGCATCGTTTACCTGGGAGGGGGAACAGCTCTGGGAGAGGCCAAATTACACATTTTTTCGTAGGGGAAATTAGAGTTTGGGTCCAACAGGCCAGAGGAACCCCCTCCTGCGCAGGCTGGTCCTCATGCCAGCAAAGCAGAGGTGTCCCGGTGACACCCCTGGGTGCTGAGGGGTGCGGTGCGAACCTCCCCGGGCGTTTGGCATCTGACCACGCAGAAATCCGTGGCACTCTCGGCCACTCTCGTGGCAGCAGCTGCTCTCTGAGCAGGCACAGCCCCAGGCTGAGCGAGTCCCTGGTGTGCAGGTCCCTGAACACCCTCGTGCCCTGCCCGAGGTGTCACCCCCGTGTCCCTCCCTGACCCTCAGCCAGGTGCCAGCAATTTCATGCCGTGAAAAACGTGGGGGGAAGCTGGACGTGAACTCAAAGCTGTTGTGCCAGACCATCAGCAACCAGCAATTAGGGACTTCAGGGCAGAGCAGGAGAAGCACGAGCTGTGCCTGGCTCTGAGCATCCATGGGGAAGGGATGTGCTCGGGGATGAACTTCTTTAATTCCTCGGGGACGTCTGTGCTGCCGCAGCCTCGTCTTTGTGCCTCTGCACAGGGGGGAGCTTGGTCTGTGCTGGATGTCAGACCCTGCTCTGCAGCTCGTGGCGGAGGCTCTGAGCTGCAGCTGTGCCAGATCCCCTCTGCCCCCATCCCCTCTGTCTGAAAGACACGGAACATTTCTGTTCTGCCTTTGAAGATCTGATTAAAGTATGTTCCGTTTTGAAGGAACTGAAAATATACTTGTTCATTTAATAGATGGCTTCCTCTGCTTGCAGGATTCGTCCTTGTTAGGCACATCATTCAAAAATTATCTATTGTGGCTGAAAAAATAATTTCAAGACATCTGGATTTGTGCTAATAACTGTGAGCAGCAAGTCTTTGATTTCCTTCATACTTCATTACTGCCGTGTCCCAAAAAGCAATCCTGCCTTAATGAGGGCTTGTTTCCCCTGTCAGGATATTGTTCATCCTGAGATATGGAACAACAAGAAGGCATTTTCCTGCTTCTCCTGGGTTTCGCTGTCCACTGCTGACAGCCCAGCTGGAGCAGAGCAAGCTGACTCTTTCACTCCTGGAGCTTTACAGCAAATCTATCACTGGCAGAGAGGGTGTTTTCCCTTTCCTCCCACTCCCTGAATCCCTTTCCTGGTTGGATGTTGCAGGCACTGCTCGTGGGAGGACAGGCAGAGGGACGGACACTCAGAGGGACGAGGCCATCCCAGACCCCAGCTCTCTGTCCCAGCACAGGCTGAAGGGTTTCTGTTTCCTTGGAAGTCAGGAGTGTGGAAAGCTGGGAGATCTCACTCCATGTCCTCAGACCCCCTCTATGGGATAACTCCCCACTAACTCATCACAAGGAGAACACTGCAAGGTTTAATCATTTGATATTAGAGGAGCACGTTGATAGCCAGAGCACTATGTACCTGCTAATTAACTCTGTTTGTACCACTGATAATTAATGAATATTTTATTTCCCTGTGTGTGTGTGTGACAACACAGGCAAGAAAAGGATGGCAGTGTTGTGGGAAAAGGACAGGGAACACAAACCTCTGCCTCATGAAGTGACCTCAGGTGAGAGAACCCCCCAGGCTTTCTCTTCTCTCTTCCTTTGGGGCTTGCTCAGCTGAACCTCCCTGCTCTCCTGGTGCTGCTGGGAAGCAGGGAGACCAAATCCTCTCTCGAGGCAGAAGGTGAAAACACACTGAAGTCGCCCCATATAAATCTGGAAATGTGACCCAATAAATCCAAAACCAGGGGGGCTTTTGGTTTGGTTTTAATCCCAGTTGAAGAAGTCGGTTCTGCTGTTCAGGGCTGGGTGTCTGTGCAGTCCCTGTTGTGACGGGCACAATCTACCCAGAGCTCAGGCACCAACCTGAGCTGGACCAACATCTGGCCCTTTATTTAGCAGGAGGAGCAAGCCGGGAGGCTGCAGCAGAAGTCTTTGCTGCTGTCTTGCTGCTCCGAAATGACTCATTTTGTCTTTCATATCTGTCCCCTGGAAACCTGCGTCCTCACATCTGAGTTTTATGCATTGATATGCCAGAGGACAGAAAAAGAGGTAAAAAATAAAAAGATTGCATCATTTGCCTACCAGTTGGTGGTTTCTCCTGTGCTCCTGACCAGTTAATGCTGTAAAGTTTATTTCCATTAGTTGTGTTACTGCCTTTTATCTGCTTTTCCCCACGGCACCAACGTCAAAGAGCCAAATCTATTTTTATGAAATTGCCCTGGAAAAAAAAAAAGGAAAAAAAGGAAAAAAAGAAAGATTTTAAAGGCCAGCAAGAAGAAAAGGTGATGGATTAGACCTTAAAGCACTGGAACAGCTCCTTAGGCTCCTTTCTGCCACAAGCTTAATTTCAAAATGTTTTGTTCCTTTGTCCCCTGATTTTCCATGGTCTGTTTTATTATGGCTTTTGTTCCAGCGTCCCCCTAACGCTGTGTGAAGTGTGAGGCTCTTGAAGTGCCCTTTGCAGAGGAGGTGCCGAGGCTGTGGAGAACTCCCCAAGGCCAGAGGAGAGGGATCCATGGGACCCTTTGGTCAGGGGCTGCTGAGAGAGAATCTGGGGGAGCTGTGGGTGACAGGAGCAACCTGGCCTAGTGGGAGGTGTCCCTGCCCGGGGCAGGGGGTGGAACCGGGTGGTCTTTTAGGTCCCTGCCAACCCAAACCACTCTGATTCTAAGTTTGCCAGAGCCCTCCCACAGCTCGGCTGCTGAGAGCAGCTCCCCGTGGCCCCGCCTTGGGTTTTGTCAGTCACCAGAGCCCACAGCTGGAAAAGAAAGTTTCGCTCTTGGGTTTCCCCAAAGCACCTCGAGATTCACTCAGCAATAAACCCCACATTCCAAAGGAGTAGCACTGAGTTTTGTGGCTCTGCACAGAAGCAGTGGCTCAGCTGCCCGGTTGTGTTCCACATGTGGGGTTGCCAGCACAGGCAATGATTTGGAACAAAGATCTCAGACCGTGCTCACATGGTTTATTCTTCCCCCAGATTGAGGGTTTTTTAGATATCCTTTCACCAGCCAAAGGTCGCGTTATCACAGCATCCCAAATAACCACATCCGAGAGAAGCAGCTGCAATTTATCCCAGCTCCTAGGCAGGTTTGGTGCCAGGGAATGCATTACCAGGGACACACCAGCACGTGGATGCTGCCAGTGGCTTTGCACAGACCCGTTTTCCTTTGGACACCGTTCATCCACCACAGTTTGAAAAGGAAACACAAAAGCATTTTGCCTGCACAGTGCAGCAGTGTCAGTGGTTCTCCGTTCGTCCAGCCCAGGAGGGGTTCAATGTCCCGGGACACAGCAGGACCTGTGTCCTGGCCTGAACCCCTTTGGAAATAGGTGCCAAAATTGGGGCTCCAGCTCCCTCCTGGGGGTCGTGCCCGGAGGGTGGGAGTGGTTTAGTCCAGGCAAAGGGCTTTGCTTTAGTCTGAACCTAACGCTCCTTGCTAGAGGTGTCCAGCATGGAACAGCTCCAAGCCACACACTGGTCCCAGCCCTCCCCTCTCTGCCTCTGCCAAGCCCTGCTCCGTGTGGAACACCTTGCCCTGAACAAGGAGCATCTCTGTGCGGTTCCAAAGGGGCATCCTGAGCCCGGACTGGCTCTCTGAGGCAGGTGATTCATTTTGGATGGGTTCAGCTTGGCGCTCCAGGGCCTGTTGTACAGCCCCATTTGACGTCCTTCTGCTGCCTTGGCTCCAGAACTGCATTAGCTGATCTTTTTTTAATATAAAATTACCTATGCCAAAGGCTCAGGCCCTTAACTTGTAGAGAACTGATTTATAGCATTACTTGGCAATCCTGGAGCTGCTCAGTGTTACCTCTCAGCCCTGTTTATGCATTTAAAACAGAGAGGGAGACAGCTTGCTAATGCGCTCTGCAGCTCGGTGAGAACTTCAGGCTTTCCTTGGAAACAGCAGCTCCGTGTTCTGCTTGGAGCTCCCAAGCTCCCCATGAAATGGTGACGATTGCTTTGGAAACCTGAGGAGCTTTGAATTCCAAATGTACCTGGCACCTGGCTCTCCTCCCTCCTGGCTCAGGGGTGACTTTGAGCAGGGCTGGCCGGGATGTGGGCACGCAGCTTTTCCTCCCGGCAGGATGAAATCCCCGCTGGCTCCTCCCTGGGGCTCTCCAGAGGAGAGGGGGGAGCACAGGGAACAGGCTGAGGCTCAGGGTTAGTTGGAGCTGAAAGCTGGTGCCGACATTTGGCCTTGTTTGGGAGCTTCAGAGGAGGCGCTCACAAAAGAGAGGGAGACAGACGCCTTCGGTCGTGTTTCAAGTGGAATAAAAATGTCTTGAAGACACCATTAAGGAGAGAGCTATTGATGACGAAGGCCAATAAAGCTGGAGCCGAATCTGTATTCAGCTGCAGAACTATGGAGCCAGGAGAGCTAACGAAGTTGGGGCTGTGTTTGAACTGTTCTGTTTCATGTGGAAGGGCTGGAATTGTGCTGGGCTTGGATGGGAGCCGGGTCCTGTTCCCTCAGGAAAGGGGTGAGTTCTGTGGGGAGGAGTGCTCTGACCACACCCCAGCTCATCCACTGACTCGGATAATCAGTCCTGGCACTCCCAACCCACTTAACAGCAGAGACAAAAGTTCAGCCAGGCATATTAACCCCTTAATTAATAATCCTGATACTTAACTACTCTGCGGTTCCCCATTAAGCCTGTGCTGACATTGATGGAGCAGGCACATTCAGCGGAGCTGGTGCCTGGGCAGGGCTGGCAGGTGGCAGATGCACTTTTTGGGGTGCCACCTCCTTCTGCAACCCCCGTAAAGTCAGTTTTATTTGGTGGTTCCTCTTCAGGGGCTGTGGTCTGGCTCCTCCAGGTCCTTTCAGGAAGCAAAGTCTGCTCAGCCCCCTCATGCTGGAGGAATCTCCGTTTAATGAGCTCTGTGATTCCCTGGGGGTGAGGTGAGGTGCTCTGCCATCCAGGTAAAATCTCTGCAAGGGGAACGGCAGAAGGCCTTGTGCTCTGAAGGCTCGTGGAGATGAGTGGAACCCTCCCATCACTAGAGGGACACCAAGAAATGAAACGGCCCATCCTGAAAAATTATGTCCAGCAAAAACACAACGTACAAATTCTAGAGGAACTGGAGGGTGAGCAATGTGATCATTGATGTGGCTCATGAGCTTTAATTGCTTTGGAATTTTCAGATGTTCCAGAGGGTAGCGTGACCCCCTGGATGTGACAAAAGTGGAGGGTTTCCTCTTCCAAAGGATCCAGCCACTGCTGCCTCTTCCTTCGCATCAGGACAACTCAGTGTGTTCTCCGAAGTAAGTCAGATCAAGCTGAGCCAAGCCTTGTAATTCAACTCCTCGGCTGAAATTCTGGGGTGAGAGTCAAAAGGAGGATAAGGATTTTACAGCTCTGGGTGAGTCACTGAAGTGCTCAGGAGGGCTGGGACGGCCAGCAGAGCCTGTCAGCACAGCTCGGGCTCAGCCCCTCATCCGAGTGCGGAGCTGGTGGCAGCAGGAGCGGCCAGGGGCCCAGGAGCTGTCCCCTCGGAGGAGGATGCTGTCAGGAAATACCCGGCGCCATACCCCCGGTGCAAGTGGGAATTAAGCTGCACTCAGGCCCTGTGCGGGGTTGTTTTAGCGACGCCTTTCCCACCTCGCATTCCCTGATCAGAGTTTCTCTCTGAGCTGCCGTGGCACCACCTCTGCGGGCAGAGCACTGAGGGGAGGAGGGTTCGGCTGGGGCTGTGTCCCTGCTCCTGCACAGGGAGCAGCAGCTCGAGTGAAGAACCAGGAACACCTCTACTCTGGGACTGACAATTTCTGCCTCTGCTCTTAGGAGATAGAGCAGCCACGGCTTCTCAGGAGAACCTTGAATTGCAAATGCAAATCCCCACCAAAACTGCATTTTCATGCTGCATCTTTCATCTTTTACATAACTCCCAGCTTCTGTCCCCTAAGAAACTCCTGGTCTCTTCCATGCACTAATAGCAGAGAAAATCAAGGCAGCAATAAAGGAAATCCTTTGTTGTCTCTGAAGAGACAGGCAAAAAGGAGTCACCAGTGCTCCTCTTCTCTAGATCTTAAAAAGAGAATCTTGGCTCAGAAAAATCCATTAAAACAATGAAAGTGTTCCTACAAACTTGGTGCTATCCCCGCACTGGGCTGCTCTAGGTAACCACAAATATATATTTATACACCTGATCACTGAGCTGGATTTGGGATTGGCCACGATGTATAATTCAGTAAATAACCTTGAGCATAAAAATGAGATTCTACTCCAGAAAACTCTTTAATCTCCCTTGTTTTTATGGATCAGCAAAGGTGTCAGAAGTTTGACACTCCAGATAATTGAGCTCTTGCATTTAGAGCACAGCCTACAAATAATGGCAACTTTGCTTTGAAAGAGTCTTTCTAAACTTTGGGTTGACAATTAGCATTTCAAAAGGTTGCAACTCCGTAGCTGCCACCGCCTAATACTCGGTTTGAATCAAATGTAAAGATTAATAGCGCAGCCCTAAAAACAGCCATAAACTCCCCCTGCCTTGGAAGTGTTCCTGCCAGCTCCCCGATAGATGGAAATGCGGAGTTGTGCGTCCCTGGCTGCTCTCGAGGGGTGACAGCGCGGGGACACTGCCTGCGGCTGACTCCAACGCCGGGAAGTGGAACTGGATCTGACCCCACTTGCTCCAAGAGCTTTCCCACCTTTCCCAGACTTCTTTGGGAACCCGCAGGTGCAGATGGAGAGACAGCAGCTCTGGCTTGGAGAGCAAACGTCCCCTTCCATGCACGGGCCATGTGCTGGGTTAGCCCAGGAGCGAGCTGATCCTCAGGGATTGCAGCACATCCCAGCATTTCTGGCCTCGAGCTGCACCGGGGGAAGTCGGGATTGGAGATCAGGACAAATTGCTGAACAGCAAGGGCTGTCCAGCATGGGAACATCCCCCTCGCAGGGATCCAGGGGCGGCCACAGCTCCTCTGGGCACCCTGTGCCAGCGCCTCCCTGCCCTCACAGGAACGATTCCTTCCCGGTATCCCACCTAACCCTGCCCTCTGGCACTGGGAAGCCGTTCCCTGCGTCCTGCCACTCCGGGCCCTTGCAAATCCCCTTGCTGCTCCTCAGGATCACCGCAGGCTGGGCAGAAACACCCTGGGGAGGGGCTTTTTTCTCCCCTTGAAACGAATGCAAACAACGGGGGGTTTCTTTCCCGGCTCATTCCTTAATAACTCTGGTTAGTCAGGATGCAATCTGTTCTTGGGGTGGAATGAATGTGAGATGGTAATAGTGATTAGGTAATTAGCAACTACCAAGAGTATTTAACCTTCCTGGTGACAGCGTGTCTGACATCACCTGAGCTCGTGCAGGCTCTGTGAAAAGAATTAACAATTTTAAATTACCCCATTTAAGTTATTAATTATGAAATAGAAGTCGGCCCAGAAATAATGGCAGTGGTGCCCGGTATCCTGGTGGTTTTTTCCACCTCTGCATATCTTAAATCTATGAATTTTCTGTCTTCCATTACATTAGAAAATTGGAATAGGATTGCAAGGATTGAAGGACATTTGCTGTGGTAAAGTCTGGCTGCATCCCTGGGCCAGGTTGGATGGGGCTGGAGCAACCTGGGACAGGGGAAGTTGTCCCTGCCCAGGGCAGGGGTGGCACTGGGTGGGCTTTAAGGTCCTTCCAACCCAAACCATCCTGGGATTCTGTGCTATACTCACCCTGTTATCCCTGCTCCCGTGAATGATCAGGAAGAAAAATTTCCTTTTCCTCTCCTTTTACCTGAAAACACTGAAACCTTACAGTGGCCAAGTATTTTGATAGCTTTTTTTTCCTCAGTGGCAACGTTTTTTCCTTGGGGCAGAGTTCATTTTCCTCAGTAATGCTTTTTTTCCCCCTGCACACGTGTCACTGCCGGGGGTTCCTGAGCTGCAGCCATCCCTGGATCGATTCCCTGGCACTGTGAGGCACCAGCTCAGAGCACCCTCCTCCCTGGGGCACGTGGGAATGCTGGAGTCACCCTCCTTTTCCAGAGGATCACAACTAAACAGGGTCCCCTGAGCACTGCAGATGCACTGTTCTTAAGAGAGCTGAGAAAAGGTGGCTCTCACTGAGAGGTTTCACAGGCAGCTTGTCAGGGATATTTATACCCAGAGATGAAACCCTGTTCCGAAGGAAGTTTGCAAACATTTGCTCCTGTAATGCATGTTTACAGCTCTGGAGTTTGCTTTCATAAATTCTCCATTTAGTCATTTCATGGACTGTAAAGTGCATGTGTGAGTGCATAAATCTGCTTGTGGCCACCCAGCCACACCCCTGGGCTCCTGCCTGTCCCGTCCAGGCTGGCCCCCTCCCTTAAATCCACATTTACGGCTCATCTCCCAGTCCCTCACGCAGCCCCTCGTTATTAGCAGCCAGTAATGTATTAATGCGTTCCGCAGTGGGAAGTGAGCTCCTGACTATTACCTTGGACACTCATTTAGCTGAATTTGATAGTGACAACACATTGACATTGGTGAGGTTAATGACCCAATCCTTTATTTCTCTGAACGAGTGGAACAACATTTAGTACCTTGTTCTCCAGTGTCCCCGAGAGCTGTCGCTGCTGTTGCTTTAATGGCACTGTGGCATCTTTGCCCTTTAAGTAATTGGCACCGTGAAAATATTCTCTAGGTCCTGTCACAATTGATTAGTATTGCATTGAATTACCAAAAAAAAAAAAAAAAAAGAAAAAAAATTACTTTTATTTTCCTTTCTTAATCCCTTTACGGGAGCGAAGGCAAAACTTGATCTGTGTGGATGTGAAAGGCTGGCAGCTCCAAGAGGAGTGGGGAGAGAAAGTCCTGGCTGCTGGACGTGGAGCCAGCCCAAAACTCTGCCCCTCAGCTCATCCTGACCTGCTGATCCCGAGGTTTCACAGGAATTATTCCTGTCTGTGCTTTTACTTCTGGCCAATGGAGACCCAGCCATTCCCTGAGTTCTGCCTTTCTGAGAGCCCAGTGCAGGGAGCGGATCCCTGCCCATGGCAGGGGCTTGGAACCAGGTGAACTTGAAGGATTTCTCTATCTTCCTGACAGGCTGGAAGATGGAAAACTTGTAGGATGAATTCCCAGTTCAGTGCAAGAAACAGAGGCACAGCTCTGAAATTACACCTGGAATGAGAGGTGGCATTTGGTGGCAGTGACCCAGAACACAGCCTGTGTTTCCTCCATGGGACTGGAAGGTGGGAAGTAAAAACATAATTTTTGTGTTTGCATCAACAACAAAACAATTCTTGACTTTGGGTTCCTGTTGTCCTTCTCTCACCTTCCCCCTCTCTTTTAAATTACCCTTGATTGTACAACATCTGCTCCCTGCAGGCCTGCATATGGCTGGCTCCTTAAATCTGCATTTCTCTCCAGGGGCTGCATACAAATACCCAGCTGAAAGTTTTCTCTCAAAGGTCTGATTAACCAACTTAGTCTGGCAGAGAAAAATGAGTATTGACATGACTGCAAAAGCTGACAGCGAGGGGAAGGGGTGGAGAGGAACGGCAATGACAAGTGTCAGGCAGGGACACTGAAGGGCCCGAGATGAAGCACTCCAAGGATCAAACCCCACATCTTCAGACAGGAGCTTGTGTTTCATTCGTGCACTCAAAAAATAAAACCCTCACAGATGTGAAATCCTGCAAACATGAGAGGAATGTTGCCTTATTTTTTTTTTTTTTTAGGCATGCGAGAAAAATTCCTACAATTGACATGCTCAGAATGTCTCCTCACCAGACATTTGGTACCCAAAATACTCACCAAAGATTTTCAACAAAGCTCTGGGTTCTGAATGTGTAGGATGGCAAGATAAAGGAGGATCTGCCTGGGAGTTCTAGTTAGTAAAGTTGTCTCTCTTTTGATTTTAAACCTTAAAAAATAACCATATAAAAGTACAGAACTGGCGTCTGATCAGCTAAATCTGCTTGTAATATGCTACACAGATTTTTCTGCTGTCTCCATAAGATGGATTAGTTTTAGTTTTTTTGGCTTTTAGTTTTGTGGTAGAGGAAAAGGATCCACATGCAGATGGCGGCCAAAATCCAAGGGTTAAACCACAGAATTTTGGATTCCTTGGTGACTTCCCTTATGCCCCCAGGCTGTAATTAATTAACTTCTCGGTGCCTTGACCTCTAATGTGACCAGGCGTTTTTGTTATTTTGTTATTCCCCATCCCGGTCCTTTCCTTAAGCCGCTCAGGTGGCTCTGGCTGAGCAAGGTCAGCTCTTGTCCCCCTGCAGGAGCTGGGAATTGGCCCAAGGGGTATCCCTGGAGAAGGGCAGGGAATACCCCAGCCAGTGGTCCCTGCTGCCACCACTGAGGGTTCTGGCGGCCACGTGGCTGTGAGAGGATGACATCCAGCATTGGGAGCTGAGGCAGAAGCACAGCCAGGGAAAGGCCTCGTTTGCTGAACACGTTTATTCCTTTTCCCCCCACCAACATTCCCCTTGTCTGCCTCCCCTCCCCTCCAGCCCACCCCCTGGCTCCTCCACCTCCGTCCCCCAGCTGAGCCTTTCTGGAACACACTCTCTATTTGTCTCCTGCTTCCCTGAACACCCATTATTATGGAGAATAATACTGCAGGAGCAGTGCTGGGCACCTCTGCTCCGTGGCTCCAAGTGGGCTGAATTGCAGCCGGCGGCGGGGGGTGATAAATGTAGCGTGAGATGCCTTTTCCACAGCAAACTGCAAATTGCCTCAGCAGCACGGCCCACAAAAGCGGCCTGCCGAGCAAATTTATCTCCCATTGTCGGCCCAAGGAGGAGGACGCAGAGGAGCAGGCATCCTATTTTTGAAAAGTCACTTTTGATCTCGTCCGGGCTCCGCGTCCGCCGCGTCGTAAAGGGCTCCTCGCGGAAGAGGCAGAGCTGGGGGTGCAGTGTGGATAAAGGGATTTATTTTTAACTGCAGCCAGGGTTCGTGACCATGTGAGCGTTTCAATTTGAAGCGGCTGGGTTTGAACACCGCGTTTCAGCAAAGAGAATGTTCCGGCATCTGATCTCTGCCGGGTGGGAGCAGGGCCGGGGCTGCCAGGGGCAGAAGGGATGGCAGCGGGGAATCGCCCTCTGAGGGAGCCCCGGCACTGCCTGGCACAGGAGGAGGGGAGCAGGGATTCAGGGGGTTTTCTGCCCACCTCCCACATGGTTCAGCCCTCAGAGAGCAGCATGGTGGACATTCCCCAGGAAGGAAGTGATGGATTTATGGCTGGGAGCCTCGGGAGGCGGATGGTGGGGAAAGGGAGTTTGGTGATGGAGTGAGAGCAGCACAGCCACAACACCCACAGCTCAGGGCACAGGGCACCCCTGATGTGTGACCACCTTAAAGACCTTTGTGTCGGACGTTTGCTTGTCCTGTTTCCTCCACACTTTCCTCTAAATGGCACTTAATGCATTGACAGTGGATGTTTGGCGTGAGTTTGGCAACAGAGGAGCCCTTCCCACCATCCTGAGCTTCCTCCACGGCCCAGCTGGACCCTGGGCATGGCCTGGAGGGGCCCCTGCTCATCTGAGCTGGGTCCTGGGATCTATGAGGGTGTTTCCAGGAATAAATGCCTGGCTGCCTTGAACTGTGTCCTTCATGAGCATCGCAGAGTTACGATTTGCCTGACAGGAATTGCTCGCATCCGCCTCTGGGATCGGGGCTCAGGAGCATCACAGCTGAGAGAGAAGGTGGGAGCCACAAAGAGGGCACTGGGAGGCAGGGAGAACCCCCTGGGAATTGCAGCTGGGCGACAGGAAAAGGCAAGGCTGGGATCCCAGCACTCACAGGCAGCTCTGGGCCCTCCCTGTGTGGAATATCCCGTGAAAATGCCTTTTGCCTGCGCTCGCCAAGCGGGGTTAGGTCAGGACCCGCCGCGCGCTGCCCGTGCACCCTTCCACAGCACAGCAGGGGCTGCAAGGGAATCATCCCGGAATTAGGGGGTGCAAATGAAAGCAGATTAGCTCTCCTTGCCTCAGTGTCCCTCTTTGTGGTACAACGTGAAGGAAACGCTTTAATGCTGGTGTGAAGGGAGGCTTAATTTATTAATGTCATGCCTAATTAGCATTTCGAGATCCTTCCTCAGAAAGAGGATTATTAGGTACAAGAATATTATTATTCCAGCACTGTTGATTTTGGCTGAACTCTTATCAATAGGTGATTAGTACCTATAAATCAGGAAGGGATTAACAGTGCCCCAGGACAGCTGGACCAGCACGGGGAGCTGGGAGCAGATCCCACCCAAACTGGGAGCCAGGAGTTAGGAAGGAAAAATGCAAACCAACCTGCACTGTGTATTCATTTTCCCATAGCTTACTTGCAAACAGATCAACCAATTTGCAATTCCAAGTTGAATTTGAGGGATTAGAACCCATTCTTCTGTGTTAACGGAATGAAAAATAAATATAAGTTTGTGGGTTGTTTTTCAAATGGCTTTTAAATTTAAGGTTTATTTATACACTATTTATTTCCCAAGGACAGAAATAAAGAAAATCTCCACTCCTCTTCTTCATCTAAGATATCTTCATATCTTTTCCCATGAAAATAATTCATGTCACTGGGAAAAAAAGTCTTCTATGAATCACTGATGAGTCTTTGATGCTTAATGTGCTGTCCAGCACACAAGTTCTCTTGGAATGTGGTTTAACAAGAAGATCTGATTTTCTTCCTACCATCATTAAAGTTTCCCCTTCAAATTTCACTTAACAAGCAAATGAATGTTCTCCTAGCGTAATTATCATTTCTTTAAAAAAAAAAAAACCTCCTTCAGAAAAAAGCCAGCTTCATCCGTGCTGTGTTTTCACACCAGGAGGGACCCAGCCCTGCTGGGAATGGTTTCCAGGATGGGCTGTAGTGTGGTTTAAAACACGAGTCTGACAGGATTCCCAGGGAGAACCCGGCAAAACCCTTCCTGGAGGGCCTGGGTGGTTTTTGGGTGGTTTTGTGCAGAAAACTCCATCCTGCTGAGTCAGCTTTCCCGTGCTGAATTCCAGAGGGTGCCTGCCTGGGAAGGCTGCGAGCAGATGGGTGTTCTGGCATGATTGATCTTTGCTCAAACCTCTCTGCTCACTCCTGAGCAAAACCCTGCCAGCACCAGAAGCCCCTTCATTATGACAGTGTTTTACCCTCTGTCAGAAATCGCCTTTGTGGGTTAAAGCTGCTCCTGAGCTTCCCCTCGGCGGGCACAGGTGGCAGCCTGGAATTCTGGCTCTATCTCCCCACATCAAGCTCTGGTTTCCCCTTTCCTTGCTCCCTCTCCCCTTCCCACGTTCCAGGCTGGGTTTAATCCCTGCTTTCTGCTGCGGGCTTGCAAATCCATTTCCTTTGGAATAAAGGGCACACATCCCTAATATCTGAGCCGGTAGAATGTGGATAATTAGAGTGGAGTGCAAGTAATTTTTGAATCAAGGCCTTGGAGTGTCATGGGTTGTAAAATTTAATCTGCCAGCAGCTCCTGGCCTCGTATCAATTACAGAGAGCAAAATGAGGGAAAGTGTCCCATATTTCTGGGCAGCTATGGGAAATGCCATCCTCGGGTCTGCCCCATCCCTGGGAGTGCCCAAGGCCAGGTCGGACGGGGCTTGGAGCACCCTGGGATAGGGGAAGGTGTCCCTGCCATGGCAGGGGTGGCACTGGGTGGGATTTCAGGCCCCTTCCCACCCCAACCATCCCGGGGTTCTGTGAAGATGACAAATCTGCCTCTTGCTGGGTGCCTGCAGAACTGTTAAACAAACACCCCACAATGCAAACAATAATAAAACACACAATGCAAAGCACAGTGCCCGAGAGGGAATGAATAATTAGCCATGTAATAGAATATATAAACAGCAACTGCCTTAAAAGCAGATAAAAATATGTAGGGAACAAGCCACTGTTACAGTTCTCCTCCCCCTCTGGATTTGTCTGGGGATGCTTAAAGCCTCCTCTTGAGGAAAAAAAAGCCCTCTCATTTCTGCTCTATTTGTATGCTACAGCGGCAGTTTTTGAGAAATTAAAAATAATTGATACATTCACCAAAGCACGAGCAGTAACTACTTCATATTTTTAAAGGCTTTGCAAATATCCAGGAAAAAGTGCTGTGGCTGCATAAAGCCAGAGCTGCTCAGAGGGATGCAGTGGAGCCCTTTTTGATGGGAATAAGGGTGTGTGATGAACCCACAGATGGAGGGCTCGGCTGGAAAAGCTGAGAGATCCCCGGGTTCGGGCTCTGGAGCTCTTCCAGCTGGGCCAGGGAAAGGTTTTCCCTTCAGTCCCAGAGGTGCTGCAGAGAGAGCTCCCGGCCGCGCCCCATCCTGCTGAACGCGGTGCTGCCCTAAAACGCCCTCATTCTGTCGTGGCAAAGGCCCTAATTACGGGAAATTTGGGAGAAGCGTCGGTAGCTGTGCGTGCACGGAACGCAGCAGATGGAGCCCGGCCCAGCACCCGTGTGTGGTGCCCTGGCTGCAGCTCCTGCGCGGGGTTTCTGAGGAATATCTCCCACATCAGTGCCCTCAGCTGTGCACAGGATCCCAGCGCACCAGAGCACCGCTTTATCGGGGAGAAGGGAATGAAGCACAGGAAAGAGCATTAAAGATGAACAAATGCCTCCATTATTTCACGAAATGAAATGCACTTCTCCAAGCAGGAAGGCAAAAGTCACTCATTATCTGTCTGTAATACATCGCAGCAGATAATAAAGGGGGTTTATGATCTCTGAAAGCAAATTAGAGGATATTTGAACAACACATCTTTCTCTGAAGGAGGGATAATTACAAAATCAGGTCAAAATGCAGAACAATCCAACCCTGCCCCGAGCTAATGCTACTTGAGTAAGCTGGCATCTCCTGCGTTCTCTGTCCAAGGAGGGATCCACTGGGGATGCAGCTGTTCCTGTCCTTGTTTATCATCCGGACTCACAAACCCTGGTTGGTGTGCGTTGGTTCTTGGCAAACCCACACCCATCCCTGCTGTGCTCCTTGCTGATCCAGCTCCCAGCCCCTGAGCAGGCACAGAGCAGCTTCCAGCTCTGCCACCTCCAGCGTTTTTGGGCAGGAAACGGGAATTCCTCTGCCCTGTGCTGCACGGTTCCCACCCCCAGCAGACACGCAGTCCTGGAGTTCAGGAGTCCAGCACAGTTCATTCCAGTCAGGAGATGAATCCCCATGGTTTTCATGAACTCTGCGTCCAACACTTTTCCATCTTGCTTTCCTTGTCCTTCTTCAGGCATTTCCAGTGACACATTTCCCTTAAACTCGCAGCTTGGGCTATAAAGAGGGTTTCGATAACCCGCTCTGACACAACTCGTGTGGCCCCAGGGCTGAGCATCCTGGGCAGCTCTGAGAACCCCTGGAGCTGCTGGTGCTGCTGGGGATGTGCTCCAGCCTGGCCCCAGATCTTCTCCTGCTCAACTCAGTGCGATTTTGGACCCAATCCTGGCAGGAACATCAACAGGGAGCACATCCAGGGGCTGGATCCTGTGCTCACATGTGACAGATACTCCATGGGTTTGACAGACAGGGGGAATTAAGTTCTAAATCCTTCAGTTATCTTTTGCCAAGTTACCTGCAGTCCATCTTGGAGGGATTGTAATGATTTTTCTGGGACAGGGACAGCTGCCAGGCGGGGACCGTGTGGTGACAGTCACATCAAACCTTGCTGGGAGCACAGGAATTGATCAGTCCTGGGGAGCAGTAGCCACAATATCAGCCTAAACCGAGCAGTTCAGAGTCAGGACCCCTCTTGGTTGTCTCCCTGGCACATGAACCCCGAATTATCAAGCATTCAGCAAAACACTTTCAGTTTCCTGCTGCTTTAGCCCAGAACAGAATTTTGCTGATAAAAACAAAGGATGAGCTGTTTCGCCAGCCCTTCCTCTTGTCTAATCCTCTGTGACCCACAGTATGAAAATTGAACTGATTAAAGCACTGGAAAACAGACTGTGGGAATCCTGTCGGCACTTACCCTGAGGGAAGACTGGAACGGCCTAAAAGGTCTTTTCCCTGCTCTAATTTCAGAGGTTTTTATGATTCGCTCTGCTGGGGGAATAAAAAGGAAAAGGCAAAGCACCTGGACAAATTGTTCCTGGCCCTGGATACCAAAGGAAAGGAAAATGTCAGAGCAGATGAAAATGAGGTCGCTGTGGCTGCGGGAGGGCAGCTGAGAGATCAGAGCCTGGACAGGGCCCTGGGGATGGGAGAGGCCAGGAAAATCTCCCTCTCCTCGGGGAGATCCTGGGCTCTTTTTCCTTCAAGCCAAGACATGGGAAAATCACCTCCCAGTCCAGGTTTCTGTGTTGTGCCCCTTCCCAGAGAATTCCCTGGGGCACCTCACAAAGACATCCCCAAAACCCACCAGTCCTGGGGTGGGATTGGGGTCCTTCCTGCCCCAGCCTGGGCTGGAAGTGCATGGAATAATGCTTCAGCAGCAGATGGAATGCTGCCATTTATGGAACTGAATGAAATGAAGTCCCCTCCCAGCTGAGATATTCATGCAGCTGCATCCTTGCAGTCTCTAAACAAGCAACCTTTCTGCCTCAGCTTTGCTCCCAGGCATCTCGGGATGTGTCTGCAGACATTAAATCCCAGCACGCTGCTGGCTGACAGCTGGGTGCTGGGAGAGGGTCCTGAGCACACTCAGAAGCAGAGCAGATCCCTGTAATTTATGGAACTCCTTGCCCGTGATGCAGGGAAAAAATAATTGCTGCAGCCAGCCCGGAATAATGAGCTCTGGTTGTGCTGCACATTGTTTTCTCTCACTTTTATGGCACCTGACACCCAGTGCTGGGGCTGGGCAGCACAGCGTTATTGAGGGAGTCATTTGTTAGGTCCTGCACGGGAGAAATCCCGATTGGAGTTGAGCTCAGCTTGGAATTGCCAGGTGCAATCCTCTTGGATGTCCTCACACCGAGGGACGGGGGGATTTAACTGAGGGCCCTGGAAAAGAGAGAAGGAACGAGAAGCTGAAGTTGAGAGGGTTTGGATGAGGTTGGGAGATTTTCCTAGGAAAGGCAGTGCCCTGGGAGTCCCACCTGGGGAATCAGAGTCCCTCAGGATCACCCCAAAACAGCGACAGGAGACACAGGAGTGTGGGATTGGGCCCCGCACCGTGAAACACGCAGCGAACACCTGCTGTCAGCAACCCAGAAAATCAATCTTTCCCTAGGACAAGGGGCTTTTCCTGCACAGATTTTCCTGCTGCCCTTTTATCAGCTCTAGCCAGATTGAAGAATTCAGCAAGAAACTCTATCTGCCTAGAAAATTCCGAAATATCTTTGTGGGTTTTAATTGAGCCACTTCCTTTCTAGGTAACAGCCATGGCAGGTACCGTTTTCTCCATTAAACAGTGTCATTTATTCTGATTAATTTTGTAGGTCTTATCAAGTGCATGCACACTGGTGACTTATTTTTGAAGCCTATTCCCCTAAACGTGTCTTTTAATGGAATTCCAGGGGAGGGAGGGAGGGAGGGAAGGCAGGGATCACGTGAGATTCCTCAGTTTCCCTGGCTGCCCCTCCAGAGATCAGTGTGGAGACGATGCCCTGGAATCTGCAGCCTGGTGCCACGCCGGGAGCTCTTGGAAACACTTGGTAACAGCAGCCTGAGTTTGGGAGGGATCGAGGAATCGCTGGAATTATCTGGATGTGTGGATGGGAATTCACTACGGCCTTACCTTGGGAAGTGCAGCTCTCCCTTGTCTGACCCCAGCACGGTGGGGTTCCCACTGGGGAGGGTGAGGGCAGCACCCCAGCCTGTGGGATTTGGGATCCAAACTTCCCGGGCAGCGCCCCAGCCTGTGGGATTTGGGATCCAAACTTCCCGGGCAGCGCCCCAGCCTGTGGGATTTGGGATCCAAACTTCCCGGGCAGCACTTTGCAGGGAGGAGCAGAGGAGAGGGAAGGGCCGTGCCCCTGCCCCTGGCACAGCTCAGGCCCCAGCAATCCATCCACAAGATGAAAAGAAGCACCCAGAGTCACAGGGCTTTGCTGCAACCTCATATTTCCTTGGGTGTCTCTCCAGTTAATTAGTTATCCTCTTCTTCCAGTTAATTAGCTCAAAGAAAAACAGCCCTTTGTACTTAGCCCTATAAATTACAGTCTTTTCCCATCTTCTGTGTTGTAGGAGATGACACTTTCTGCTTCTTCTGAGCAAGGTCACGTTTAGAATTCTTAGAGGTTTGGAAGGGTTCTCACTTAGCCAGGCTGTGGAGCCTGGACGTGGGGAAGGCATTTCAAAGTTACCGTGGTTCCTTTTAAAAAATTATCAGAGGGACGGGGAGGGAAAATTGTGAGGATCAAAGGAAAGGGACTCCATTAAAATAGACTAACTAATGAAAAAAGTTACTGAAAAAAAGTGTGAAAGTGGCAAAGAGAACTTCAGATGTTGGTGAGACCCCACCTAAAAGAGCTGGAGAGGGATCGGGGGCAGCTTGGAGGGGCACAAGTTCCTGCAGTCGTGTTTAGGGTGTGCAGGGAGCTTGGGAAGGCTCAGACTCATCTGCTACAATAAAAGGGGATGCTGGCCTTTACCCCCACGCTGGATCAGATGCACCAAATCCCCTGGAAGTGCTGGACGGGGCTTGGAGCAGCCTGGGATAGTGGAAGGTGTCCCTGCCCACGGCAGGGGGTGGCACTGGATGAGGTTTACAACCCAAACCAGTCTGGGATTCTGTAATTCCAAGGAAAAATCAATCCCAGGGCAGAGTAGAGTTTTTATCCCAGGTTTAGACCCGGCTAAGGCAGAGCGAACAAGGCCAGCACATCCCGCTGCGAGGCTGGCGTGCGACACTGACACACGGAATTGGGGCTGGTGTTTGCAGCCCTCACCCCAAAGCACGCCCCGACAAACAGCTCCAGGGACAGCTGGACAGCAGGGCCGTGGCTTCCTGTCCTCCCTGGCTCCTCACCCTGCCCTGCTGCTCCCTGGGAACAGGAGGATTCTGCCCCAGGGGGCACAGCAGGGTTCTGAGGGGGCCTGTTGACTGACCTGCACCACAAAACTGCGCGAATATGAAAACAGAATTTAGATAATACAAAGGGAGGCATTTTCTGTGCTGGCTTGGGGTCACAAGAAATTCTGTAACAACTTTAACTCATCCACTTCACTCAGGTTTTGCAACACCGCATAACGAATGGCACATCAGTCAGAAACCTGGGTGAAAAGCAGGACAGTATTTGAAAGCTGTGTCCTTGGAATATTGTCCTCATCAAAAAAAAAAAAAGCGGAAAACCATCACGAAGTGCTTTTCTCTCCCTCTCAGGACTCGGTGCTGCATCCCCAGTTGTCAGCAGGAGAGAACAGCCCTCCCAGGCTGAGCAAAGCTAAATTTGCCACCAACAATTCAGGGAAGGGCTGAGCTCGCCTGGCCACAGCCATCCCAGTGCCCCTGGCTGGTGCTGAGCTGGGGCACCAACACGTGGAGAGGGAAGAGATCAGAGAGGGAGGGGAGGAAAAAGCGCTCCCAAGCAATCAAGACCTTAATCCCAGCAGTGAAAAACTGAGCGGGGTTTCAAAACAACCACACGGCTGCAAAATGCTGGGGGCAGTGGGCACGGGGCTGGTTTGACTCGGCGGGGGCACGGGGGGCTCCCAAGCAGACCCTGGGTGCTCCTCCAGTCCCTCCCAGCTTCCAGCACTCAGCTCAAACCAAAGTCTCAGTATTTGGACAGAAAATGTCTCAACCCCCCCAATTTTCCTGCCTGTCCAAAAGTTTCATCACAACCTTTCCCTTGCCCGCCCTGGGCTGAGAGCCAGGCTGGGCGCTGATCCCTGGCAGGGGTTGGGAATTGCCTGGCAGCAGTTCCAGGGGGATTTTTAGCTTGTAGCCTGGCCCTTAATTATTTCGCAGGTTCAAGCACAGCCGAGTCTCTCACGTCCAGCTCTCCCCTGGACTCATCATCTGCTTTTGGGGGGCTCTTGGGGGGCCCCTCCCCGGGCTGGGACCCGAGCAGGGCTCACCTTGGGGCAGGGAGACTTTGTGCAAGCCCTGCTGTCACTTAACACCCCAGCGCTGGAACCGGTTACAAATTTCACCCTGGGATTTTTGGAAGTGAGCCTGGACTCCAAAACCCACGTGGCTCCACCGTGCCTAATTACAGCCTGTCTGAAATGCTAATGGGTGCCAGCTATGCGGTGTTCGTCGCGGAGAGTGACTGCACATGCCCTGCACTTCCTCCTCTGGTCCAGGTTACGGGACCAAAAGGGTCAATAATGGGCAAACCACCCTCTGTGGGGTGGGGGTTTTGGGGATTATCGGCTGAGGTTTGAAGTTTAACACGAGGAGACGGTTACAAAGTACAAAGTGTATTTTAAGCATCTATTTATTAAAGCTGAATTGTGCTGGAACTTCTGTTCAGAAGTGCACCTGACAGCTAAATGAATAGCAAATTATTTCCCAGCGATCTGTGCTATTTTCTGTTGTTACTGTGCAGCCAGCTCTGCACGTAGGGCAGGTTAAAAGAATTCTCAACCTTCTATTTAATACAATAAACTTTGTCAGATGTTGTTATTATTTTATCTGAATGCCACATCCCTGTGTAATATATGCATAAAAGCCTCATTGACTCCTTGAGCAGCCCAAGTCGGGTGGAAACCAGGCTGCAGGAGTGAGGGGAAACAGAGCAAGGTGGCTTTTATTTAATCTGCTTCAATCAGGACTTAATGATAGGCATTAAAAACGCTGGCAAATCCAGGGAAACAACTTTATTCGCGTTCATCAGGGGCTGTGGCAGTGTTGCGTGCAGGGTGGGGATGCCAGCGTGAGTTATCCACGGAATAATCGGTCCCTTTTCGTCGGCATTGAGAGCCCACAGAGCGGGGAGCACCCTCAGCTTTGTGCGGAGGGGTTGGTCACTCACAGAACGGGTGGGAAGGACCTTAAAGATCCCCCATTAATGAGGGTTAACAAGAGCTGCCCACACCTCAGCAGGGACGAGCCAAGCTGGAGGGAGCACGCAGCTCCCCCCAGGATGTCCTGTCGGTGCGCAGGGGTGGCACTGACCCTGCTCTGATGGTCAGGGCAGGCACGGCAGCTCCGCTTGCACGCTCTCGGTGCTGTGTTGGGGAGAGGATGCTTCGGAAAGGAGAAAGAGAGGCTCCCTGGAGGTTCACCCAAGAGCAGGTTGCAGCAGCTCATCTCCTTCAGCCAGGAAAAAAAAAAACCCAACTATGGGAAATAATAATGCAGAAAAACCCCAAAGATTTATGGTGTGAGCCACGGCAGGGGCACAGGAGTTCAGTGCATGAGATTAAAAAGTGCAAGAAATCATTGCTGTGTGTGGCCTGGAGTGGATTAAATGAAACCTTTGCTCTTCTGGTGAACCTGGGACGTTGGGAAGTGACTCAGCTGAGGGAATGGCTCTGGCGGCTTTGCTGCTGGGTCAGGGATGAACAGGATTGGGGTGGCTGGTTGCCAGTGAAAGGTGGATGCTGGTGGCTTTTCCCTTGCGCTGCTCTGCTGGAGCTCTTGCACCCACAAATGCTTGTTTTTCCTTATTTCTGGGTTTTGGTGGAGTTTATTTTGGGGTTTTTTTCATTGAGTCCCTGAGCTGGAATTGCCCTGTTCCCTGTGAGAGGCTCCTGGAGCAGTTTTGGGTGCTTTGTTTAACGTGGAAGGAGCAGGGAGGGGAGGAACCGGGATCTTTATGCACGGTGGGTGGCAAAGCTGCTGGTAAAGTTTGACCTGATTTATTTAATTTTCTGGGAATAATAATAATTCTTCCCTGAATTGGCAGTCTTCATGTCAAAGTTTCAGCTCAATTTGAAATGCTTGAAAGATGAATTCCAGGGGAAAAATAATGTTGTCTGTGTGTGCTGACAGTCTCTACCCAAGGTGCTGCTCTCTACCTTAATGCACAGCAGAAAAAAAATAAATTATAGGCTGGCAAAAAGAGCTGTATTTCATGTGATTATGGCTTGTTTGTGTTACTGTCCATTAGGAAGTAAAAAGGAGAACAGGCATTGCGGGGTTTGTTCATTTTTTAGGCCTTCAACTGAAAATATTTCACTCTGGAGAACCCGAGGTCCTTGCAGAGGTTGTGATTTTAACGACGGTGTTGCCACGTGGGGAGGGGGAAGTTCGGCACCAGGAGGGTTTAGAGCTGCAACCTCCCAGTGCTGCTCTGAAAATCACCTGTGCGATGTCATGTTTTCCCTGCGTCCACAGCATTAACAAAAGAAATTAATTTCGTCTCTCATTTTCCCCGTCGTGAGACCTTTGAAAGTCAGAGGCACCGAGTCGCTTGCTCCTCGCTCTCCGTTATGTCCTGCCGCCATTTATCACCTGAAGGGCAAAATGTGCCGTGTAAATCACAGCTGAATGGCTGAAGAAGCTCACCAAAAATTATGGGCACCATCAATTTTATTTTTTTTCTTTTAACATAAAATATCCACGAGAGCTGTCCCTGATAACACCCAGTGTATCTTTTATTAAAGATCTAATTTCAGGGGCTTTAGGTGTGATTGGGTTTTGCAAGTCTCAGGTGGTTCATTTATAAGAACCAGAACAATGGATGGAAATGGGATGCCAAGATGACTTTTTGTGGCTGCTGCTCTGCGTGTTTGGTGGTCCCAGAGCAGAGCCCAGAGGGCAGCAATCCCTGGCAGGAGTTTTTTCACCTTTTTAATGGTGTTATGAGCTCTGAATTCAAGCCAGGGGCTCCTAATTGGCCCCAGGTTTAGTTTCGTTTCAGGATGCACAGTTTTGCTGTGCTTCTGGAAGAAGTTTTCTTTAAAAAGCCAAATAAGAAGGGCAGAGTCCGCAGCCCAGCGTCTGTGGCCGAGGTGTAAATCAGGAACGCAGCCTGCCCTGGCCCACAAAAGGCTCAGTTCCCTGCTCCACAAATGGATAAACAAGGGAGGGAGACGTGTCATTAATTCACATTGCTGCAGCAATCCCGGGGCCTGTCCCTGGAGCATCCCGGGGGTGGTGCTGAGCTCCGCCAGCCCTTTGCTCCCCGAGGTTCCTTCTCGCAGCCCAAAGGACATTTTCCTGTGCTGGCAGCCCCAGGAGCTCAGGGGACAGTGGCCTTTCGGCTCTGCCTCTCTCCTCTCCTGCCCCCTCACCTCTTCATTCCTCTCCATCCCCCTGCTCCGAACTCCGTGGATCCTTCCTGTGCCGTAGGGAAGCAAAGCACCACAAATTCACCCCGGAACCACGGCCAGAAGAAGCAGGAAATAACCAAGGAGGGGGAATTCGGCTCTCCCTGCTTGTTTGTGCTCGTGGGCTCCGTGGAAAGGAGGGGCTTCTGCAAAAGCACCAGGAATAACAATTAAACCCCCAGCTCATGATGATTAAAATGGAGTTGGGGGGGATGTCTGGGGCCTTCAGGATTATCTGTGCTGGTTGCAGCATTAGGGAAAGGCTTGGAGAGAGCAGCAGTGGCACCAGAGCATCCCCCCGTCCCCAGATCACAGAGCTGGTGGCTCCGGGGCTGATCTGAGACTGCAGCACCTGGGCTGCTCTGAGTCAGGGGACAAAGGCAAAGGTCTGCTCCTCAAATTCAAAAAAAATAAAAAATGAAAGACGTAAATGAGCAAAGAATCCCCTCTGGTTAGAGGAGTTATTCCAGCAAGTGGCTGTATAAATGTCTTTATATTGTTATTTCCGATATTAGTTTGTTGTTCCTTCATGAAAGCTGATTTATTTGAAATGTTATTACTTGAAACACCCTAATCTTTTTGTAATAATTCATATACTGGAGATTACAGTTTTGGAAGGCAGCCCAGCTCTGGCTGGAATCCTATTTATGGATTAAAGGATTTGAACAGCATTGCAAGCTAGATCTCCGAATGGCAGGATAATGTAAACCTGGTTCCATATAAAATGCTTTACCTCTGCAATAGTAACCCCATTAAAGGCAGATTGTTGCAGGAGAGGACTTCCATTACAGAAAAGCAGGATATCTTGCACCCCTGAAGAGCCAGGATTTCCAGGGCTGACCCTTCCCCTTGGTAGGATGCCCTGAGCTGCATTTTGTGGCTCTCCTTGCTCCTGGAAGCCACCAGACCATCTGATTATGGGGGGTTTGTGGGTTTGCAGGGACTCCTTGGGGAAGAACTGTTGTTTCTGGTGGGATTTGAGCCGCCACAAAAAGCAGTGAAGGCCCCAGCACTGGGCTGGGTGTGATGACCTGGGAGTAATTTCGGTGGAGGCAGCAGCAGCAGACCCCAGCCCGGGATTCATCAGTGCCATTGAGGGACAATCCCACCCCGGGAAGCTGAAAGCTTTTGGGAGAGCTGCTATTTATTCATTTCCCAGTTAATTTAATTTAATTGTGCGTGGGGAACTCGGTCATGGGCTGAGGTTTGCTTGTGTTAGCAACTGAGAATGGGCCCTAATGGCATCATTTAATTGTGAGTCTGCCTATAACCCATAGGAAACGCAGAACTAGTCTGGGAAATAATGGCACTGGGAGCCAGCATTGACATGAATGGGTTTGGGACAGGGCAAGCTCACTTTTGAGGCTGTTTTCACACAAGGCAGCAAGGGAGGTTTGAGACAAAACCCGGGGCAGAGCACTGAGGGGGGTTTGTGGGTGTTCATGGGCAGCTTTCCCCATAACTGGTGTGTGATGAGGTGGGAAAGGGAGGTGGGAAGGATGTCCAGGGCTCCAAAAACCCGGGGAACCCGTGCTGGATGTAACTGAGAGGGGTGAGCCAGTGGGGTGGTGCAGACAAGACCTCCTGGTGTGGGGAGCAGGGATGGAAAGGATGTGGTGGTTGCAATAATTAGGCCACAGGATGATGAGAAGGTTCCCTGGGTGCCCCAGGGAAGGCTGGATGGCAGAGATGCTGTGCAGAAAACCCACAAAATTTATTGGTGCTGTGGATGTGACACCCTGGAGAGACTTTTGAGTTCAAGCTGATGCTCAGCTGTTTTTTTTTATTATCTTTTTCCCACAGAAGTTGAGGAAGGCATTTGGGAAGAGTGCTTAGGAGGAGACCAGGATCTCTTTTTCTCTCCGGGTGCAATGCTGAGGAGGAGGAGGAGGGGAGAGGGACCAGCTGCCCCTGATTCCAGGGGAACAGAACGAGGACTGGGGTTTCCCGTTCCAGAAAATCCCTTTGCTGAGGTGCGAATGCCGAGCTCCCAACCCGGTGCACAACGAGCAGTTAGGGCAGGGCTGCTCCACAGCGTGTGTCTGTGGGCGTCCCCCGGATCCTTCCCCCTCTGGAGCAGCAGCTGGCTCTGTGGGATTGGGAGTGAGCCTCCCCCAGCCTCCTGCAGCACCGCCCTGGGCAGAACCCACTGCCCTGCTCTGGAGCTGTGCTCCCTCTCCCCTGGAATGGGGCAATATCACGTGCATCCCGGAGGGGTTCACCATCACTTATTGTTTCTATGGGGATTTGAAGGTTAATAGCTTTACACAAGCCTAATTAATTGCTATTATTTAGTTTAATATTCTCTCCGAGTCCTTTGTCCATGCAAAGCCTCCCTGCAGAAGGCTGGGAAGCAGGAGCTTGTCTGTGGCCCAGAACTGTGTCCACACCTGAGGGAGCAGGGGAAGGGTGAGGGTGCCTGGAGCCCTCCACGCCCATCACTGCCCAGGGTGTTGCGGGGCAGGGCTGGAGCAGCTGCTCACTGGAGACAGACCCTGATGGGGCAAACAAATGAACGAGGTGAATAAAATAAATGAGGGTAGTGAGCCCTCCCTCCTGTGATGGGAATTAGCTTCACTCTCTTCGTGCTGGTGGCCCCTCCAGACCGCTCTGTGTGCCCAAGGCCCACCCCAGGGCCAGCCTTTGGTGGGGACTGTCCCTCCACGGCCTTGTGCCCAAAGAGAGAGGGGTGCCAGGGACAAAAGCGCTGCTGTTCCAGCCTGTACGTGGAATTTTGGAGCGTTTGGCTGCTCCTTGCATCATTCCCACTAAGCAGGCAGGGAGAAGGAGCTGTCCTTGCAGAGCCCTCCTTGCCAAGAGGAAACCAAACCATTCTCTGCAGTGTCTGGACAGGAACTGGGGGCAGATCCTGCTTAAATAAAATGTGTTGTGAAAAAAACCCAAGCTGGAAACATAACCAAGCATGACCACGGCTGTTAGGAAAAGGTTAAAGCCAGAAGGAGGTGCGGAAAACCTGGCTGCAGCTCTCCTCCTAATAATTTACTAAAACCCCCAGTTTCCCCCTATTTTAGGACGGCCAGCTGCTGCTCCCTGGCTCAGCATCCTCCCCAGGAAGTGCAGGCTCTGCTCGGGTGGCCGTGGCCGCCTTTGCTGGCACAGGGAGGGGATCCCAAAAGCTGCAAGGCTTCCAGGAGCACAATTTCCTGAAAATAATGGGGTTCAGCACCTCATTTCTTGCCTCCATCCCCTTCTCCTTCACCTGCCCGGCTGCCGGGGGGTCAGAGGGCTCCAGAGTGAGCAGCTCCTTCGCTGGGGTTGGAGGGGAGGTGACCTCTCCTCTGCCGGCTGCAGCTCGCTGGGGGGACAGGGAATGTTGTATCCACACAAGCTGCCAGGCTGAGCTCAGACCTTGCATCCCTGCATCCCTGCGTCCCTGGGCACGGGCTGGGCTCCGTCCCACCTTCCTGGGAGCTGCCCCTGCTGGGAGCTGGCGCGGGGCCGTGGAAAGGACGAGTCCAGCACGGGCACCTGGCCCTGGGAGCCGGGGAGCGGATCCCAGGTCCTGCAGCTGTGCCTGGGCTCGTGTCCTCCGGGAGCTGCGAGAGGGTCCTGCAAGGGGGAGGAGGCACTAAATCCATCGCCCTGGAGAGGTGGGGAAGGGGTGGGGTGAGTCCCTGCCTGGGATTACGGCTCCAACCAGCAGCTCCAACCCACGCCTGCCCTGTGCCTGTCCCGGGGAACATCCCTGCCGCTTCCCGCTGGGGTTCCCATGCTGTAGGGAAATGCAAATGCTAATTAATCCAGTGCACCCCTGCAATCCACAAATCGCTGGGAACAGGTTTTCATCCGTTCCTGGCCCACAGCAGGATCTGATCCTGCTGGAGCAGCCTCCCAGGCCTTGCTGGAGCTCATCCTGCTCCGTGCTGGCACAAGGAAGAAGTGAATACCTGAAGTTTAAAGATATAATTTAATAATTATGTTTTAAAGTCTACCTGGCTCCATAAATTTTTAATGACAGATTAATTAAAAGCCCAGTTATGAAAGCTTTGGAAAGGAGAAATAAATATTTAATATTTATTAAAATATTCATATGCTACATGTTTTTTAATCTTGAATAAATATTTTTGGATAATCAGTCGCGGTTTTTTTGTGATGCTAAAAGTTTGCATTGTAAATTCAACCACGATTGATTATGAACTCTGCAATCCATTAATTATGTAATAGCACATGTGCTGCTCAGGACCTGGAAGAAATATCTCTTTCTGGCTTTTATAAGCACAGTTATCAAGGTAATGTGATTATTTAACTCAGGGAAAGCGTTGATTCGTGTCGTCAAGACCTTGACCTCCATCACGATGAAATGCAGCTTCCAGGGCTCTTTCTTCATTCTTCCTTTCCGCTAAACAAGACATGGGAAGTCAGGAATGATCCTTCCCATCCCTGGGAGTGTCCAAGGCCGGGTTGGACGGGGCTTGGAGCACCCTGCGACAGTGGAAGGAGTCCCTGCCCATGACAGGGGTGGGATGAGGTGATTTTTAAGGTCCTTCCCCACCCAGACCATTCTGGGATGCTATGAAATGCTGACTGGAATGCTCGGTTCCAAGGCTGGGGTGCTGAAGGTGTTTCCATCTGCCCAAACCCTGCCTGGGGAGGGGCTCCCTGAGCTGCTCTGGGCACTTGCAGCCTTTCCTTGCTCACTTTCCTCCCCAGCCATCAGTTTTCCACAGCTGTCATGGCAAGGAGTCACCGTGCCTGAATAACTCACTTCCCAGCCCTGTTTTTGGGGGGTTTCACGCCATTTCTAGTGGTTTTGGGAGCCCTGTGCATATTTTAATGAGCTGAGCTGACCCTCCCATCCCCGCCCTGATTTAGAAGCTGCTTCATCCTCTGCTGCTGAAGCTTGAGGATCCCTTCAGTCTCTTTTCCCTCTGCCAGACAAGTAAAAGGCTCTTACTGCGAATTAGGGTGTGGGTCAGGGCTGCTAAAGACACCAAACCAGACGAAGGAGAACATAAAAGGATTGTTTGGGGGTTTGCTGCTATTCTCGGCAGGAGGATTATTGCTGGCTTTTACGAAAAGTTCATCCTGGAGGCAGCAGGCAGTTGCATTACTTGAGCAAGATTGAGCTGTTTAAAATTTCAGCGTTGTCCGCCAAAAAAATGCTACTGGGAAGGTGTGTGGAGAGGAACGTGCTGGCAGCAGGGACGTTCGGGCGATAACTCACGGGCTGCAGAGGATGCCCTGCAGCTCTGCCCGGCTGCCCGGTGGCTGGGCCAGGGAGGGGCAGTCCCGCTCCACCCCGGAGCCAGCTGGAAGTGGAACGGGGTGGGCAGGGGGCTCTGGGGAGCAGCGCCACGGGGGTCAGGCCCTGCCTGCGCTAGAGGGGCCCTCTGGTCTGATGGCAACACCTCTCCCTGTTTTGTCCGCAGTCAGGTGAGGGCAGCTGCCCGCGGGGGACAAGGCGACGTCTCCCGGCAGCAGCAGGGCTGGCCTTTCTCCCAGGAACACCCCCTGGAGCAGCTGTCTCCAGCCGGTTCTGCTGCACCACAGGGCCTGTCTGTGATGTGACACAGAATTTTTGGCGGTGGCCTCCATGCTGAGCTCCCTGAGCCTTGTCCCAGGTGCTCCTGGGCAGCACTGCCCAGTCCCAGTCCCAGTCCCAGTCCCAGTCCCAGTCCCAGTCCCAGTCCCAGTCCCAGTCCCAGTCCCAGGTTTTGTGCTCCAGGTTTGGCCCCGCTCAGCCCCAGCTTCTCCAGCAGCTCTTCCTCCTGCCACCACTGCAGCCCATCTTTGTGCTTCCTCCCAAGCCCCCAAGTAGAGAACAATTGGAACCATTTTAATTTGTCTTGTTAACAGTTTCTGAGTTGTTCCAAACCCTCTCAAGGGGACCTAACATGAGACAGAAGATCTGGTGGTGATACTGCATTTAAAATAATTTTCTCACGGACTCTCTTGTTTAGGAGGGGTTGAAATGCCAGATAATTTGTGTGATTTTAGCTCCGTGAACAACGTTTACAAGTCCCCCTCAGCATGCACAGAGCCAACTTAAATGCAAATTGCACACCACCAGCGAGTTTATTACACAGGAAAAACAAATTTCCCTGAGCTCATGAGTTACCAGGGGGAGAACAAGAGGCTGTTGTGGCTCCTGAGCAGAAGCACAGGAGGAGGCAGCGCTGTCCTTGAGAGACCTGGCCCCCAGCCACGCTGCAGAATGGGCTCCCCCTGGCCCTGTGTGGAGCATCCTCATTAATAATTAAAGCAGGAGCAGCAGCTGAGGAATAAAGAAGTGTTTCTGTTGACAGGAGAGGCTCGCTCTGCTCCCCTCGGTGTCAGTGGTGCAGTTCAACCCCGGCTGGTTCCTGCACGAGCCACTGGGCGCCAGGGGTCGAGAACAAACCTTTGCTGCAGTGGGGGCTAGGGGACACCCCACAGTGATTCAAAGCCAGCCGTGTTTCCCAGGGTCACTGAGGCTGGAAAGGCCCTCCAGGATCAAGTCCAAGCTGTGCCCAAATCCCCACCTTCCCCCCAGAGCCCTGAGAGCCACGTGCAGGAATTCCTCGGGCACCTCCGGGGATGGGGCGTCCGAACCTCCCTGGGCAGGCCCTGCCAAGGCCTGACCACCCTTCCCATGGGGAAATTCCTGCTGAGAACGTAAATCCGCCAGCGTCTGGAGCAGCCAGGCTCCTCCTGAGCCACAGGCAGGCTCTCCCACAGCACCAACTCTGTGGCTGCAACCTCGCAAAAATGATCTGACCCCGCCAGGTCTGAGGTGAGATCATTCCCCACCATCTTTCCACGTGAATATCCCAGTTTGCTGCAGAACCCCAGCACACACAAACCATCTGGGGATTAATATTTCTTTCCCTGCAGCCCTTTGGAAGCGTGATTGGGATCAGTTGCAGTTGTGAATGTCTAATTCCCCCTCCAATGGCTCCTCCAGAGCCCCAAGAACATTATTCTGGCATTTGTTGGTGTCCAGGAATTACAGGCACAAAATGTATAAGACCCTTTGAAGCCTGACTGAAAACTTGACTTAAGCCCCCGGAAATAATAAAAGGAAAGTAAAGAACTCAGTAAAGCTGCAGAAAAGGATTAAGAGGGGGGGAAAAAGCCAACGGGGACAAGTAATTCCAGCTCTGTGTGATGGGATGATATAATGCTGCTGCTATCACTGCAGCCAGGGACTGCTCCCAGCTCTGTGCACAACCTTTTTTCCCCCTGTTTAAATCTGCAGCCATCCTCCTGTGTTTCTTTTTTCTCTGTACTGGCATCATTTAACAAGAAACTAAAGTTTAAGAGCAAAGATTTTTTTTTTTTAATTTCGCGGAAATATTTTGTGTGTAATAAAGAGGCTGAAGACGCTCTGCTGCCTCTGAAATCTTGGTCAAGAAAACAGGCAGGCTGTCAAAACCGACAGCAAAAATCTGAGCTTGGGCTGGCTTTCCAAAGCATTTGTGTTGTTTCTGTGCTGGCGGCTGTGGAAGGAAACCCCTGGGGCTGCCTTGGCTCCTGCCCCCCGTCCCCCTGTCCGAGGGCCGTGTCCAGGGCTCTGGCACCCGGCTGTCCTCGCCCCGGTCTGAGCACCTGCCGAGGTCAGGGTGTGTTAAAGGGGTTGTAGAAATCCTTCCTGCCAGGAGCCTGCGCTGGAACGTGACGAGTGTGATCAGCAAACTCTCCTAATAAGTGTGGTTCTTATCGAATCCCTGCCAGCAGCACCAGGCCGTGCACAGAAACCAAGGCAAGGCAAGGTCTCCTTCATTGCTGGGACTGGCTTGGTGTTAATGCAGAATAATTACCTCCGTTTTTAATTGTTTCTTCGGGTGGACTGCCTGCTTTTGCACCTGTGTGTCCGCACAGGCTGGGCGGTGTGTGGGGAGTGGCCACTCGTGCACAGAGGTGCCCCGGTGCTGGTCTGAGGGGCTGGAAAACCATCCAGGGCCGGGACCGGAAGGTTCAAATGCAAAAACAAATCCAGCAGCTTTCCCACTGCTAATAGCTGCATTTTTATAAGCTGGGTTGTAACATAATTCCCACCTGCTGGGACGATTCCTGAGCTGTTTGTTCAATATTTACCTGGTTCCCAGTCAGACAAAAGCCCCAGATCTCCAGGCAACACGAACTTCCATGGATCCTGTAACTCCAGCCGGTCTCGGCGGTCACCAGGAGGATCAGGGAGGTTTCCCCTGACCTGTGCAGCACTTTTGTGACCCTGCTTGTACCACGGGTGTCTCCTGATGCTGGAACAGGATTTAGCTCCTGTTTTTTAAAGCCAACAAAGACCCGGCTGAAGGAAAGACTCAAATTCCTGACCTAAGCAGAGCCCTTGAGTCTCCTGAAGGTGTTTGTGCAGCCAGAGCACAAAACCCCCCCGGTGCTTCGGGGCTGAGCTGGGGGCTGCAGGGGGGGACAGCCCCCATGGACACGTCCACTTTGAACACAACCCCCTGCAGGAATTCCTGCTCCACTTGAGTGTCCTTCAGCTGTGTTTCAACCCTTTGAATTTATGGGCTCACATTTCCTGAACGGCTTAAGGTGCTTTTGTGTAATTGCAGTACCAGGAGGGCCTCTGACCAAGAGCAGTTATCCAGCTTCCAAACCCGAGTCCCAGGTGCCTCATCCCAAACCCAGGGTCCCACTGGAGGACTTTTGTCCGCTTTTCAGCACAGAAATAATGAGAAACCTACAATAAAGATGGATGTTTTCCTTATGTGGGTAATTTTTGTCGTGGGAACAATCAATTTCCTTAAAAATAAAGTCAGAGTGGAGAACTGGGGGATGAAACGCACCACAAAGTGTGAGCAGAACTCCTTGGAGATCCTGGAGACTCCAGCTCCAGCTTGTAGCTCCTGCCGGCGCTCACCAGGTGCTGTCTGGTGGCTCCTCCAGTTCTGGGGGGGTCAAGTGGTGACACCTGAGGGGACCAAACCCTCGGCAGGAGTTGAGAGCACCACTCCTGACCCCACAGACACACTCCAGAGGTGACTTCTTAAGGCTGAGGGGCACTTCCCTAAAACTCTGCCCGTTTATGTGCCAGACTCCTGCAGGCCAAGCCCTGAGCTTGGGCGCCCAGCGATGCCACGTGCTCTGGGGTTGTCTGAAGTTCTGGAGGTGAGGGTGGGCCGGGCAGGAAAGGGCAGTGGTGTCCCCCTTCTAACGCTGTCCTGTCCCTCCTGGATGTGTTCCCTGTTCCCTCTCTCCCTGAGATTCGGCTGGGAGCCTTAATTGCCAAAATTAGCAAGGAGGGGAAGAATTGTGTTGGAGCTCTTGGGCGGTAGGAGGATGGAGGGGGTGGTAGGGAGAAAGGGAAATGGGAGATACAAAAAGAACAGGAAAACAGGATAAAACCAAGGGATGGAGTGGTGGGGGGGCTGTGAAGTGAGGGACATTTCCTCCTGTAGAGATTTTAGCAGCTGTAGCTTCAGGAAAAGGGGATGGCTAAAACAGGCTCGTCCTGCCACTGCCCCACCCACCCACTATTAGCAACTTTCACTGACATTTGGGGCTTTTTGTGGTGATTCTGTTTCTTTGTGATGATTTCCCACCTCATTTGGTTTAGGTGAGTCTGGGAGATGAGTGTGGGAACTCTGAGTGCTTCAAGTTTTGTGTCTCCTGTTCTTCCTTCACCTTGAACCCTTCCCCAGTTCCCAATCAAATATCCATGCTGCAGCGTGCTTGGACGGAGGCACCACGGCACTGGCAAGAAGGGGAAGCATTTTCTGATGAGTTATAGATCAAGTTTTTGATAAAAACAACAATTTCTGCGTGCTGGCTGCTCACACAGGACAGCACCTTGCCATGGCCCTTGTTAAAGGCTCCTGTAACCCAACACAAATCCCTTCACTGCCTGGGAAATCTGCCTTTCCTGGGAATCCACATCCTAGATCAGAGCAACAGCCAAGAAAAATGGGAAAGGCTTAAAATATAACAGCCTCTAGGATATTTTGGTAAATGATCATGATGTAAAATTGCGTAGAGATGGATTGGGGAAGGGATAGACAGTTATAAAGCTAAAGAAATGATGTCTCTGGAACTAATTCTGAATTAATGACTCCTTGTAGATCTTTACTGGCTCCCATCTGAGGAGCTCAAGCTGACACACGGACATTTATTAATTAGAACTCATTTTACAAGAGAACAAGCTGAGGATGAGAATGGAGCTGTGGCTCTCGGCCCATCATAAGTCACACGTCAGGGATGGAGGCAGAAAGGAAAAACAGGGATGTGGATTCCCATCCGGTGCTCGGAGCCTGCGGTGATGCTGAGCAGAGAGGCAGCAGAAATAAATTCTCCACAAAGGTGAAAACAGCATTTGGGTCAAGTAAGATTTATTTTGCCCAGAGCCGAAGTCAATGAGGCTCTTTGTGAGGGCACGGGGAGGTAACAAATCTGTGCCACAAAGAAAAGCCCGATGTAAAACCCACATGGGGTGTAACCCTGATGCTGAATTAATTACAGCATGATGAGCTCCATAAATACACCGTGCTCTGATCATTTATCTGAAACATCTCATATGGACTATAATTAGTAGATAAGAGACTTTAATCTTTCCTTTCTTCATGTTTGTTTGTACCTGTTTACGGATTTAATTAAAACTAAAGCGTTTTAAAACAAATGATCAGAAATGAGAAGTGATGGAGGTGAGGAAAGAAATGGGAGAGCAGAGGAAGGGGGAGATGGGGAGGAGGGCTCTGCCCAAACCTTGGCTGTTTCCCTTGGCTTGGAGGAGCCATCAGGTAAAATGAATTTTTAACAACAGGGACTGTACAAATTTCTGTATCAGGACTAGGCTGGGTTCTCTCTCCATCAACAGGAAGGGGTTGAAGCTGAGGTTTCTGAGCTGAGGAGGTGGGACATAAATCTAAACTGCTGCACAAGCCGGAAACAAAGTGATTTTTGTGATGTTGCTGCAGCTTATCTGCTACGAGATCTCCTCCCAGCCCCACGCACTGCCCACAGCTCAAAGCCTGTGTGAGATCAATAAAATTATACTTGAGGGAGGAAAACTGCAGGTGGACCAGGGCTGTGCCTGGTTCGTGTCCCCTTGGCACTGAATTCTTACTGGTGACATTTTCTCTCGGTCAGACACGGCCTGGGTGCAGACCCCGCTCTCCAAGCAGGGAATGGAAAACTCAACCAGAGCTGCAGATCCCCGGAGAATTCTGTGCCAGAGCACCGAGTGTGGAAGCTCCGGGTCTGCCCCCACAGGGAGGGACCCTCGGCTGGCACAAAGCCCCCGAAGCGCCCCGGCCGGGGGGGCTGCGGCTGGGTGTGCGGGGCCAGTGGGATGTGGGGCTGATGCCAGGGGCTTTTCCAGGCTTGAGCGGGGTGCTGGGAGCCAGCAGGGCTGAGCAGCAGCTCCTGCCAGGCTGCAGCAGGGCCGGAACTCCTCCCGTGCTGCGCCCACAGCCCGGCTCTGCGGAGGACGCGGTGCCGCCACGGCCGGCGTTGCTCGCCCTGAGCAGGGCACCGGTGCCGGGGACACGGAACCCACCCCAGCACTGCCCCTGCCCTGGCACAGAGAACACCTCTGGTGGAGCCCGGGCGTCCTGCCCTGCCCAGGTGCCCAGCGGGTGAAGCTGAGTTATGTAAATGTTGGGGATCGCCGTTCCAAGCGTTTCAGTGCTCACTTCATGCTTCTGTCCCCGAAGAGTCTCATCTGATAAAACAAAATCACTCTTAATTAGCCAGCTGCCCAGTCCAAAAGGGACAACTGCTGGATGGCAGGGCAAGGCTGAAGGAGCAAGCTTGGTTGCTGAAATAAAACAGACAAAAAATTATAAAGGAATAGCCTTTCAAATGATTAACCAGATTCTGTCCTCTTCTGCACTAATGCCTCGGATCTCAGTTACCCACCGGCTCCCGACATCTCCCCTGGCAAACTGGGGCAGTGCTCAGCCAAGTGCCAAACTTCAGGATTAAAATGCAGCAGAAGGGAAGTGAAATATTAGTTTCCCTTCTCACATCCAGCCCCAATCTGCCTTTGAAGAAAGTGAGCCGCATAAAAAATGGATGAAAAGGTTCCTTGGGAAATTGCAGCATTTCCCTACAGCTGAGGCTGATATTTGGGGACAGATTGACAAAAGTATGGAGATGCTTGGGGGGCTTTGCTGAGTCCCTGTGCAAACCTGAGGAAGCTTTAGGCGCCCACCTAATGAAGGCAAAATGATCAATCCCTGTTGTCCCAGACCTTTGCTTTTGCCTCAGAGTGAGCCTGAAGGTCAGAGCAGACCTGGAACCCTTTTTTTCCGTGTCACTGAGTGTGACTCCGCTCCAGTGGCAGATGGAGAGTCCGTGGGCTCCTGGAGTCTGGCTGCAGGGATGTGGGTGCTGTGGGGCTGGCTGACCTCCTGCTGCCCTGTGGGGCTGTTTGAGGAGGGGCTCAGGGTCACGCGGAACCACAGGACTGATGTTCCCAGGAGCCCTCTTTGGCTCCCAAATCCCTCTTGTCAGAGCCTCTTGCCCAGCCAAGCCTCAGCTCGGGTTTCTCTCCCTGCTGGGTGATGCTCTCAGCCCAAACTGCAGAGCACTTGTGGGGTTTTTTCCCTGCTGCTTTACAAATCACCGGTTGGGCTTTATTCCTGCAGGTTGGCATCCCTTGGAATGTGGAATATCCTGCGCTGGAGGGATCCACGGGGATCACCACAGTGTCAGCACAGAGGAATGGGATGAAAGGGTGGGAGCAGGGGCAGAGGTGGTTTTTGGTACACAAACCTCCCCTCCAGCCCTGGCAGGGCCCTGAGCACTCGTGGCAGGGCCAGCGGAGCCGGGCAGAGCCCTTTAGTGCCAGCAGGGGAGGAGAACACTGGAACTGGGTGTTGCAGTGGCAGAGTGGGCCTGGGCAGTGCCCAGCCCCATCCCCACGCTCAGCCAGCTGCTCTCCTGGGTGGCCACTCCAAAAAGATGCCCGTGGCCAGCTCCTTCCCCCGGGCTGTGGGCACGTCAGGAGCTGCAGCCCCAGTGGGTGCAAATCCCTGGGAGGGGGCAGAGCAGGCGGCCTCGGGGTGAGGATTGCTCAGCTCTCTCAGCCGAGGTTGCCTCCTGTGCTGGTTGTGTTGAACAGCACTTCTGCCTCCAAAATCTGTGAGCTGGATCCTTTATTCCAGGCTGGAGAGTCTGGGATGGGATGGGAGTGCTGGGAGCAGCACCTGGCTCCAGAGCCAGCTCTGCTGGGGTGGGCTGGGAGCCAGGTCCTGGGAAGATCCCACACCCCTCTTCTGGAAACCTGAGCAGACGCAGCCTTTGCAGGCTGATTTTTCAAAAGGATGAAGCATTTTTTAATGCTCTGAGCTTCTTTAGGGCTTGTAGAGAAATTGTCTGTCTCTATCAGAGAGGGGCTACACGAGTCACTCACCTTGTGAGGTTTAAAAGGGGATTCAGCTATCTGTCCTCCCCTGACCTGAACATCTGAAGCAGCAGAGAATGCCTCCATCTGGGAATAAAACTGCATCATTCTTCCTCCTGCAGGGTCCTCTGCCTTGCCCTTTTTATTGTCTGAGATCTTGTTCAAATCCTGGCTCTTTCACATATGATCAGCTTCTGCTTTGCTGGAGTCAGACAGAAGTAAAAACAAACAGACCTCTGTTCCCAGCTCCGGCTGCTGCTTAGTGCACACTCCTCCAGCCTTTTTTCCTGCAGAGACTCCGAGCCCTTCCCTTTTCCCAGGGAGTCCCCAGGTGATGCCGTGGGGCTGCCCCTCGGGGATGCTCCTTGATCCCCTCCTCCTGTGCAAGGCCTGGTGCTGAGCAGGGGCACGGTGTGGCCACACCTCACCTGACACGAATTTGGGCTTGTTCTGACACCGCTCACCTTTGATGTGAAATATCAGGAAATAATGATATTTTACGAAAATTCAGGGGAAAAACCAAAAATCACATTTTCTTCTGTCTGCAGCTGGAACTTCGTGGAGCAAAATCTCTACGTGATCTGGGAAATTGCAGGTGTTGGGCTAACAGGTCATAAACCAGATCAGGAAATGCTGTGGTCTGGACTGGATTTGGTGCATAATAGTTCATATTAATGAGGAATTGTTTATACCCACGCCCCCCTCATCCAACTCCCAAAGTCACTAGTAAGTTTTTCGCTTAGTTTTGCATAACTGGAGAAACTTTAGCAGTGCAAAGCTGCTGTGGCATGCAGGGAGCTTTGCTTGCATGCTCAAACTGCTCTTGGGAGTGATTGATCTTGTTTGAGTATTGGCACCCAGCTCCCCTTCCTGCTGGCAGAAGCCCACGCTGTTTTCCAGGCTATTTTCCATATTAGCAGAGAGCAGGAGACAGGTCGTGCTTAAAGGAGTTTGTTTAGCATTTGAAGGCCTCCAAAGAAATCACACCACCACTCCTGGCTCAGCAATTTATGTCAGGCTTCGACTGAAATGTCTCCCAGTTTGTCTGGGGTCGGATGAGACCACTGGCAGTGTGTGCTCACCACGGGCCATTTGCACCTGGGGAAGATGCACTCCCTGAGCCGCACCGTAGGCAGGAGGGAGAGCAGAGAGGAGCTTGGCTGTGGTGATTCCTGTGACAAAACTCAGCTTCAGCTCCGCCCTGTTTGGGGATGGTTTCACCTGGTGGGAGTTCCCCAAGGAGAACTGGGCTGGTGGGGAAATGCAGGGTTCTCCTCCAGGCTAAATCCTGCAGACACCCCACGGTCATTCCAGCAACTTCAGCCTTCTGTTTACCCCAGATTTAGTGGATGAAAGGTGGAAGGTGACAAACACCAGGAATTTGGGGTGTGTGTGTGTGACTAACACCAGTATTTAACCCATGGGGTGCTGTCACCCCATCCCTGCATGGCCCTGGTCCCATCCAGCTGTTCCCTTTCCAGCTCAGCACTCCTGGCTGTGCAGTCCTGCTGCAGACATTCATATCCGAGAGATGTAATCAATGCCTTGATTTCAATGCTGGAGGCATTCCCTATAGAAATCCCCAGCTCAGGCAATTAGCAGGACTGAATTTCATATTACTTAAAATCTGTTCTCCTAGAAGGCAGGAGATTCCAGCATCTCCCTCTATATTTGCTGGGATTATTGCTTAAAGGTGGCTTAGCCACTAAGCCACTGCTGCAAAAGCTCCATTAACTTCTTTCCTTGTTGTACATGGGAGCTGGAAGGATTTCAGGGCAGCAGGTCAGCCACAGAAACCTGACACCCATTCTTCCAGCAATTAAACTTGGTAAAGCAAACTATGTGGATTTCATTAAGGAAATGGATCCATCAGCACTGGGAATACCGTTTATGAATATTTCCTTGTAATGGAAAAGTGAGCATGCTGACAGGATGAGTTACTAGACATATTTACAAACAGCTGTTAAAAAGCCAGTGTGGATGTCCCAGCTGTATTTTTTTCCCCTTTTTATGCAGGGTTTATAGCAGTTATCCTTTGAAAAGCCAGCTTGATTGGCTTTCTCGCAAGGAGAGGTGAGCTTGATTAATTTATTCATCCTCCACGAGGCTGCAGTCACAAGGAGGGAGCAGTCTGTCTGTCTGCAGTTTACTCGAGGAATAAACCCAAGGGCAGACAAGCAGCTCACAGCCTACATGGTGTTTAATTACAGCTTTTGTGTACATCTGATGCAGGAATCAATAAGTTTGAGTCTTTTCCCCTGTCACGCTGGTTTTCCATGGAATTCTTTTCCTGCACGGTGTGAAACGAGAACCGAGGTCATCGGTGGGAGTTTGACACCAGGGGACAGGGTTTGGGTGAGACCACGAGGGGTCTGGCAGGGTCCACTGGCTGACACCCCAGCTTTAAAGGGACAGGCAGGAAAGCAGGATTACGCCCAAGACGCTGCCACTGCAGGGGCTGTGAATTCTCTCCCTGAACACATCAGCTGGGAAGTTGTAGGAGATGCGAATCCCGCGGCACAAGATTCCAAGCGCAAAGAGATTATTGCCAAGGCTTTCGGGCAGTCTCCTGCCTGCCTCCCTCCCGTGCCACCTCCTGCCTCGGTCCCCCACCTCTCTCTGCACAAAACAGCTCGGCTGGAGAGCCACAACCAGCCCTGGCACTGCCTCCAGAGTGCAGTGGTGTCCCTGGCACTGCAGCAGGGAGAGCCTGACCCGGAATTCCGGCGGCTGCCTCCCGCCGCAGGATTCCCGCGGATCCCCAGCCAGGCTGCGGCAGCTCCTCGCTCTTCCCTGTGACTAGACACCATGTGGGAAGCTCCTTGTGTTGTTTCCATCTGACTGCAGCAGCATCTGCTGCTGATAAAGCTGCTGGGACTGGGAGAGGAGCAGCCCCAGCCCGTGCGAGGGACCCCGGCGGGTCCTGGGTGGTGACAATCCCCTGGAGCCATCGTCACCCGCCTCGGTGTCCCCAGGTTCTGACCCCAATCCAGCGCCCTCAGCCACGAGCTCAGGTCCCTCTCTGTTTCCCGAGGCAGCACAGCATCTCCTGGAGCTCACTGAGTGCCTGTGCTTGGCTGTGTCTTTGCTCTCTGGGGATCCGGGGCTCCCCTTCCACCCATGGAAATCCCCCCCAGCCGTTTTCCTCTTTGCTCCAGAAGTCTCTCCAAGGAAGAGGCTGGAAGCTGGTGGAGAAATGGAGCACCTGGCGCTTCAGGGCTGCAGAAGAGCACTCGGAACAGGCTCGGTGTTTCAAGGACGTGTTTGCTTGGGTCACTTCACGTGGGCTGAAGATGGGTCTCCACTTTCCTCGCCCAGCTCCAGCAGTTTTCCCTCTGCCATGCAGGACTGCAGGAGGAATATTGTTCCTGGAGCACGGGAGACCATCATGGAGAACAAGCTGTGCACATTCTCTGTGTTGATATCCACAATTTTTGCAAACCTATTCCCACAAACAGAACCAGTGTGAAGCCAGCCCTGTTTTCCTGGGTTGTGATCCCCTCTGAGAACTTTGGGTCTCTCTAAGCCAAATCCAGGACAAGGACAGAGTATTTTTTGAAGAAGATTTTAAAGTTAATTAAAGAACTGGAAGTGTGTGGTTATAAAGAAGTTAGACTGGGTACAGTATCCACATGTAACACTCCTATTTCCACAGGAGATCCAGTGGAAGGACACATTCCCTCTGCAAGGTGCTTGGGTTGATGAGAAACCCATCTGCAAGGAAAATTGACTCTGGAAACAGTCGAGAGTGCGCTGCTCTTTCTAAAGTCTCTGCCAAGTGATTGATTCAGTCCATGGGTTCATCAGATCATTGCTCCCAATAATGTAATTTTGCTTATTTATTTTATAGGTGATCAATATGACAAACCTTGCAGGCCCTGGAAGTGCCAAGGAGATGATTCCTGGCGGTGTCGGAGAGGAGAGGGGCAGGCTGCAGCCCCCTCTGTGTGCCTCGTGAAGCAGAAAAGCAATTCAGTCACACTAAAGGCTACAGATGAGGCTGGATGTTCGCTGCAATAAATGCAAATGATTTGAATTCATTTCACTGGTAAGAGGAGAAGAGGGGGAAAAAAAATTAAAGCTAAAGATGTTGCAGATCAAGGAATTCAACTTTAAGCAGACGCAAAATTAACATAAAAGAAAACAAAGCAATAAAGAGAGGGGGAAAATAGATTTCACTAAAATAATCTGTTTTAATGAATAGGCCATGATTTATGTCTGAAGTACCTCTCTGTGGTAGTGGTTTCCCCCCTCCTTTTCTTTTTTAGAGCATGTACAAAAGCATTATGGCCCTGCTGCAATCAGTCTGCTGCGAACAGCTTGTATATATTTGGATGTGCACTGGCCCATGAGAGCAAATCGTCCTCCCTTACCATCAAAGACTTTCTTTTCCAGTTCCTTTATTAGGTAACAAATGGTTCCCCTCTCCTTTGTTCCTCCGTGTTAAGCACATTCGGGTTTTCTGGCTCTGTTTTATTATTTTGGTTGAGATTTGTTAATGACTGGTGTGCCTTTGTCTGCGAGGGATGGGGTTGTGGAGTCTCCTGCCTTTCACTGAGAAATGCCTTGTAAGGAAACACGGCCCAGGGCTTATCCAGGCAGGACAGATCCCAGCTGGGATCCCTCGGTGAACATTCACTGCAGCACGTTGGGGTAATCCCTGGGAAGCCTCTTTAGCAGAAGGGAAGTTCCTCCTTGTTCATGGAACAGCTGAACGGGCACCCGGGATCTCTCACGTATGGTTTCCAGAAGAAATAAATGATAAAATAATCTGAAAATAAGATATTCAAATTTATGGATAGCCTGCTCCAGTCACTTCTTATTTAAATGTAGCTTGAATTACTTCTAGGCTAAGGAGTTCTGCAAAGGAGTTCATTCTCCTCTGTATCCCGAGAGGAAAGAGAGGGAAGGGTCACATCTTCATGGAAAACCCTCTGGTGCCACCTCTAAGGGGTGTGAGGGCTCCTGGACCAGCCAAACACCAGGAAAGGGCTCTGCTTGCCCGGGAATTTCTCCATCTGACAGAGAAATGGGCTCCAAGGCTTGGGTTTGGGCTGACCATGAATAACTTGAAGTGATTAAAGCCCTGAGAAGCCACAGGAAGTGGAGCCTGAGGATGCTGCAGGAATTCAGAGATGCTGATCAGATTTGGCAAATCTGCATATTTGCTTTCCCCCTGCCCTTTTCCCCCTCTCCCTGAGCTAAACCTCTGGCCCAAGCAACACCAGGAATCATGGAAGAGAAAAATACCAGCATTCCTAATTGGAAACAGCCTTTTCCCTTTGTCTGGGCTGGGCATATTTAACTGGTCCAGTTCTGCTGCCAATACATATTTGCCAAGGAAAACGTTCTCATTTAAACCTTCCACTCATCTAAATAAAGAGAGAAGAGCTGGAAGCAGGTCTTGGCACAGCCGTGGAGGGATTGGAGTTGGGACAAATAACCCACTTGGTCTCCTTATTTTTTTTCTGATCTAGTGCTTTGCTATGAGTTTGAAATCCTGAGCAGCTTTCCCGGAGCAGCAGGTGCCCAGCTTGTGACATCCTCTGGTGTCAGTCTGAGAGTGACACGGGGGGCTGGACAGGAGTTTTGGTCTTTTCTTATTCCTCAGGATGTGCTTTTGTCTCTTTTTTTTTTTTTTTGGATACCCCCACCCCAGATCCCAACCAGCCGGGGCACCAGGCTGGCACCGGGGAGGTGCCATCGCCACCACCTCCAGCGGCCTTTTGGGAGCTAAAAATGGAGCTTTTGGTCCTGCTTTAGCCAGAGGGAAACTTGTTAAAAGTGCCACCAGCCCAGTGGAGACCGCCTGTGAGACTCTGGGTGTGCCACTGAAGGAAACCCGAGGTTTTGTCCTGGTGCTGGTGGCAGCTGCAGTGGAGATCCCTGGTTTGTGGTCAGAGGCTCCGGCAGGAGCTGGGATTTCACACTGGAGCGGTTCCCTGCACCTCTCGCAGACCCCAGCCCTTGGGATCAGCAGCTGAAAGGCTCCTCCAGACCCTGCCCAGGGCGGTGGTGGCACTGCAGGGCTGGCAGCTCCCTTAATTAAGGGAATGCAAATGGGCTGCGAGGGGAAGGTGCCAGAGAAAGGACAAGCAGCCCATGAAAGGGAGCACAGGCAAGAACGGAGGAATTATTCAGAGAGCCCTAAAGTTTAGTTCTAAGAGGTCTTTTTTTTTTTCCTTTTTCAATTTCATATATTTGCCTTGATCATTTGAGAGAAAAGATCCATCCATAGACAGACCTCCAAAGAGATTATGGTTTTTTCAGCGTTGCTCTTGCTTTAATCCGTGGTCTCTTTAGACAGGGAATGTCTAATTGGTGCACTGCTGAAATCAAATGTTGAAATGGATTGAATGGCAGACTTTTTCCCTCTGTTGTGACATTAATCCCCCAATATTCCTGGGCCCCTTGCTGGGTATTGAGGCAAAGAAAGGAACCAGAGGAGGTCCCTCTCTGTACATCTGTGAGGTGAAAACTCCCTGGCTGCACTTACCAGCCATGATCCAATACATCAATTAAACCGAGGAGCTTCCTGCCACCATCCCTCACACACGGGAAATAAATCTCGCCATATGATACATATTTCCCTACCTCAGGGCAGCTTCTTGCAGAGGAGATGTGCTGGGGGAAGGCAGGCGAGGGGAGCCCCAGCTCCGTGCCTGCCCAGCCCGGCCTCCAGCAGAACATCCTGGAGCGATGGAGCTGGGCTTTCCTCGCACTGCCCTGCGCTGAGGGAGCCGGAAGGAGAGGCTGGAGGAGCAGGTAAGGTGGGAATTCGGACGTAGATGGAAGGGTTGGCGCTCCCGAAGTTTTCTTTGTTTTGTTGGTTTTGTCCTTTAACTGTCTGTGCTCTTTGTGATTGTATCAAAATTGATAATAATGTTTAAAATGCACTTGTACCTGTTCTGCCTTTCTCTGGTGCTGGCTGAGTTACCTGAACAGAAGGAGTTTTCTAAACTTCTGACTTTGCATTTGACTGTGAACATCTCCCTCCCTTCCTTTTCCTGAAAAGACTCCTAAGAAATCCTGAAAAGAGTGTGGAGCGATAAGCAGGCTCCAGGCTCCGCGTTCCCCCATCACTTACAAGACGCTTTGCAGAATTTGCAGCAGCAGATTAACACTCCCAGACCCGCAAATCAAAGGATTTCCACTTCCACCCCCCTCCCACCTATTATGCAGGGGAAAAAAAAAATCTCCATCTCCTCAGACAAGAGGGAGAGAAGAGACGAAATTAGGGTTTAAAATCATTTAGGTTTGCATTTCATTTCGCTTGGCATTGTCACTAATACACGGTGCCTACAGAAGAATTAAAAAAGATTATTGTGGAATAAAAGGCAGAGCCACAGCGTGTTTGACAATGTGCTCCCTATTTTGCGTTCATTAGGACAGGGAGCTTGAAATACTCATTTCTTTATGATGAAGGGACTAAAGATTTCCAGTGCACAACTGCAGTGAGCGGGCAGGGGAGATTTATTGCTAAAGCAGCTTGATCATCACAGCAGCCGCCTGAAGGAAACCGTGTGGGTACTTCTGCCCCAAGACACCCCTTGGGGGAAGTGGGCAAGGGGGAGCCCTGCCGGTGGAATTCAGCCGGTCCTGAGGACATTCAGATGCAGAGATTTTGGGAAACCCCAGCTCTGTTAAAGCCCCGGCTTTGGGTACCCATCCCTTAGAACGGGACATCTGTGTCGCCACGGGCCCTGCTGCCGTTTTGTTATTTTTATGCAAATCCAGCCATGGGCTGCAGGGCACCAAAAGCAGCCCCAAGGGTTCACCAACAACAGCCTGGGGTGGAGATGGTGGGAAATGGGACCGTTTGGAATGACTGGCAGTGAGCCTCAGCCTGGGCATGTCTGGAGTTCAGAGCACTGAAGACTTTTCCCTGTTCCTGGAACAAACACAGATGGGAAATCTTTGAAGGCTGCCCCCAGCACTGTTTGGTTGTAGCTGTGTCATTAGTCAGGAATTAATAACAGGGACAAGCCAACAGCGGGAAAACCCACAGCCCCCTCTCTGCGTCGGCCTCAGCCTCTGAACACCAGCAAGCTGGAGATGGAGCAGGCAGAGCTGGTGCTGGTGGGCAGCTCCGGAGTGACCCGTGGGCAGGGAAGTGTCCCCTCCTCGCCGGGGAACGTGGCTCGGATCCGTGGAGGAGCTGGGGAGCTCGAGTCAGAGCAGGACTTGGCCCTTAGGAAATGGTTGAGCTGTAAAGCCTCAGTGAGACAGGGCTGGGGCTCCTGTCAGAGGCTGTGAGGGCACTCCCTCATTAGGGGGTCAGTAATTGACTCCACGGGCTGTAATTCCTCAGCCTCCTTGATCCCAGGGCTGGAGGGGCAGCCTGACCCCGAGCATCCCTGTGAGGCTCCAGCAAAGCAGCTCCTGGCCTCAGGCATCGCTTCAGCAGCTGGAGGGGCCACGCTGGGGCCAGGGCAGCACAGCTGGAGCAGGGGTCAGCAGCTGGGACGGGCAGTGCTCCCAAAAGTGATGGATGGACGCCCAGTCCACGGCCTGTTTTGGGGAAGGGCTCTGCTCCCTGCTCCTCAGCAGCTGCCGTCCCTCCTGGCAGGGAGATGTGCAGTCCCAGGAGTGGGAAACACGAGGGTGCAGCGCAATATTGGCTTCAAAAAGAGAGGTGGGAGTGGAGTGCAGACCTGGGGTCGCTCTGAGGAGCCAAAGGAAGGATGAAAGGTGACCCAGTTACTTCTGGGCACGGGCCAGGATCACCAATGTTTTCCTGTCGTATTTGGTTTTTTTAAAATACCTAAATATTACTGGTATTTTTGTCAGGGTTATTTTCGTGCTCTTCCCTGGATGATCCCCTTTCTTTCAGCTCTTAGCTGTGGGAAGATGATTAAAAATGGCACATTGTCTGCTCCTTGAATTTCTGACACAACCTCAGCACAGACGTTGTCGGCAATTGTGTTTCTGACAGTAACAAGACACTCTGGAACTCAGGATCCAGAGACTTTCTGTTCTCCTGCCCTTGCACTTAATGAAACCAGAGTTTGTTTTAGCAAGAAAAAGCTGGAGTTAATTTCAGCTCAGTTCAAACCAGGGGATACAGAGGCAGCAACCGAAGCTCGGAGTTATGAGAAAATCTGAGGAGAGGAAAGGATAAGGCGCGCTAGGAAAAGAAAAATCCTTTTTATTTCCCAAGAAGGCATTATGAAGTAGAGAGAGAAAAAAAAATTACTTGACAAGGTTCTTCTAAAGAGGAAGAATAGTGTAAAGTGCTGGTTAAATTCCCATTGATCTTTCACTCAGCTTCCCATATACATGTGGGTTTGACTATTTGATACTTCCTTTCACTGTCATAAGTAATAACTGAGGGGAAACAATCATTTCTAAATAACTGCCTATGATTCCTCTATTGTAGTGATTAGTGCTGAATAATTATGAGCTCCGCGGAGTTTTTGCCCGGGTAGCTGTGACGCGAGGCGCCGGGAGCTGTCAGCGGCTGATGGGCTGCGGCTCCGCGCCTATAGACGGCGCCTATAGATGGTGCTCTTCGCCTCGCACAGCCCCGCCAGCCGCTCCACGCTGGAAACCAGCGGCCTGGACGTGCTCTCCACGTCCTGAATGCTCACAGGGAAGAGCGGAAAAGGGCTGTTTTCCCGCCGCTCTTTCCCTGCTTTAGTTGCCAGCGGAGAGCCGACGCGGCCGTGTTGCCCCGGGAACGGCAGGTGCGGAGCGAAGGCTGGTGCTGGCTCCTGCAGCCTCTGTGGGCACCAGGAGCAGCGCCCCAGGCGATGCCTAAAGCCACACGACCCAGGACTTTTAGGGAATGTGAAGTGCTGGGTGGTGGGAGGGTTGAAAGGCTCCTGGCTCAGAGAGGTGCCTGACCCCGTGCTCTGAAGCAAAGGCATTTATCAAAGATAGGGACAGAGAGAAATTGTGATACACAAAACAGAGCCTCATCTTTCCCTGACGCTTCGCTTCCCCAGCTGCTGAAACGTCGCTTTGCCACCTGCAGCCCTGCAGAAAAGGGGTGCTGGGTGGGACTCCCGGGGTCTGGACACAGGGATAAGAAGTTCCATGCCAGGAGTTTAGAGATGGCTTTACAGCCCACCTTCCCTGCCTGGCCAGCAGCTGTTGAGCTCCTGTTTCTCCTCCAAAGCTCTGCGTGCCTGTGTTGGTGACCCTGGTGCCCAGGAAGTGGCTGCTGCCCCCCAGGTGGGTCCAAGAACAGGTCCAAGGGCCTGTTCTGTCCCCAGTGTTGGGAACAGGAGAGGGGGATGTCAGGCCTGGCCCAGGACCTGCTCTCCTGGCTGTTAAATGCGTGTCTCTCCATGGTGGTGCCACGAGTGTGTGTAAAGAACCTGCACCAGGTGCTGCCCCAGGGAAGGTGCAGCGAGGCCCCTTCTGTGGCTGTGCTGACAGCAGTGGAGGTGACACGGGCTGGGCTGCAGGGGAACTGGAGCTGTGGATTGGGGTTGGTTTAATCACTCAGGTTTGTTGTCCAGGAGGCCCAGGATGATGGTTCTAATTTTGTCTTGCAACGATTCCAATGTGTAATAGAAAAATTGTTAAAAAATTCCTGATGACAAGACATGGCAAACAGCAATCCATCATGGTATTGATCCCCTGCACCGGAATCGCTCCCGAGCCCCTTGCTGGGACAGCGTCAGCTGGGCCGTGGGGCTTCTGTCCTGCTGTGGCACTGGGAATGGCTTCGCCAAGCCCTTGTGGGGTGATGCAGGCAGCCAGTGGGGCTCGGGGTGTTGGACGATGCTCCTCACTTTGGGAACCCTCCAGCTTCCAGGTATTTTTCCTTGTACTAAGCCAGCAGGAGAGGCCAGGTGGTGGCTCTGTGTTGAACCACTCAACCCCGAGCAGGGGTCTCCTGTTTGCCAGCAGTGGGTGGTCACAGGGCGCCCTGTCCCAGCTGGCCACCACCACTGTGGTTGGGTTCTGGCGGCTTTTGGCAGGCCAGGAGGTGTGAAGGTCAGCGGCTTCAGGGGCTCTGCAGCAAACGCCCAGCTCCAGCTCTGCCGAACGAGACCTGGCCTTGGCAGCAAACCAGGAGGTGAGGAAACTGAGGAATGGAGAGCTCGTGTGTCGCTCTTCCCTCCAAAACCGGGGGCAAGGGGTGCGCAGGGGTCGGAGGTGGGGACGGAAACCAACAGCCCCATTCCCCCGCTCCCAGCGCTGCAGCCCCGCCGCGGTGGGACAGCTGCGGGGCAGGTGCGGAGCTTCAGCGGGGGCAGCTGTGCCGCGGCCGGGATGCGCTGCCCTGCGCGGTGAGGCTGCCCCGGGCCTCTCGGGGGCTTTGTTCCAGCGCGGTGCCGCTCCCCCGGCGCAGGTTCCGCTCCGCTCTGCGGGGAACAGGGGGGCGCAGGTGAGATCGGGGGGCGGGGGGGAGCGAGCCCAGCTCCCGGCGCCGAGGCTGGGGAAGGGTTAAACGCGGGGAGCGGGGGCG